>OX235274.1:138457775-138583359 GCA_944472155.2 Trichobilharzia szidati | reverse complement strand
CACTGAGACACACCAGGCCGCGTGTGACCGGCCTCAAGCAGATGTCCCCTGGACTCTGCGGTCACGCAACACTAACCTTTCTTCCATTTCAGGTACCCGAAGACGAAACTCAGGCGTGAGGCCAGCAACCCCACCCTGTAAACAAACCTGCTACAGAAACTTCACCATGAGCAATCTCCTTGCGACAAAATACATAGATGCAGGTGTCAGAATACCAACTTCATCTATAGCTAAACATTTAATCGAGATGATGTTAACTCAGCCTTTAAGGTCATCTATAAAAACGGTCAAGGACGTTTACTGAAATACGCTGAGGCTATAGCCATTCATAAACTTAAGCCCCCCTTGTGTATTCAAAAACAGTTTGTTATTACTCTTAACCTACCTTGGTAATCCTTATTTGATTGGATTACCAAACGTTGTGTTAATCATTCTTAAATGGTTCTTTTTGTCACTTAGTTTAATTTAACGTTTTTATATATATATCGTCTTGACAAGTAAATGTGTGATCAGATTGTTCGAAATGTATAACGCAAATACACATCACATCGTTTTTCAGATAATCTCCGTCTTCTAATAATGCTATCCAAATATATAAGAGGGACTAATTGTTTTAAATTTTTGAAAAGAAGACTCCCTCCATGCACTATCAAACGGTTAGATGGACGTCTTAACCTGAAGTGTAAAGTAGCATCTGAAAAGGTAAAATTGGATTTTTATTATAAATCTTGCCTTTTTACAAGTGACACATTCCCGAAAGTATTTTACAAATCCCTTCCATCTTTCAAGTATTATTCGCCTTACGAAATCTCACATTGACGATTCTAATGGGAATTTATGTGGACTAATTGAACTCGATTTATTGTCATGAAATATTGATTGTCTGATGTCTCCATTATTTGTCAAAGTAAGTTCATTAATTTTTGTAGCTCTGTCGTTGATAAGACGAATACTAGAGAATACTAGATTGAAATTGCTTGGATCTTGCACGTCTGACTTCCAATTAAACCAGATCCCATTAAATCCTGATAAGTATGTGACAAATCTGTCATCGGTTGAACTTTTATTACATGAAAAAGAGGTGCTGTCAATTGGTTTCAATTTCTCTATCCCATTAAACAATATTTCAGACTTAACAATTGATTCTCAGTTTGAAAATTTGTATGATCAGTTGAGTTCTCTAACAACTTCTTCGACAGATGACCGAAGTTGGTCGAAAGTTAAATGTGTAGATGTAGCACACCAATTCCGTAATTCAAGTCGGAAACAAAGAAGCATTTTAACATCAACTCATTTTAAATCCCTAAAGGAATTACGTAATAGATCCGATTTAGTTATTTTGACACCTGACAATGGATCTGGTGTAGTTGTAATGGACAGAAGCGATTACAAAACAAAAATGTTCTCAATCCTTAATGACAAAAGCAAATTCATAGCCGATGTTCCTTCTGATGATATCAGAGAATTGGTAGGAAAAGTAACTTCTCGCTTAGTAGAACTTCGTGGAATGGTCGTTATCGATAAACAGGAGTTTAATTCCTTGAAGCCCATGGTATCTGACTACCCAAACCTCTGTGGTTTACCCAAGATTCATAAGGTTGATAATCCGTTACGTCCAATTCTATTAATGTGTCACTCTCCTACACATAAATTAGCAAAATGGTTAGCTGATATTTTAAGTCCAGTACGCAATGAATTATGTAAGTCTACTTTGAAAGATACATTTTAACTTGTTGACTGTCTTGTAGATATGAACATGAAAGATGGGGAAATGTATTCACTTGATGTTAATTCTTTGTTTACTAATGTACCATTGGTTAAGACTGTTGATATTCTTTGTGACTATATATCTTCTAGTTGTTTTTCATTTCCCTTTCCTTTGCCTTATTTGAAAGACTTATTACTATTATGTACTGACAACGTCCATTTCACGTTTAAAGGTGAACATTTTCGACAAGTGGATGGCATTGTTATGGGAAGTCGATTAGGACCTTTGTTAGCGGACGTTTGCATGTCTTATGTTGAAAACTTGTCCCTTGATTTAATTTCTAAAGTGCCCTCCTTCTATGGGACATATGTGGATGATATAATTTTGATATGCGACGATCATGAAGATGCGAGTCGTCTATTAGATAGACTTAACTTTGTACAGAATCATATTAGTTTTACATGCGAGGCAGAAAGTCGCGACCAGCTTGCATTTTTAGACATACTTCTGAGTCGAAGAGATGATGGTTCAATAAGACGATCAATCTACAGAAAGCCCACTTGGACAGGGCAATATCTAAATTTTCATAGTTTCTGTCCATTATAGTATAAAGGAGGCTTTGTGAAATGTCTATTTGAGAGGATTCAACGTATTTGCACTGCTGATGTTATAGACAAAGAAAACGAAGTATTAATTTGTCACCCTTGCTCCCTGTTTGGAATCCACTCGAGCAATGGCCTGGCGATGGCGCGATGTCATTCGACGGCCTCTTCATCGTATATCCTGTATAATTCATTTTTATTACATATACGTAACATATAATTGTACTATTTCATTCACTAAATGTCACTTTTCATCCGGGAGAGGAGGTTTAATTGTAGTTGATTCGAGGTTATTTGACGATGGTGTCAATTGATTTTTCTTTCTTTTTTTCTTTCTGACAGGAGAATCATAATCTCATTCAATCATGGATTCTATGCCTACTACCGTTATCTGAAGATTCCAACGAATTCAATGCTCACTTACAAAAACTTTTATCTATTTTGACTGATATTAAAACTTCCAATGTGTAGAATTCAGTTCTCTTCTATTCTCTTCTCTTCTATTCTATTCTTTTCTATTGTGTTCTGTTCCGTGTTTTGTCCCCCATAGTCCTGTACTTTATGCGTGCAAATAAAAGAGGGGGAAAAGAAAGTGTAATATATATACATATTACTTTTACTACAATGACAACAACAATGTTATATTTATTTCTGTACATTCATATTTTCTTTCAAATAAAAGCATTTATTTTATTTTCAAGTATTGGTTTTGTAGAGATGTAGTTTGATTGGGTGGAGAAATTCATCATGAGCTGACATCAGTTAGAGAACCACTGGAAAACCTGGGAGTACTGGACAGCTATTTCGTCCTAGTTTACGACTCTTCATCAGTACGCACCCACCGGCAGGGTTCGAACCCAGGACCTTCCGGTTACAAGACCAGCGGGCTCGTAGACCACTGAACCACTGGGACCCGATTATTATTTCTTCTGTGTGCGTGTGTTTGTGTGACTACTTCTCATTTTTTCTCATTCAATTACTACACCCAGTTGACTTTGCTGTTAAAATTAATTTTGTTTTTAGTATCTATGCTGCCAACGAAGTCATTGTCAACGTTGTTCGCCTCCTTCAACACTCCCGTAGTATCGGAAGTTCGTATTTTTAAATGTCACAATGATGATGATGATGATGGTGATGAGTATTCGATCATTTCTAAGTGGAATCAAATTGACATTCTACGTAAAGATACTATTACATACACACGAACACATTTAATAAGGGTACCACATAGTAATCATGAAAAATTGCAGGTGAAATATGCCTCACAATTACACTTCTCTTCATTTGGGAAAGGTTATCCTTCTAGTGTACAACAGAATAATGGACACACTGTTTGGGATATACAAACACCAGATGGTTGTCATAGAGCTGTATGTATCCAACCGGTTTCTTCTTCACCACCACGACAAGTAACGTCAAATTCATCAAAGTTTATCACAGCTGATTGTGAAGAAGCAAGTACTGTTGTACAAATATGGATTAATGGACGTCTTTCAAACATTGTAAAACTTCCAACAACTCCTCCTAATGCTCTTCATGGTCGTGTATATCCTACAGAGGGTGGATCATTTCATGGGGCTGCTTGGTCAAAGGCAAGAGATAAAATTGTCTATCTTGCAGAAGAGGTGGCGCCTGGTGATTCTTCAGAGGTAATTTTGTTTCTTTTTTGTTTGCATCTTTTTTGTTGTTGAATCTTTTGCATATTGCGGTGTGGCGGAAATGTCACTTTTTATCACAACGAATAAAACGGGAAGTGGATGTTCCACTGAAAGTCATTAAATCTTATATCTGCCATCTGATATCCTAAAAGTGACCAGTAGCGTTCACCCCGGTCGGAAGTGATGACGAATGCTCGCCAGAGACGACACTGTCTTGGGTGCCAGTCGCGCTAAATATCTCACAAATTGGTGGTAGAAGTTCGGATTTATGAACTGCCCGTTGCATCGTATCCCAGTGGGGCTGAATGTTCTACTAGCTTGCTTGTAACTTGAAGGTTCGATCCTTAGTTGGTGTGTACTACCAATGAGTCACAAGCTAGTCTGACGAAATAGCTAGCTGTCCAGTACTCCCTGTGGCTGGTTTTCTTTGGTTCTCTAAATGATCATAATCAGCGGTCAAACTGAAGACAAAACAAATCCCCTTACAAAGAAACTCTTGAAAAGTGATATGCCAATGTAGGATGTTGCTTTTGTTTCTGTGTTCCTGGTTGTAACGTACTTGTATGTTAGATTTATTTGCTAATTTTATAAATACTTAATTAGACGCAATTTGTCTGAATCGTGTAATGTATTCTCGCAACACATTTCGAACAATCTGATCACACACACGGACTTGTCATAGGAATATATAGGAAATTAATAAGGAGTTATGAGGTGAGAAAATAGAAAAGTTACGTCAAGTTAAAAGGACATATTGAAGGTCGAAATAAAAATGATGACCACTAAACGACATAGCATATTCCTAAATGGCTCCAGAAACAAACGGAATCTTCAGAACCCATTAATGGTGAGAACAAGAGACCTAGCTCCTCTATTGCGAAACATTTCATAGACTCAGGACATGAAATTGACGTTAACAGATTATTTAAACCTATCTGTAAAACGTGTTTGTGGCGTATCCTATAGTCTGTGGTAGCTCTAGCTGGCAATTAGAAAGTTTAAACCACCTTTATGCTCCTCAAAGACAATTCGTCATCACACTAAACCTTCCTTGGTAAATTGTGTTTTGATATCAGCCAGGGTAGATGTACTATTACCTTTGCTATTTGGTTTAGTGGATTTCATTGTCATTTTGACCTTCACTATGTCCTTCTAACTTGACGTAACTTGTCTATTTTCTCACCTCTTGACTCTTTATTAATTCCACGTATATTCCTATGACAAGTCCGTGTGTGATCAGATTGTTGGAAATGTGTTGAGCAAATGCATTACACGATTCAGACAAATTACGTCTTCTTAAGTATTTTATTATAAATCTGTCTGTATGGTGTTTAAAGCTGGCTTGGTTGGCTACAAGTGACACCACTTGTAGCATCAAAGGCCCTTAAGTAATTGGAACTAGTCTGTTATGATGGGGCTGAGTGTGACAAAGAGTATACAAATGTATATATCTATAATAGCTATTGCCTCAGCGTTTCAAACTAGTATTCTCTTTCGTTTGATTAACCGCGGAGCTCCAAAATTAATGAATTCAGACAAAGGTGAGAAGCTGACGAAAGTGAAAACACCAAGGATAGCAAAAGTGAAACAAAGAGATGAATGTATAAAAATAAAATTAAACGAAAATGTGTCGATAGAAATATCATTATTGTTCGAGAGCATTAGAATGAGTGTGCGATTAGATTTACTCGTAGTCTGCTGTTCCATTTCATTGTTAGTGTATGAGGGCTGAGATACTACTACCCGTGCGTCCAGAATGAAGCAGGTGACTGTCTCAAGGGACTACCTCCTCCGTGCCTTTGATCTGGAGTCTCATCTGCAAGGCAGCGGAACAGCATCAGAAGCTACGCTTCCCTGGTTACTAATGCAGGTTCCTGCGGCATTCGATCCGACTGGATACTAGAACCCATGTACCCCACGTTAACTGCTTTTAGTTTAACCGCTATTCAAACAACCTTCGTGGCATGGTAGGACCAGTGTAGCTTATTGGGTCACTGTGGTATGCAAGCCCAAACACCGCGTCAAGGTAGAAGTTATTGGCCGGGTTGATCGATGTAGCTTCACGATGTGATCAAATGAATTGACTTACCTACCTAACACTCTATACCTAATCTGAAAGTTACTCACTATGTTAAATCGTTTAACATGGTAGATATGACGCAAATATCTGTGGTCAAATACAGCTAGTCTTTTCATATCTTCCACTATCAATGCCAGTGTCTCATATCAACAAAGAGGGACTGAGAGAATTATTACACAGTACACACATCCTTTAAGCAATAGCAGGATGTCACGTCTACTCCGAAGTAGACGTAAGTTGACAAGGGTCAGACTAGCCTTTTGCATTTTTATATCTTACCAAATTGTTTTTGTAATCCGCACTACTTAAAAGTATTATAATATATTTGAATCAATCATTGGTTGGAGGCAATGGGCAGGAATCCGTGCCCGACCTTATATTCGTGCTAGTTGGCACTTACTAGTCATCCAGGTGTATCTGCAATTTTGGAGGATCTGATGTCCCTTCTGAGATTCGAACCCGCGTCACCCAGTGAGTGCTGCAGTCAGAGACGTTACCAGTGATCTATTCAGGCTTACGACTGACATCCTGTAGGAGTGTATTGGTTTCTTTGATTGGACACTAGTTAGTGAGTAGTTGTGAGTGTCTAGTCCTTTGCTTGATGTTCACCAGTTCAACTTGCCACCCTCCCTGCATGTATCCCACAAAGCAAGAGAAGAAAGTTAAGAGAGATACCAAAAAGAGAGATAATAAACAGAAGTGTGAGTGAGAGGAAGAGAATAGTCATATAGAAGAACGATAGAGGACTTTTATTGGTTATTAATAATTGTGGAAAGTGAATGCATCTGCGCCAGCTATTGACAACGATGATTTTGAGCCGACCATATCACTGATTGTCTCTAGCCTTCGTTGGTTCTTACCATCCCGAGGTCAGTCAGGCAATCTACACCTATCTACGTGACTGGCAGGCTGGCTTGAACTAACTGTTATGCATTTCATTGACTGATGAAGCCATGTTTTCGTTTGACCATCACTAGTTTTCTCTTTTCCAAACTGATCCATCCTATGTCAGTCAGCCAACAGTGCCTGTTGTCGAGGAAGGCGATCGATGGCTAGGGATGTATGCAGGACATATGCCCTAACCATCTCAATCAATGAAGCTGCTTCACAACCTCATCGATTGACTTTCCCTCCTTACCTAGCAGTCGACCAAATGCCTAACCTCAGTGCTACTCATCCCGTTATTCCACCTAACATGGGCGATAGAACGCAGACAACTGTGATCGAAGGCAGCTAGCGAGGCTTTTCATGTCTTCCAAATATAGTGACCATGTCTCACAGCTAGCGATGAAGGAGGAAGGGGAGAAGTGGTGAGCAGTACACACATTCTCAAATCGATAGCTAGCCGGATATCACGTCTACTAAGCCAGAGATGGTGTAAGATGGCATATGTCAGAAGAATTCTATCAGCCAAGTTTGCAATGTGTCCACTATTTGAGGTGGCCCGAAAATCCTGAATAGCTCAGCGGCAACGTGTCTGACTGCAACACTCACTGGGTAATGCGGATTTGAATATCAGAAGGGACATGAGTTCCTTTAGAGCTTCAGATACTCCTTGCTAACAAGTGAGAGCCAACAAGCACGAGACCTAGGTCAGGCACGTTTTTCTGCTGCTTGACTCCAACCATCTAACATCAAGAATTCACAGTACATGTTGATGGCTGAGCCACCTAGTGGCATGGTGACCACATTGCAAACTTGACTGCCGTAGAATTCCATCTACACCAAAATACAAAGGACTAGACGCATGATGTTACTAGTTACTATCTAGTATCCATCCAATGTGTTTAATATATTCATATATGTATGATTCGTTTTTGTTTCCTAACATATATATGTATGTATTTTACTTGATTAAGTCTTGTGGAGGTGATTCATCCTTTGCATTTCAAGAGGATTGGGGAGAAGGCAATGAAGGCGTGCATAAACCAATAATTTGTGTACTCGATATCACCACTAAAACTGTTACACTGGCCCCATTGAAAGAAAATAATCTTAACCTGGCTTCAAATGAACCAATATGGACTCCTGATGATGTTGGTATTCTATTCATTGGTTATCCATTAAAAGCGTATAATCTCGGAATTAAGTACTGTGTTCAACGTGTATGTCGTCTTTACTTTTGGAATATGAGTAAGTAAGGATTTGTTGTAAAAGTTTTGTTAAACTTTGGTGTTGTTATCTGTATTCTGTTGATGAGTTGTAGTCGTTTGTGTTACTTATCCGAAAGGCAAACAAAGCAGTATGGATAATTTTCAAGTATTGGTCTTGTAGGGATTTCGTTTGTTCGTATGGGGGATTTCATCATGAGCTGACACCAGTTAGAGAACCATTGGGAAACCACTAGAGAGTACTGGACAGCTGATTCTCTAGTCCTAGTTTGGGACTCTCCAGCAGTGCGCACCCACTGCTGGGGTTCGAACCCAGGACCTTCTGGTTATAAGTTGATTTCGTAGAGCATTCAGCCACTGGCACCCGCCAATCCAGTGGCCAGTCCATGAATTCCAACTCATGATATTGCGCCACCACTAGCCAATGTCATTGTCGGCGAGTAATTGCCCTAACACCCGACCTGCTGTACCACGTTGGTCACTACTTCCCAGTATTCAGCGTCCTAATGAGTTAGTCTGTAGCAATATGTTGGTCTTTCTGGTCTCCATAAATAACCCGGTACTGTTGCATACCCAGCAATCACCTTCCTCGACGGGCAATCTAAGCTGACTGACATAGGATGGATCAGGATTGAAAAGGGAAAGCTAGTGGTGGTCAAACGAGAACATGGCTTCATCGGTGCATGAAATCCATAATGGCAAGTTAGAAGCAACCACGTAGGAAGGTGTATAGTGTCCGGTTGGCTGAGGTCATCGGGATGGTAAGTCTCAATGAAGACTGGAGACAGTTGGTGACATAGTCCAAATTCGTCCTCAGTGGTTGTGCAGATGCAGTCACTGTTTGTCACTTGTCATATCCAATAAAAGTCTATTGTTCTTCCATATTACTATTCCTTCTCCCTCACTGACACTTCCGTTTATTATACCTCCTTATTCTCCTCTCGCGTTGTATGTGCTACATGGATGGAATGTGGCAAGGTGAACTGGTGCACATCTGTGAAGAGTTCTCTGTTGAAACCAACCAGTCAATCAGTCATTATCGTACGATACTGTGACGCGCAACCTCATGGACAGACTTTTCATTTTCGTTTTCCCAGTCTACAGTTTAACCAAACACTGCTCCGTCTGTGTAGTTGTTTTAGTACTTGTGAGTGGTGTTGCTTACTTCATACTATTCATTATAATGTCAATCAAGTTGTGTGCAGATGTTTTTGGGTTTGCATGGGTAAACCAAGGTGAATTAAAAACATCTGAACGGGTGACAGATTTTCGTCCTATATATTATCAGTTCATGGAAGTTAGTTAGAACTCGTGACCAGTAGGGTACTGAAGGTCGGGTGTCAGGACAAATACTCGCCGATAGCATTGGCTAGTGCCACTCGCGCTACATCGTAAATTAGTGGAATTTGGAATTCATGAGCCATTGGGTCGTTTCCCAGTGGTTGATGCAACTTCCCAAATGAGTGAATTGGTCAACACCCTCCCTCAACCACTTCACTCCTGCCTGTCTTTAAGCTAAGAGTGAGTGGATGTAGTCCATTCCTGTAGCAAATATCATCTTACATTTGACAGAAGCGCGGGAATCGCATGCCAAACATTCGAAGATTGCTGCTCAGCTCGTGGTGTTCAGAAGACTTTGCGTTTTTTCAGCGTCTTCAACCAGGAAGGAGGAGTATATCATCCACGTATTCTAAGTCACAGAGATTATTCCGTGATGGTACCGAGTGAATCCCTGAGTCTCTGAAGTCACTTGTAGTTATGTTCACAAGTACATCTATGATGAAATTCATGAGAAATTGGGACAGTGTGCATTGCTGCTGTTTGTCATCGCAGTCATCAGATGACAACTCTCCACAGGCTCCTACCTGGCTCGATTAGCGTAGTCGTGAAACTCTTATGGTTGTAATGAAAGGCTGGTTCATCTACACAGTCAATTAATTCTAATGAAATGTTGATTAATGATAATCCTTTAATGTTAGATTATCTGAAGTCAATGAGGTTAGGGGGGGGGGGAGATGTCCATACAGGGTCCTGTTCTCTCTCTCTCTCTCTCTATATATATATATATATATATAAGTATACTAAAGTTGATTATTTTTATTTTTGATGTGGTGAAAAGAAAATGCTACCATCAAACCAATCAGCGATGCTGGTCGATCAGTTCACTCTCCTCGATTCTCTCCGAATGGTGAATATTTAGTCTGGCTTGAAAATCCTGTTGGTGGACCACATGGACAATGTTATGCCTTAATGGGAATGATCTGGTCCTTGAAAAATTTTCAACCTAAAATTATTATCCCAATTTTGAACAGTCGATCATCTGAAATTGCTTACGGATTCTCAGGTAAATTCCTTTTTCAAGAATTGAAAACATTTCGTTTGCACTAACATATTTATTAATTTAAGTAATTTCATTTCATTTCCATTTTAGGACTTTATTGTACACTATCAGAACGTTGTTGGTCCAGTGATAGTCGGCGTATTGTAATCTCATCTTATCACAATGGATTTCACGATGTAGGATATATTGTTTCAGTGGCTGAGTCCATTGCTCGATCGAAACCTGTTATACTCCAACTGCCTCAATTGCATTTAGCAGATGAAGCGTGTGAACCATCGTCATTGAGTATTTTAGACTTTTATGAGGATATTTTAGTCTGCTGTACAACTTCTCCGATTCATCCACATCATTTAGCTGTATTGAATTTAAAAAATCTAGATGATAGGAATACGTCATTTGATCTTGCCCAACATCGGTGAGTTTAATTTTCTACTTTAAATGATAATTTACAGGATTGATCATGATTTGACATCAGCTAAGAGAACCGTTGGAAAACCAGGTGGGAGGACTGGACAAACGTGTCGTCATAGTCTGGAACTTTTCATCAGTGCGCATCCACCACAGGATGCCCGAGCCTAGGACGTTCAGGTTAAGAGGCGAGGTCGTAGACCATTCAGCCACTGGGAGTCGTCTATCCGATGGCCTTTCCATGAATTCCAGCTTCCGCCAATACGTGATATATATTTGTGGTGCAACCGCCAGTTAATGTCACTGGCTTAGTAACTGTCCTTTCGCCAGACTTGGTGGACTCCACTGGTTACTACTTCTCCCTAGAACTCCTAGTAACTGCCTGTATACAGCCAGTGTCTTGTGAACATCAGACTGACTATCACGTGTTGGTTTGCTGGGATTTGATTGGTTGACGGATTGATCACGAGTTGATATCAGTCTATCAGCTCATCTCGTAACCAATAGGACATGGGTTCGAATAACCGGAGAAGATGCGTACTGATGAAGAGTCCCAAACTAAGACGAAACGGTTATTCAGTACTCCCTGGTAGATTTTCCAATGGTTCTCTAACTGATGTTGACTCGTAATCAATCCTGTTACCAATTAAATCTACATAAACCAGCACGTGACATTAATAATTGACACAAGTGTCTAGTTATTCTTCTAGTGTCGATGATGAACTATTATTGTGAACTAACTAATTTGAACTTGAAATTTTGTGTAGAATTTTGTACACTGTACAAACGTTGTTTTATTTATTTGGTACAATATGGCGCCAAGAAGATGCACCACAAAATAATAATAAAACAACATAGACTAAAAGTAAAAATGTAGGCGGAGGACAGATAAAGAACTTCATCTGGAAGGAAAACAATCATAATTATCAAGTGTAAACAGCATTCGTCAATTATCGTCGAGAAAGGAAGAAAGAAGGAAATCGCTACACGTTCTCCATTGATTACGATTCTTCACCATATCCCATAACATTTCGAGTCATCGATTCGAGCTATCACTTGGACTCCAACCACGGAGTTGTGACGCACCAACCGATGACGCTAGCCTAACACAAATATCCTTCATGCCACGACGCCACATCATGCACTGATCACCTCTCCGCCATTTCCATCCCGTCCCACGACTAGCGAACACAGAATGGTACGGAAGCCTCTGAGATGACATTAGTTGCACATGTCGAAGCCACCGGAGCCAGTGTTTCCAGATGGCAACACTCAGTGAATGGTGGGCTCCACTGTGTTCACACACACGCCGCCAGACCTCAGAATTGCTCACACGATGATGTCATCGAACGAAAGCAATCCTGTGGAGACAGCGGTGATTGAACACAGAGAGCCACCGCACATCCTCAGCTCGGAGAGGCCAGTTCTCACAGGCGTAGAGCAAGATAGCCGGCACCGAAGCATTGTATACCTGACCATTAACAACCAGGCTGACGCGGCGATGGCGCTGGAGGTGGCTTAAGTTGACGTATAGCATGCTAGCTTTCATGATACGGTTGCAAATCTCATCCATCAACCGTCACCTGTATACTCCAGGTAGAAAAGTCTCTGCAGGGAGCAGATCAACACTACTTATGTGCATTCGTCTTTCATTTCTGCAGGAGTTGATCCACCCTCCTTCATGTCAGTGTTCTATCTCCAGTGTTAAATGCTCTCATTGGATGATCAATATTGAGGTAAGCCCTCGGTCGAGTTTTAAGTAGAGAGGGGAAAGGACTAGGCCAAACTGAGATGGTTAGGATATGTGTTACGCATGCACAACTAGCCACCGCCTTCCTCGACAAGCAATGCTCACTAACAGAGGGTTAGCCTAGAAATGAGCCAGTGGTGGTCAAACCAAAACATAGCATAATCAGTCAATGAAATTCACAACAGTTAGTTTAATCCACGCAAGAAATTGTAGACTGGCTGACTGACTGGTTGAAGTTCTTGGGACGATACAAAGCAATGATGACTGGAGACAATTGGTGATATAGCTCAAAATCCACGTTATCAATGCCTGGCCCAGATGCATCCACTCTTCGCGACTCAAAATATCCAACTAAATTATGTGCTTCTTCGATATTACTATTGTTTTTGCATCATATCTCTGTTTATTGTCTCTGATTTGCATTTCTCTTTGCGTTCTCCTCTGGCTTTGTGTGGTACATCAACGGAGAGAGGCGACTCAAACTGCCGCACATCAGTGCAAAGTTCTACATTGAATTCAATCAGCCAGTCAGTCAGTCATTGGTCGTAACGTCTCTGACTACAGCATTCACTGGGTGACACAGTTTTGAATGTCACAAGCGACATGAGTGTTCCTTCAATACGTTGTGCATATACCCTTGGCTGACTGACTGGTGATTGTCGATAAGTACAAAACCCCCTAGGTCAGGCAAGGTTACCTGCCTGCCGCCAATTGCCGCCAACCACCGAATATATTCGGATTTTGTGTTGATTTTACTAGGGAATTCTATATCAAAGTGTATTTACACATTTTTACAAAAGATATTGTTCAGAATAAAGTTATTATTATTACTATTATTTTATAGATGGTTAATACTTTCTGATGGAATGGACTTGAAACAGTCTTCTGTGCGTTCAGTGAAAGGTATCGGTTCTGTTATGCATGGAGTTCTGCATGTAAATGAGAATGAAACATTCTCTTCTTGTTATTCTTTACTTATTCATCCAAGACTTGAAAAGGATGGTTCCATCAAACAAATAGACAGTAAGTTTCCGTGTTCTGTTTTTGTTCTTTAATGTTCTTCTATTTTTTAATTCCTTTTTTTCTTTTCTGACATGAGTCTGTGAGATGTGTTATGATGAACAGTCTCTCTAGCGTATGTCACACTTGACGGGGGCAACAAGTTGAGGTGCAAATCTGTACTGGTATGTTTCCATCTGAGTGGAAATGAACATCAGTCAGAGAATCATTGAAAGCTGAGGAGCACTAGTCAGCTTTCCTGTCCTACTTTACTGTTTTCTTGGGATTGGCGTGTGGACAGATTTCACAGAAGTCTGCAGTGTGAAGCATTGAGAACACAACGAATTGTGAAGCATAGATCTATTGCTATAATGCTAAAACTTGGGCACTGTGGTGATAGAGTAAAATTTCATTATGTATAAAAATTTTCATTTGATAAAATCACACAGTGTGGTATGCCGTGATATTTACTGACATTCTGGAATCAGCTCTGAAGGGTGTGCTTGAAAGTAGTGTTGATCTGCTCCCTGGAAAGACGTTTCGATCTCGAGTATACAGACGATATTGTCTTACTGTGCGATAGCAAGCTGGTAATCCAAATCTCACTTAATCAGTTGGCGACTAGTGTCTGTAAGTTTGATATACGCTTTGTGCCGTGTAAGTGCGAAGCACAAATATGAAAATATACTTTGATATAGAATTCCCTAGTAAAATCAACACAAAATCCGAATATATTCGGTGGTTGGCGGCAATTGGCGGCAGGCAGGTAACCTTGCCTGACCTAGAGGGTTTTGTACTTATCGACAATCACCAGTCAGTCAGCCATGGGTATATGCACAACGTATTGAAGGAACACTCATGTCGCTTGTGACATTCAAAACTGTGTCACCCAGTGAATGCTGTAGTCAGAGACGTTACGACCAATGACTGACTGACTGACTGACTGGCTGATTGAATTCAATGTAGAACTTTGCACTGATGTGCGGCAGTTTGAGTCGCCTCTCTCCGTTGATGTACCACACAAAGCCAGAGGAGAACGTAAAGAGAAATGCAAAACAGAGACAATAAACAGAGATATGAGGCAGAAAGAATAGTAATATCGTAGAACCATATAGATTTGTTGGATACTTTACATCGCATGGAGTGGATGCATCTGCACTAGGCATTCAGAACGTGGATTTTGAGGCATACCATCAATTGTCTCCGGCCATCATTGGTTTATACCATCACGAGGACTGCAACCGGTCAGTCAAGTAATCTACACCTTCCTTCGTGTTTGGCTTAAATTAGCTGTTGTGAATTTCGTTGACTGATTATGCCATGTTTTGGTTTGACCACCATTGGCACATTTCCAGCCTGACCCTCTGTCAGTGAACATTGCCCATCGAGGAAGGCGATGGCTAGTTGTGCATGCGTAACACGTGTCCTAACCATCTCAGTCGATGTAGCTTCACAGCCTAGTCTTTTTATTTCGCCTCCTAACTTGACACTTGTCCGAAGTCCAACGTCGAAATTGTTTACCCTACTATACCACTTCTCATGGGAGCTAGAACTCAGACACGTGTGATCAAAGACAGTTTGTCGGCTTTATCATTTCTTATGCTTTCAGTGGCCACTTCTCACAGCTAGCCATGACTGCTGTTTTTCAGTGTCTTCACTAAGGAAGGAGGGTTATATAATCCACATATTCTAAGTCAATGAGATTATTCCCTGATGGTAACAAGCCAATCAATTCCTGAGTCTCTAAAGTAGGCAGTTAGGGTTAATTCCACTAGTACATCTATGATGAAATATTCGTGATATATACATGCATATATATTTTTTGTTAACAATATTAGAGTGTTGAATACATTTCCTGAGTTGAATTATGTAATATTTATTATTGTTTACTTTAGTATCTGATTTCAATTTTAACGAAGATATAAGTGATCTGATTGCCAACCGATTGCAAGGTTTAATTGTAATGCCAAATGGTGGTCCACATTCTGTTTCAAGATTGACATGGTCTTCAATGATAACAAGTTTTTGTATTTGTGGATTTGCTTGCCTATTAATCAATTATACTGGATCACTTGGTTATGGTGATGAGTTTATTCAGGATCTAGTCGGGCGTATTGGCGAGAGAGATGTATCCGACTGTGTTGAGGTAAGCACACACAAAGATACATTTTAAATTGTGTACCTTAATGCATTTATGATGATATATATTTGTATATATGCAAAAGCAAGAGACACCATCCGTGCCAAAAAAGATACTTTAGTTGAACCCAGACTTCAAATGTGACCTACTCAGTGATGTCCTTAGGAGGAGCATTTCTACTTCTTTAAGAAGAACTTTCTTTGCGGCAGCATTGAGAGTAGTGTTCTCCAGTCGCCTGCTGATCTGCGGCAGCCCAAAAGACAAGATCTCGCACCTGACCATTTCTATGTGTATATATCACTTCAAATGTCTCTGTGGAGCCAAACATATCGGTCGTTCGACGCTTATTCTGTCAAAAAGGGTCGAAGAACACTATCCAGCGTGGCTGCAGAAAGGAAATAGTGTTCGTATAAAGAGTGCAAAATTCGAACATCTCGTCACCACTGGTCATTCCATCTCAGCAGTCGCCTTCGTCAAAGTAATCTACCATGTGAAGAACAACTTGCCAAAGACACTACGTTTCCGTCTTCTTTGCATTGCAGAAGCCCTAACCATTCAGTTAGAGGAACCAGAAGTATGCACACAAAAGAAAATTATTCAACCACTTGTACTATCATGGTAACAACTGTGTTGATTTGACTTAACTCTTGTTTGTATGCTTATTTTTCTACTTAAAACCCTTGTGTAATTCCGTAGGTTATTTTGTTTCCATGTACACCCTGAGTACAACTCTTTCATCAAACTACTCATGTTATTACGTAACTCTTCTTTAACAATCGTTTGTGACAACTCATCAGTTTTGTCACTACCCACTTATAGCAACATCCAATTCATCTGAACGTACTAATTGTATTTTCGTTTGACAAATTTAACATGCACACACACATACAAAACAACCATATATATATTTGCGATTGTACAGCTATGAAAATGAATTCCCCACTGAAAAGAGACTTCTCGCTGAACTAGTGGTCTTCTGTCTGTTAGTATATATATTGCAAAATCTACCCATGAATTCGTAAGGAAAAACACTGTTTGTTTTTGTTCAGTGAAGAATTAATGTTTCTTTTCAACGACTTCATTTTCAAGCCAACTGTACAGTCGTATTAATAGTACTAAATGCTCAGTCAATATACGCGTGATAGGAATAAATACAATTAAAATGATTATACGACTTTGACCACGGATTGATATCATTCAGGGAAGCATTGAAAACCAGCATGGAGTACTGGACAGCTGTTTCATCCCACTAGTTTGGGAATCATCGCCAGCTTGCCTTGTAACCGGACGTTCCTGGGTTCGAAGTCTCTGTGGTTAGTACGTACTGCCGATGATTCCCAAACTAGTGGGATGAAACAGCCGTCCAGTACTCCCTGTGGCTGGTTTTCAATGCTTCCCTGAATGATATCAATCCGTGGTCAAACTCGTATAAACAAATCTAATCCTTACAAACGAAACTCTTGAAAATTAAAATGATGTATTAAGGTGGAGTGGGGGTATAGTTGAAGTGGATGAATTACAAAACTTTTAAAGATTATGAAGTAAGTGAGCTGGTAACAAGATTTAAATAAAATAGTTGGTCAAGTGTTGTCTAAAAAATTAACAGTGCGATGATGATAACAATAAAGACGGTGCAGATAAAGTGAAGTGTGGGATGAATTCAAGCGGTAATATAGAACAAAATAGAAGAAGATTACTGTGACCAAGGTAAAGAAAGGGGTTTGACGAAATGTTTTTGAATACGTAATTTAAGTTTTTTTTCCATGTGTAGTTAGGGCTTCGGCAGGCAATGCATAAGTGGAGAGAACGTAAGCTTCTAAATTGATTGGATTTGTTCCTGTAGAATAAATCGCGCGTGGTGCTGAATGACCTGACCACAGAAGATGTTCACAAATTGAATACGTCGTCATCCTATACTCATCTTTCATTAAGCAAACCGGATAATGCTCATCTACGCGTTTGTGGAGAACACGCTTACAACATTCAATGTAATCAGCTCCACACGAACATGTGAACAAAACAGTATTTTTCCTTACATATAAATGATTGTTAATTGATGATCACTGTGAAGGGGTTGATCACTTTTCAATGATCTTATCTAGCCTCATAGTGTGTCAACCGACAGTGCAAATGTTTTTGATTCAGGTTTCTAGTTGAATATCTTAAATGATCTTTTATAGAGAAGGATTGGTTGGCTTTGATCTTCTCCTCGAAATGATGTCGTTTAACCACAAGGTCATAGCCCCTGCCAGGCAATATCTATTTGCTGCCTTCATTTATCGAAAGATGTTCTCCCACAAGTGACAAGGTGAATGCAAATGCCCGCCGAGTATTACGGGACTTATGGAGATAAAGGCCTATCCTAAAACAGTTGGAAAACTTTTATTTCAAACTGATGCAAAATGTAAGCCCCAGAATCCGGAGGGTTTATGTGAACCTGTTTCCGTCACCGTCAGCCATAGAGGGATACAGCTTCTGGCGATGTTCTGATGTCATGTGAATCAGAATTAAACACGAAGTTTGAGAGAATAGTCACTTAAGAGAAGCAGCTGCTTCGATTGGGGTGTCATCCCTGAAGTACGTCATGTGTATTTCCAATCTGTAGTTTTATTATGATGTTGGTTAACATAATGGTCACACAAGAAGAGAAGCAAGCGACCCTCACAGTAATTATTATTATTAATATTCAAAACCCAACCTTGGTACATCGCTGACAACAAGGGGTGCTCCACACAAAAGTCTGGGATACTACTTAGACGCTTGAATTGAGGCACGTGATTGTCTTAAGTGGCTGTCCTCTCCAAATCTTCTACTTCAAGTCTGACTCACAGGGCAGTAGAGCAGTATGCTCCCAATGATTGTCTGTGGCCAGAATAGAGATTCATACGCTATTTGATCCTTTCCGATCCTGGATAGCTCATTTACGCCATAGGATTGAATTTATGGTTTTCTATTTCTCTCCTACATCAACCTGAATGTCCACGAGTCCAGTTGTAATGGTCATAGATTTGAATTCGCCCTATCACTTTTGTGAGAAACACTCCCACTATGGCGTGAAGGCAATGGAATAGGACTTAGTTGGTAGAGGATACAAACATGCATGACTCCATGACAGAATTTTTCGAGAGGAAAACTCAAAATTTATCTGCAACTTCCACAGTACCAGGTAATTTATGGAGACCAGAAATTGCTAACAAATTGCTACTGACTAACTCATGAAGACGCTAAATATCGGGAAGTCGTGAGCAGTAGGGTGTTAGGACAAATACTCGCCAGGGATGACATTGGCTAGTGCCATTCACTCTATGTAGTGAATTGGTAGAAAGTTGGAATTCATGGGCTGGCCATTGAATCGGGTGCCAGTGGACTGAATGGTCTACGAGATCACCTTGTATCCAGAAGGACCTGGCTTCGAATACCAGTGGGCGCATAATGCTGAGGCATCCGAAACCAGGACGAAACAGCTGTCTAGTACTCCCTGGTGGTTTTCCAATGGTTCTCTAACCGATGGCAGCTCATGATGAAATCATGTAACCAGTCAAATCCTTGAAAACCAACAGATGACCATGTAAATACTTTTTGAATCATCAATATGTCAGAAGTGAATAACTAGAGACTAGGCTATCGCTTAAAAAAGGATTGATAACGACACAAACATATTCACTTGACCTACAAGATAGAAGCTACGAACGCGCGTCATCATGTGTGTGAGAGAGAGAGAAAGGCCGAAGTCTACCCACTTCTGTCGGCCGTACCAGATCGTTTCTGAGTGAGGCCTCATTAGTTAACTCTCTCTCTCTGTCTCTCTCATGAGTGAAATACCTTTGTAGTCATCATTGGTGGGTGGTTACCAACAGTGGAATCAAGGATGCGCATTTCGTCCTATTAACCAATTAACTTCTAATTGCATGCCCAGACATCGTCGAAGCATCTGCACAAGCGGCCGACATGTCAACCTGAGACCGAGCACTTCGGTCCAATCGATCGACAGGAAAATCTCAAATTGAATTAAATTAAATATTTCATTATTCATATTTTCTCTGTATATTTGTTATCTCTCTTCATCTCTGTTTAGGCTATTGAAGTTGCTTTAGGGTTTCTTCAATTCTATCAACCCAATTTGAAAGCAGTTTTATTTGGTGGTTCTCATGGTGGCTTTTTAAGCTTACATTTAGCTGGACGATATAATCATCTGTTCAGTGCAGTTGTAACTCGTAATCCTGTGACAAGCTTAATCAGTATGATTCATACAAGTGATATACCAGATTGGTGTTTTACTCAGGCTGGTTTAACCGATCCAGGTGAATGGCCACTTGATCATCTTCTACCGACTACGAATGAATTAACTCGTTTAGCAGATGTTTCACCAATGAAATATTTAGATGATACATGGTCTGTACCATTATTAATGTTGTTAGGCGGTAAAGATCGTCGTGTTCCAAATAGTCAGGTGAGTGATTTTTTATTTTCAGTTGTATGTCTGAATTGTGTCATATGTGTGTACAGTTTAATGAGGTCTGGATGCAGCATTCTCTGTAGCTTGGGTTACTTTATCCATATTTTCTATAGTTGGTTTGTAAGGATTAGTTTTGTTTATACGAGTTTGACCGCGGATTGATATCAGTTAGAGAACCATTGAAAACCAGCAGGGGGAGTACTGGACAGCCAGCTGTTTCATCCTAGTTTTGGGAATCATCAGCTGTAGGCACCAGCCACAGGCGGGTTCGAACCGAGGACCTTCCGGCTACAAACAAGCAAATTCGTGTACCATTCAGCCACTGGGACTCGATTCAATGGCCAGCCCATGAATTCTAACTTCTACCAATTCGTGATTTCACGCGACCTCAACCGTTATTGAAGATTCTAAACAAAGAGTAAACATTTTGCAATATAACATCACTGGGAATTCCCCGCTATGTGAATAAACTCCTCTTTTCTTCCGAATAAAGCTATTGGCGGCCTGATTGAATCTCTGGCCCTACCTGAATTTCCATCCAAGACAATACATCTGATTGTCTTTAGTTCTTGCTATTATAATCATCATTCAGTTATATGTGTAGATCTCCAAATGTGTTGTACTCGTGAACACTTTCAATTGGTTTGCAGTCTATCGTTGAGCATGCCTGTAAGACCGAAAACAGAAATACCATAGTGGATTATTTTATTCTTCAGATGATCTAACGTCACTGCATCACATGATATCCTGGAGATGGTGGCTGTTTTTCACTTGAAGATGGTGGAGTTCAACAATAGCGTCCCAGAAGTGCGAACGCTTCAATGACCTTGAACGCATGCGTGCTAGTCGTTGGCTAACGGCACCTGTCATTATCATAGCTGAAATATCAATGCTATTCATCAACTTAGGAGCACATTTCACCCAGATCACGTTTTTTAAGTACTGTTTGGACAGTGTTTTACTGTCTCGTTAAGGTTAAGATAAGGGTTAAGGTAAGTTTTGGGGTTAGGGTTATGATCAGGGTCATAATTAGGATTGCGTTTAGGCTTATGGTTAAGATTAGGGTTTTAATTAGGGTCAGGATTAAGGTTAGGGTTTACGCTTAGGGATAGATTTAGAGGCGATGTCATTTATTTTAATTTGTTTTATTATCCACATTTCCCTGGTAATTAGTTGTCGATCCTCTTACTGGAAACCATAGTAATCCAACAGGGGGGCTTTTGAGGAGGACTGCACAACAGGATAAGAGAGATAAACGATTCACAGAAACAGCTCATCTTCAGTCATGCATTTTCTTGTAAATATACGTCATTTTTCATGCAAAAATTCCTCATTTTTATGATTGGTCGGCTCAAGGACACTCGTGCGTGTTCGCATTTCTTGGGATGCTATTGTTGAACTTTGCCCACTTGAAACTCCTGGATGAAGAGAAAGTGTTATGCAATAAACTATCCTGAAAATTATGCATATTCTGTGAACTTATTGTGCATAATAAAGCTATTGTGGCGTCTGTCGCTCAGCGGTTAGGACTCTCGCCGACTAAACAAATGGTCCGGAATTCGACCCATTGCCGACGCACACCTGATATTAGTGGTTGGCCTGCAGAATTTGGGCTACTGGTATCACAGGCTGAAAATTCCATATTTGTAGCAAAACAAATACGGTGTGGAATGAAGCTATAATCAAAATTTAAAAAAAATAAAATTATTATCCTTATTATTATTTTTATTATATTTGTGATATTGGTACTACCATAATTTTTCGAAAAAGATTTTCAGGAATGTATTTAAAACTTCTATTCTTCTTGTTTTCTCTCGATTTTTAGGGATTGACATTTTGTCGAAAACTTAAAGCATCATGTCCAAATATCCCGTGTGAAATTCGTTTATATCCTCAAGATTCACATGCATTAGATTCTCCAGCATGTTCACTAGATGTCTTTATCACTACTGTGAATTGGTTCTTCAAACACTTGAAGGAGAGGGAGAGACAGACAAACAGACAGTGAGGAATTCCCTGAAGGAGGAGATGATGATGCATATACAATGAATGAAGTCAACTACTTGATTACTTCTCATTGTGTATCTAATACGACAATATGATTGCTTGATTACGTAATCAAATCTTTGTACTGCTTATTACTTTAGTGTATTTTTTAAAAACATTTTTGTCATAAAATAAAATAAAAATCAATATTTTAGAAAGGCATTACACCTTTTACATCATTCGAAACTTTATAGCATAATTGAGTGATTGTTGTATGATAATGTTTGGTAATACTGAGTAATCATGTAATGTGGGGAAAAAATTCCCCCCCGCAGCCTGTGGCCGATCAATTTCATCCTCTTCTATGGCACTACTTTATTATTATTATCGTTAGCTTAAGTCCCTAGAATAACATAAGGCTTCATTCGCACATCTACATTGCATTCTGTTCTCCGCAGTTCTCCGATCCATCTTTGGAGTATTTGTTGAACGATAGGTTTCTTGACTGTTGCATTTCTGCTGACCGTCTCTGATCTTCAGTAATATTTAGCCAGTAAAGGCAGGCGTTGGTGGAAGTCTGCAGTAACCTGTTAGAAATACTTTTCATGACGTGGATGCCACGTCTCTAAGCACTGCTTTGACATTAGTGTTGGACGAAATCAGAATCCCGGGTCCCAGTGGCTTAATGGTATACGAGCTCGCCTTGTAAACCAGAAGATCAAGGGTTCGAATCCCGGGGGTGCGTACTGCTGACGAATCCCAAACTAGGACGAAACAGCTGTCCAGTACTCCCAGATTTTTCAATGGTTCTCTAACTAATGTCAGCTCATGATGAAAATCCTGTAACCAAATGTTTTTCTTTACGCTGAGTGCAGTAGATTTTCCAACCGGTTTTCAGAGATAATAATAATAACAGTTATAGTAATAAGCGTATGAAAGCAAGTTTATTTCTATTTTGGGGATCCATTGAATACCTTATTGTTATTATTATTCCCTTGGGTTTCGAGTGGAACACACGCCTTGAACAATACATCTCCACTTTGTTCTGTCTTCTGCCGTCCTCGTCAGCCGGGTTCATGACTGCCCGTAATCTCTTATCTCTTCCTCCTCCTCGCCACACGATCTCCTCCATGTCACCCTCGCACCGACGACCCACTCGTCGCTTCCCATTGAGATTCCACTCGAGTGATAGTCTGCACTGTGTACTATGTCATTCGATGGTCACCTCAGTGGCGTATGGCCAATCCATCTCCATTATCTCCTGTATATTTGTTGAGTAATCGCCTCTTGGTTGGTTTGTTGCCAGCCAGATGGTAGTGTTGTTTCGGAGGGAACAAACTTTTGCATAAAAATTCACAAATCACACACTGATGTGAAATTTCACCGATAGTATCCTTTGAAAATTGAAATTATTCAGGTCTAAATATTTGATTGATCTGCTTGATACCATAAATGGCGGTCAAGAAAGGGTTACTTTGTGAACTTTAAACACCGTAGGAAGGAGTGCGACCGCACTTTTGGGAAACATCAAGTTAAGGTGTAGGCAAAGGACATGCCACGGTTGGCTCCACTTAGGTTTAGGTTAAAGAAATATTGGGGTATATAGAATGTGGTTTAATGACTCTGTGGATACTTCAAGACAAAAACTGAGTGGCATTTCCGTTACACTTCGAAGAAAGTGTCCTATGTAACATTCAACTATGGAAAAAATTTATTTCATCAAGTCACATAGTGTTATACAGTAATATTTACTGATCTATGAAGGTAGGCCTAGTTAAGTGTCTAACAAACTGAGCAGTAGCACTAAGTAGTACATCAAAAAACCTAAAAGGATGAAATGAAACAAAGAGAATAAGCGTTGGTATCAAATAACAATCCTATTAAATTCATTAGGAACATAGGAAAAGGTCAAAAGCAAAACAAAAATAATGAGGAAACTAATAATGATAATATAAATAAGAAAGAATCTAAGGCATCTACAATTTTACCATATAAGGAGGGGACATCTGAAAGCCTACGTAGGATTCTCAATAAAGCAGAAATTAGAGTGGCATTTAAACATACAAACTCACTCAGGGACAAGCTCTGTAGGTTAAAGGACCCCGTTGGTTGACTCAATTAGACAAAATAATATAATTTACAAAATACCCTGCAATGACTGTGATTTGTATCAACTACATAGGTCAGACTAGTAGATCGGGAGTAGTGAGATTATCAGAACATAATAATTTAGCTAAGTTTAGGATGACTGATCCCACGGAGATAAGTAATTTAGAAAAAGAAAATTCAACAACTGCACTATATGCACTAACACACAACCACACAAAAGGGTGGGAGAAGGTTAAAATTCTAAGAAGTAATCTAGGTAGGTGGAGATAGAGGTTGAGAGGTACTGAATCTTTGTTCATCGAATCCACACCTGGCACATACAATAAGAATGACTCATCACTAACACCAGAAATATTTACAATTGGTCTAGTGGATAACGCTTTGGCGTTTGAAACTATAGTCACTGGATTCGAGCCTCGGTGAGAACATCATCACTCACTGGGGAATACAGGTACATTTAGATGACGAGTCCCGAATAGGACGAAGTGCACGTTGTTCTGGATTCCACTGCTAGTCACCATCCACCATTCAACTTCACTTGTTAAGTGTTTCATTAAGAAAACCTGAAATCGATTGAATCTAATCATTATAAAAATAACAAGGACTCTGTTCTGAGAAATGTGTTTCTATACACAACACAGAATTTTCCAACAAGTTTCTTATCTCAAGTTATTCACTCCTTGTGATGAATCTTCAACAAATACGAGAAATGATAATCCATCATTAACTGAAGTGATGGTTGTTTTATCTAAGGCGCGCTACAATAATCGACAAGGTTCCTCCTCAATTTCTGTCAGAAAATTTGTAACCCTCATTTTTGAAATGTGTCTGAGTATACATCGCGATTCTTAGACGTCATTGTATGTTTAAGATAATACGAAATGGAGTGTATAGAAAATTTAGGAGGTGGCCCAGTGACTTGACCAGGCCGCCGATATTTTTATTGACACAATAGCCATGAATACAGTTTTATTTTATGATGACTGTCAGTACTGGTGAACATTGAGTCGTTAGTTTATTTGAACTGGTCCCCAGATTGGGGGGGGGGACAAGAAGACTGTCATTCCTTAATCGTATACTGGTTGGCAGAAGATTTGTACATTATTTTGACGTTCATTTGCAAACTTTTCCACTTGATATCAATTGTAAATCTGTTTCGTTATCAGTTGAAGAATAAACAATTCTGTTGTCCAACTGTTTTCTGTCCTTCCGCATCGGTTTCAATGCATAGTATTCTGTGTATTAGGCTTAGTCTTTTGAAACCAGTGATAGGTTCAGAATCCTTGCGATCATGAGCGCTGACTTCAATTTTAGTTCCCTGAAAAGTGTAAAATGTTGTTTTACAAATTGAATTCAGTCAGAGAACTATTGAAAACATGTCGGGAATACTGGACGGCTGTTTCATCCCTGATTGCAACTCTTCAGCAGTAAGCGCCAGTGACATTGAGGTTACAAGGTGTAATCGATCAAATCCCTTCAAAATAACATTTGGAAGTCAAAAGTTTGTTAGCTAAATTCTGAATATGATTTACATATAAATGGAGGATATGTAATGATTAACAAACAGGCAAGAGTAAAGAAGAGATACCGCGGTCAAGTCAGATTGAACCAACTAATCAGGTCGTTCAGCACTCCTAAAGGATGCTTTTCATAGTCTTTCTTGGCTGAAGATTTCGCCCTGATTTAGAGTTATGCTTGAAGTTAGTGTAGGGTTAGGATTAGAGTAGGGTATGGTTAGGTTTAGATTAGGGTCAGCGTAAGGTGAAACTTGCAAAGAAGATTATGGACAGCATCCACTTGAAATGTTCAGCGTTGCGACTGTCACCATCAGCAGAGTATATTCATCGTGAATTCAATCAGTTATCAGGATTGGTAGATCCGAAAAACGAATACCCACACAAATTCTATTGAAGGATTTTCGACATATGAAAAAGCCGGATTAGAATTGTGTATCTCTATCTATAAGGACTCCTATTAAAAATAGGATCTGTTCTTGCAGAGTTTTAGTGGCGTATACACACTGTATAATTCATTTGTACTACAACTATATGTTTTATACTAAAATGCCATATTTCACCTAGACGAATGCGATTGGTTGGTTGGGTAAGTCAGGGTCATTTGACTGTGGTATCTATTCTTTACTGTTGTTGGTTAACAAACAACAAAACCGATAGAATTCAACAACAATGAACTGAACTGATGATATTGGGTAATTGGAGGTAATCGACAGGAAGCCTCGCACCACCTAGGTTTCGTGCTAGTTAGCACTTGTCAGCAAGGCGTATCTGCAACCTTGAAGGAACTGATGTCCCTTCTGAGATTCGAACCCGCTTCACCCAGTGTTGCAGTCAGAGACGTTACCACAAATGAGCTATTCGAGCTGGCTCGCGATTGACCTCCTGTAGGACTGCAGTGGGTATTTTGACTGGACACTAGTAACTGGTGCGACGTGTCTAGTCCTCTCGTCGGTGCAGACTGAATTCTATCAGTCAGGTTTGTAATGTGGCCACTATTCTAGGTAGCTGACCATCACCTTGCAGATACGTCTTGCTGACGAGTGCCAACTAGCCCGAAACCTAGGTGGTGCAAGGCTTCCTGTGGCCGATTGCCTTCAACTATCCAATATCATCAAATCAATGTGCACTGTGATGGCGAGCTACCTAGAATAGTGGCCACATTACAAACCTGACTGATAGAATTCAGTCTGCACCGAAGAGAGGACTAGACACGTCTCACTAGTTACTGACTATTGTCCAATCAGAATGAACTGAACTGTTAGTGTAATTATTTTTATCGATGATGTCTTAGACTGTAGGCGTTTTTATTCGATTGGGAATGAAAATAAATTGGAAAGTTATGGAACATTGGCTAGTGACTGACACAACGACTGATTGGTAACATGCTCATAATAAACAGGTAGAAGACGAAAGGCTTGGTAAAGGAATGTTTATCTGCAATTTGGTATCTCCTCTATATAGCCAAATTATGTACATCTTATCTTCAACTCACCATTTGCTGTACAGATCCTTCCTATTGTGTTTCCTTGTGTTCCTTTCATGTCTCCCACTTATATCCACAATGCTGTATTATTTGCTTTCTCTGACATCAAATCTATCTCCCTGTTAATGTATGTTTTTACGCCTGCCTGTGAACATCTCCTTTTTATATACATACTACTGATAAATCTAATCAGTAGCACACACCACAATAATAATGATGGTTATGCATGCTTAGTGTTCATGAGTGTTAAACTAGAACACATTTTTGAAATTGTTAAATCCTTATATTTTACAATTAAAACAAGATATATAAACGAACAATGTGGTCTTCAATTCCATTTTCGTCAGACTTTACTCTTAATTAATACTAATATATTTATTCCTCTCTCTTTATAATGGGAAACTCACGGAACCCTTCGAAGTGAAGACGGGAGTAAGACAAGCTGGCTGGCTGCCTACTATCTCCAATAATTTTCCTGATTGCGACAGACAGCAGTGGGCAACAAGGAAACAGGCATAAAATGGACCCACACAAAACAAACTTGGAGGATCTGGACTTCGCCGATGGTATATGTCTGATTTCTTACAAACTGGAAGATATGCAAGTTAAAAGGAAAAAGTTGACAGAAGAAGCATCAAAGATAGGACTTCAGGTGAACATTGGAAAAACAGAGGTGATGAAGATTCCTGGCCAACAGCAACAGACAACAGTCAGCATAATTGGGAGGAATCTGAAAGAAGCAACCTCATACGACTACCTACCTAGCTGGGAAGCATCGTTTCAACTACATGCGGACGGAACTGATGAGGATGTCACAGCCGCGAGGATCGGGAAAGCAAGGCAAGCTTTCATTACTCTGAAGTCTGTGTGGATGTCAACAGTACTCAGCATGAAAAATAAGATTCGGATTTTCAACTCCAATGTGAAGTCTGTGCTACTGTATGGATCATAGACTTGACGCTTCGTCACAACGGGCACTTCGAACAAACCACAGACCTTCATCAACAGCCGTCTTTGCTCAATACTCAATATCAGATGGCCGGCCAGAATAGACCAGCAACAGGTAGGGATCTCTGGCAATGAACGAACCAACCCAGCAGGAACCAATTGTGCAACAAATAAGCAGGAAGAAATGGAGGTGGATTGGCTGATCATACTGTGAGAAAACAAACCATCAAGTGGGTGACATTACACGCCAGGCCATCGCTCGAGTGGAACGCGAACGGGAAATGGCGAGTTGGTCGTCAGTGTGAGGGTGACATGGAGGAGTTCATACGAAGATGAGATGAAACATGTGGTCAGATGTGGAGCAAGGTGGAAACGCTGGCAGAGAACCGAAAGCAGTGGAGACGTGCGGCTGAGGACTTACGCTCCTCTAGGAATTAAAGGAAACAATATGTAATATATATGCAGGAACACAGCAGTTGTACAGGCATGGATAAGTTATTATTTAAACTATATAAATTTGGTTTATGGTGAATTCACGCGGTTGCTGTTCTGTTTGACTTTAGTTTGTGGGGACAATCTGGTAACTAGTCATTCACTGGAGCACATCAAGAAATATAGAAATACTGTCTTCGCATTAACAAAAAGAATACCCAGGTCTGTGTTGGATCCTGGATCACAAATACCTCGGAGAAAATAAAGCTTGAAGTCAATTCTCCTATATAACTTTGCTGTGCACAGCATCGAATCTTATTCTTGATTTATTGTCAGATGGTGTGTTAGCTTAAAGTGGATAGTACAATTGTACCACCTTTTGAGCATTGTTATCATAGGGTAACATCAGAAGTGAACTGTACTCCATGCAAAGGATAGTCGGGCATAACCGAGCAGATTTGTTTTACTGCACCAGAAAAATGGTAGTTCTCTGAAATCGGCTATTACCGCCATTTGTAGCTGCATGTTAGTCTATACGCGTAGGTATATTAAGATGTGGGAAACTGTTTTGAAACCAGTTTGCATCTTTACTTTAGATCATGAACGCTATGTCATACTTCGTAGAACTCTTAAAACTGTCAGTAGGGTGAGTGGTATCCCATTGGGCCATACCGTTGACATCGTCATTGATAATAGACACTTGATTTCATGCAACGAATTTGCTAAAGGAATTTTGTGAGACTGTGAGCATTCACTTTACCCGCAGCTCCAACCTTGTGTCTCCTCAGGTAAAACAGGAAGTCGCTTCATCAAAAGACTTTATGCACGTACATCTAAATATAAAAATTCCACTGTACCATATTTGGCTGCACGTATTTTATGTGATGAAAATAGTGTTAGGCATGAACTAACTAACTAACCTTCCTTGCACTAGTAAATAAACCATTTTCTCCACCCTAACAACATCATTCTTTATTGTTATTGTGCTGCTTATACTTATAATCCTCGCGAACTTTTATTTTTATTAATTTATTTTCTCAAAAGTGCAAACATCATTTAAGCTGTGTCATAACTGTTAATTTCGCCTTTCCCTTCACCATGCAATATCAAGAGAACATCAGATTTAATAATCTATAATATGCTAAAATTTACAAACTGTATCGACAATACTGTTTGAAACAAACCCACTGTTATTATTATTATTATCTTGTATTTTGCACAATTTTGGCATTATTCCTACTGTAAATGTGGAAAAATTCCTGTGGTCAATTTTATTTATATTTTGAGTAAATCAGATGAAGTATCGTGACAAATTCTGAGAATTCCATTCTGTATTACAAGTATTGTTTTTGGAATAAAGTAGATTATTATTATTATTTCTATTATATTCAATTCGTTGTAGAAACAAATAGCGGATTTTTATTGTCTACGTAATCAGTAGAATGAAACGGTCCGTATGTATAGAGAGTATCTGAAGCTTATAAACGAGGTGCAGGTCCTGGTTTCTAGGGTTGAACTGTTCCATATCTTAGAATGCATGACTGTGAAGACGGCTTTACACAGAATGATGATTTAAAGGCTCTTATTGTCACTGTACATATTTGGTTACGCAGATCGTCGGAGCCTTCCGGTGAGAACTAATTGCATGTCCTTACTATCTGAGAATGATATTTTGAATGAGACCTTAAAGATGAATATTAAGTTTATCCTAAGTCATCTCATCCAGAGTAGGTCAAGATTTAGAGATATACACCGTGAAGTATAGTCTTTCTTACAATCCTATCCAAGTAGTTTGAATGTGAAGCATCGTTGGACACTCTCCATTCTGAGCTGGTCAGGTATGCGAGTACTGCTAACAAATAAGACACATCTAATTGAAAATCAACTGACTGATGTCCTAAAGAACATGAGGAATAAGTCAGTAATCTCGTCGGAAATATAAGAACGCATCCGACCAGTAGGCTCCATGATACCACGTTTGTATGGACTACCTAAAATAATAAATGGACAGTAATCAAGTAGAGTAAGTAGCCTTACACTTGTTTTGTATAGTATTGTAACTGTGCCTTATATGGTATAAAATGTGTCAGTAATGAGAAGCGCTATAATAATAATAATAATAATAATAAAATAATAGCGGCAATAATGATAATAAGGTCAACGATATAACAAAAGTGGCAATAAGAATAATAAAATTGTCATGGTAATGTAAACAATTCATTAATGAAATAAGTACAAAACTTCAAAGCATAAAACAGTTACGTAATACTAAGGAGCAAATAGACAAATATAATCACAGTTTAAACAAAATATCATAAAAGTACAAAGAAAGTGAAAAAATAACGACAGGGGTGGGAAATTTGAATTTCTTTATTATACTTAATTAAGTCAAGGGAGAAACTTAGGCAGAACAGACATTTTTGGGGTGGGGCGCCCAAGGTCAGGTTAATCTCATGTATCGGTTTGCAAGAATTTGATTGATTTCAACTTACACCATGAGTTGATATCAGTTCGAGAACCACTGGAAAACCAGGGTGTACTGAACAAGTGTTCCGTCCTATTTTGGGACTCTTCATTCGCACGTACCCATAACTCCTTCGAATTTGTAGATTAGTAGAATTTAGATTTTAGGGACCAGTGGGTGAGTAGTCAGTGGGTTTGTCTTGGGACTGGGATCGCCTGGACTGGATCTCCAGCAAAGTTGTGGGTGCGCACCACAGAATAGTTCTAGACTAAGACGAAAGATTTGTAAAGTAATTTCTGTGATTATTCTACAGAATTCCAATAGCTTGGCCTATGTGTAAGAGATAAGTTCGAATTTCGTCTGATGAGAGGTATGATGGAATGCGGTAGATAACTGGGCATTATATTTTGCGCACTGTAGAAACTTCACAATTTGTAAGTAAAAATTGTTCAATCCCAGTGGACTTCTACATTTTCATGTTAACTGATAAAAATTCGAGGAGAATGATTCCTGTAGGGTCCAAATAAGATGACTGAAAGCTGTTCAAAAGGTTAGCTCATTGAAGGTTTTCGCAATGACTTTGAAAATTAGTGACGCGGAAAGCAAAACCAATAGAGAAAACATCAGTTCTAGGTAAACCGTAGTAGAATACAGTTACGTGTTAGATCTATTCATGTGATATGTATATATATGATACACTGCTTATTATTGGATAGCTTTTCGAGTACTATTCATTGATGATAAACACATTATTGATATTATTATTGACACTCTGTCACGGTGAGTTATCTGAAATTGTACGTTCACTATATAAGCTTAATAGGGCGACATTTAGAGTAGTAAGATAGACTTCTCAGGATAAACAGTGGAAACGTGGAATAGAACACCTTGATGAGTTATTTAGCAGCACTAACGTTGCCCACTATCCAACACCAACCTGAAAGGAATGTATATACCGATCGTGAAATTGTGACCGATGTTGGGAAAGCTCTCTCTATCTCTAATTTAAAGCCAATTAAAGCAGAAGGACCCAATGGAATGACTCCAGTGTAGTGATGAATTATCAACTAGACTCACTAAAATGGCTGGCTGCTAGTCAGTGTATGAAAATCAGACTGTGTTGTAGACTTTTTCACTTTCATAATCTTTAAGAAATAAGACGAATCTTCCTATGACAACCACACAAGGAGATAGAATGAACTAACATATTGTCCGTGAACACAGGATTCATAGTCCTGCAAAGGCTGAGTGTGGTTCAAGAAGGAAAAAATGTAGGGAAGACCAGGTACGTTTAATTCCGGGACAAGGGGTGTATGGACTAAACCTTAAATTATCGAAAGGTCCTGGAACATATAAACATACTTCCTGATGTCCAGAACTTACCTTGTGTTTTGCCGTGAAAACCGCATTTGATTTCGTCCGCACTTAAATGCTATGGCGATTTCTGACTGTGGAGTTCGACAACTTTCATCATCTGTGGTGTTAGCGTGATATTCACCTGTCCATCAAAAGACGCATTTACTCCCCAATACTGTACATTTACTCCGCTCCTCCTCCCCCACCTTTAGGAGTACTAGACACGACCATTGAAGGTGGAGAATATGAAAAAGTTTGACAATTTTCACCGAAGGTGGAATCAACTGATGAGTCACCAGTAGGTGGGAGGATACGATAAGCAATAGTGAGATTAGGTGAAGAGTATTAAATTAGTAAGAAATTTCACAACTGATCGGTTTGTGAAGCATTTTCAGTCACCGCCTTCCTCAATTAACAGTCTTAGTTGAAGTCATTCTAGCAAGACATATTCATGTGCTGTTGGTTCCATGACACTTTCTTCTCTGAATTACGTCAACTTAAACTGTTACCCTTTTCTGCTAAACTTTATGTTGACGATTCGATTGGGTTCAATCAAATAAACAAACATCAGGTGCTGGTTTGCAGGGATTTGACTGATTGGTTACAGGATTTCATCATGAACTGACATCAGTTAGAGAACCATTGGAAAACCACCTGGGAGTAATGGACAGCTGTTTCCGTTGTCATAGTTCGGGAGTCTCCATCAGTACGCATCCACCACCACGGTCCGAACCCAGCACCTGGTTATAAGGCTAGTTTGGAAACCATTCAGCCACCGGGACCCGCCAATCCAATGGCCAGTTCATGAATTCCAACTTCTGCCAATTCAAGCACAATATAGTGTGACTGGCACTAGTCAACGTCATCTCTAGTGAGTATTTGTCCTCATAGCCGATCTACTGTACCTCACTGGTCACGTCTTCTTACTAGAACCCAGGTAACTACCTACCAGAATAGAGCCACTAACCAGTGAGCGCATCAGATTGGTTCTAGTTTGTGACTTTTCAGCAGCTGTCCAGTACTCCCAGCTAGTTTTCCAATGATGAAATCCTGAAACAAACATCAGGAAGGCAATCCTCTTTAATTCTTTATTTCTCCACACAAGTTAAACAAGTTTCAAAACAAGAATTTTAAATTACACAGAAAGAGGATAAATGATCACAGAGAGTAATTGATTTACAATTAATTGTTACATATACATATGAAACTATGGTTACCAGAATTGATGGCAATAACAAGGAAAATTAGAAAATAGTCACTTTGACTTCCCTTAACTTACACTATTGTGAATGTTTACAAAAGGTTGGACTGTTAATTCACTAATTAATTAATTAATTAGGGTTAAATCCATTTCGCAGAGATGACTTCAGAAATGATCGACTTCATTTTCTCACATACTCGAATATTTTAACCATTTTTATAGTGTTAAAAAGGTGAATAGAAGAAAGAAAAAGAAAGAAAAATACTTCCATAATGATAAAGTAGAAAAGACACAGCAAACATTAAAGGGCGTGCACAGCGTTTTTCATCTCTGCCCGTTTAGAGTTTATTCTTCTTAAAACGGACAAATCATAACAAACCATTAATGAAAATTAGGATCAAATGTTGTTAGCTTCATCAGTTTATTATCATTGTTATTCCCTTCGGTTCCTAGTAGAACATAACAGGGCTGCAATAACACATCTCCACTTTCTTCTATTCATCACTGCTGTCCTCTTCAGCTGAGTTTATGATTGCCAATAATCTCTCATCTCCTCCATGTCACCTTCGCATCCTCGAGTGATGGCCTGCACTACGCGCGATGTCATTCCACGGCCTTCTCAGCGTGTACCCGATCAATCCATCTCCATTTTCTCTTAAATATTTGTTGTTGGTTTGTCACCATCCAGAGTTTCTTGTCAATAATTCTTTCTCGCTGGCCGACCATTCAATCCTCAATATGGAGCCAACCAGCGAAGGGGCAGCTGTTGATACAAGTCTGTAACTTGTTGGAAATCCTTTTCGTGACGCGTTTTTCCGAGTTTCTGACCCGTATAGAAGAACTGACTGACTTGACAATTGTGTTGCAATTATGGATGTTATTCTTTATGCTGACTGAGTGCAGCAGCACATTTCCAAACTGGTTTCATGTTGATGAAGGTGTATCTTGCCTTTCCGATTCTGACTGGCTGGCTTTGACATCTTCATCCATGCCATCGGTCTGTAGTTGAAACTATGCTGGATGCCTAGATAAGTGAAGGAAGTAGCGTCTGTGAAACTTCACCCGTTGATAGTGACTGGAATTGGTTGTTGTTACTGCTGTTGCTGTTGGTTGGTTATCTTCATCACCGCCATCTTCTCTTCCTTCACCTGGAGTCCTATATTCGCTGCTTCTTCAGTCATTTTGTTGCTTTTCGCCTGCAGTTGTTCCAGTTGGTGTGACATTATACATATATCAAATCTCTATCTCAACTTCAACAACTTTGAAAAAGCCTTCGACAACATTGACCACGAAATGAAACCTTCAGAAATCTTATTCATCCGCTATACGAAAAATGCCACACGTCTGGTGAACATCCGGCAAAGCCTTTGAAATGAAAACAGCAGTAAGACAAGGCTGTCTGTCTGAGTACTGTTACTGAAGATACTCCTGATTATGGTGGACTGGTTCACTCAGCAGACCGTGGAAACAGAGAATACATCAGGACGTTGGACCGACAAGAAGATTCAAGATGACCTGGACTTTGCGGATGACTTACGTTTGATGTCACACAACGTCGAAGACCTACAGGTGAAAAATGAAAAGTTGGAGAGAGAGAGTAGCTGAGAAGACAGGAATTCAAACGAACCTAAAGAAGTCAGAGGTGGTGGGAATGAACAACAACAAGCACCAGTCACTATCGACGGAAGAAATCCAGAAGTCATCGTTTCAACTACAGTCGACAAGGATGAGGATGTCAATGGCAGCAGGATCGGAAAAGCCAAGCAATTTGGAAATATGTTGCATTCAGAATAAACAAGAAAATTTCGGATTCTCTACCCTAATATCAATTCAGTGGTTCTGAGACTTGGCGCGTCATAGAGAGCATTTCGAAAAGGCTGCGAACTTTAGCCTTTCACTCGATACTGAAGATTAGATTAGACAGACATAATTAGCCACAGGGAACTGTAGGAATGAACAAACCGGGAACCTACATATTACCCAACAAATATGCTGATAGAAATAGAGATGGATCGGGATATATACGCTGAGGAGACCGATGAGTGACACAGCGAGCCAGGCTCTAAAGTGAAACCCGAATGGGAAACAAACGACGAGTTGGGTGTCCCATGGTGACACAGAGGAGATTGTGTGAGCAAGAGATGAGAGCTTATGGTTAATCGGCGGGCCAGGTAATGACGACTGTAGAGGGGAGGATGAAACAGAGGTGCTCTTTTGAAACCTAGTGTTCTTCCCGGAACACAAGGCAATAACGATAATATAATGTGAATTCGGTTGATGGTGGATAGCTGCGGAATTCAGGATGTGCGTGTCACTGATGAGGAGTTCCAAATAGGACAAATCGCGCATTCTGTATTCAGCTGCTAGTTACCATCAACCAAAATTACACCAAATTAACCTGCAGACATCATCGAAGCGTCAGTTCTGCACATCGACATGTTGAGAAAGATCGATCATTTCCGTCCAACACGATCAATCAAAGGAAAATAAAAACTAAACGTTATTAATCTTATTCCCCCAAGTTCTAAGTGGAGCAACAGGCTTAATCATCATCACATCTCCATTTCACTCACCTTTTAGCTGGCTTCACAATTGCTCATACGCTTCCATCTGCTCCTCATATTATCTCTTCTACATTAACCTGCGTCGGTGGCTCAGTGTTTAGGACTCTCGCCCACCATGCACATGGTCCGGGGTTCGATCCCCTGCCGACGCACACCCGATATCAATGGTCGGCCTGCAAAATTTGGGCTACCGATATCCATGCTGAAAATTCCATACTTGTACTGAAAATACGGTGTGGCATCAAGCTGTAATCAAAATAAAAAAATTATAAAATAAAAAATAACCTCGGCCCCCCCCCTAACTTGTCGTTTTCTATTCAGTTTTCGCTCTACAGCCTGGCGCGTGATTTCACTCAGTCTAAGTTGAATCCATTTCCATTTCCTTCTCCATATTTGTTCGCTAATAGATTCTTGGTTTGCTCGTTTCTAGAGTTCTGTGTAGCTTATCCTTCCCAGCTGGCCATCTAATCTTCAGTGTCAAGTGAAGGTAGCCGTGCAAGTTTGAATCCTGCTCGTGACTTATTTAATCCAACCAGAAAATGATATAAAAGACGGTTGCAGTGAAGAAAATTTCCTTTTCGATGAAGTCACCGTCAACTAGGCCATACATTCGTGTATTTATGGTAAATAGGTGAAAAAGTTGCACAACTATTTCCGGTCAAAGGTTAAATTAATAATATTACAAAGTGTAATAAATACAAAGATCGGATACAGAATATCGTAAGGTTGTAGATAGGTTGTAGTATTATCCTAGAAATGTTTCAGGTCAAAGGTCAAATTAGTAAAAATTACATAATAAATGGGTGGGAAAGTTCCAGAATAATTGCCGGTCAAGAATCGAAATGTAACCAGATTCACTAGATGGTTATAAGGTCAGAAAAAGATGGAAAACCTTGTACTTGTCTGGAATCCGAGAGACAGAACAACGCAGGCTTCTGAACATCTTTAGGTAGACAATCTACCCAATGCGTCTGATTTCGATGAGAGCAAAAATAAGCATTAGGTTATGTAATATCCTCACTACGTTTGTAGCTAATTAAATAAGTTGTGTAAGATTATCTCTCCCTCTCTCTCAAGTTAAATATCAACTACAGTTGGTCTGGGTCACAGTGATTTCAGATTCGCTATAGGATTTCATCATGAGCTGACATCAGTTAAAGGATTATTGGAAAACCACCTGGCAGTATTGGACGGCTGTTTCCTCCGTCCTAGTTTGAGATTCTTCAGCTACACGCACCCACCACCAGGGTTTGGACCCCGGGCCTTCTCGTTACAAGGCCAGCAAGCTTGTAGACCATTCAGCCACTGGGACTCTATCCAATGGCCAGACCACGAATTCTAACTTTTCCAATTCATGACATATCGTGACCAATAGCCAGTGTCATTGTCGATGAGCATTTCTCCTCACACCCGACCTGCTGTATCCTACTGGTCACGAATTCCCACTAGAACTCCAGGTAACTACCTGTCTGAGATTCGTAAACCAATTAATCAATTCAAATTTCTTTCCAGTTTAGACTATCGTATATATTATTTATACGGGTGAGAAACTTGCACTGCGCGTCATGAAAAGGATTTTCAACAAGTTACAGACTTTTGTCAATGGCTGCCTCCTTCTCTGGATGTTTCCATACTGAAGATCAAATGGCCGGTCAGCTAGAAAGAATCGACAACAAGAAACTGTGAATGGCGACAAACCAACCAAAAGCCGATTACTCAACAAATATGTAAGAGAAAATGGAGATGTATTGACTGGGCAAACTTTGAGGAGGCCATCAAATGACATTGAGCGCAACGCGGACCATCACTCGAGTTGAACTCCAATGAGAAGCGACAAGTCGGTCGTCGGTGCGAGGGTGACATGAAGGAGATGAGAGATTATGGCTAATCGTGAACCCGGCTAAAGACAACACCAGAGAATAGAAGAAAGTGGAGATGTGTTCTACAAGCCCTGTTATGTTCCACTTGGAACCAAAGGGAATAATAATAATAATGTATTATCTTATCTACACATGTTATCCTCACATTAATTAACTCTAACTCATAATATTTACTAACACAAAACGAAGCGCTATAGAATCAATTTCATAGGAATTTATTTCTACTTATGTGTACAACATCTTGTTATAACACAGCACAGTCAGGTTGACTCTGTTCTTTCAAACATTTACAAAAATAGAAGACATACAAATACGGCAGGAAACAAGAACAATGAATGAAGGATACAAAAAGACGGGAAAGGTTTTTTTTCTCCAAAACAACAACAACAAGAACAGCAGATTTCTTCATCATTTAAAGTGATTCATTATTTGTTGTATAATATCAGATTTTTTACTCCGACCAGTTGTTGATATTTTAAGATCAAGTGATTTGATTGTATCACGTAAAACTGTCACTGTATACTTATTTAATTGACCAAGTCTCACAGCTGCTTTGAGTTCATCTTCAGATAGAAATGGTTTTACACTTTGACTACTATAACTGTCAGTTGATTGTGAAGTGTAAGCCTTCTGTATTATAGGATAGAGAAAACAAAGGAAAAGGAAGTGCATTTAGAATAACAAAATACTTTCTCAAAAAGAAAAAGAAATTATGATAGTTTTGGACAGTTGTTTCGTCCTAGTTTGGGACTCTTTAGCATTATGCATACACACCGCCACGGTTTGAACACATGACGTTCTTGATACAGGGCTAGCGAGCTCGTAGACTATTAATCCACAGGGACCAATACTTGAAAATAATAATGGTTTTATTCTCAACAAGCATCGGTCACTCATGCACGTGTTACGGGGTTCAACCTCCGACCGACAACCTCCTAAACTCCACTCAGCCAGTAGTATATCAAGCGAAGAGGGAAGGTTCGCTTTGGGGCTGCCAAACCCACAATAACCTCTACAGAGTATCCTTCGACAGAATTTTCTACTGTCTGTAACATTGTCCAACACCCAGCGACCCAACGAGCCTCCAACGTATTTGTCCCTTCGAAAGAGATCAAGAGACGTTTCAGGAGGTAGCTTTTGTAGGCATTTGATTTCTGTCAGGATTGTCCACGGATTGATTGATAGCAATTAGAGAACCATTGAAAACCAACCAAGGAATACTTTGATTGGACACTAGTCAGCGTCTAGTGTGATGTGTCTAGTCCTTTTTTTGCTGCAGATTGAATTCTATCAGTCAGCTACCTCGAATGGCGGTCACATTGCAAACCTGACTGATAGAATTCAGACTGCGCCAAAGAAAGGACTAGACACATCACACTAGTCACTGATTAGTGTCCAATCAAAAATATCCAGTACAGTCCTAGAGGAGGAAAATTGCGAGCAAGCCTGAATAGCTCAGCGGTTAAGTTTCTGACTGTAGCACTCACTGAGTGATGCAGATTCCAGTCTCAGAAGGGAAATGAGCTCCTCCAAGGTTGCAAATATGCCTTGCTGACCGATAAGTATCAACTAACACGAAACCAAGGTCCCAGCGAGGCTTCCTGCCGACTGCCTCCAACCATTTAATACCAACTAAAGGAATACTGGCCAGGTCTGTTTCTGTTCTCCTAATCCAGAAGTCTTCAGCAGTACGAGTTTAGAAGTCATGCTAATGGAATTTCATCAAGGTGAGTCGTTGTCTTTTCACTTATCCATTCATTTTCAAGTGTTGATGAGAAGTCATAACCAGAGAGCGCCACAAAGTCTGGTAGGAAGATAACTACTCGCCAGCGACAATACCGACTGTTGGTCAGCTTATATATCCCGGATTGGTAGAAGCTAAAATTCACTGGCTGGTCACTGAGTCAGGTCTTAGTGGTTGAATGGTCTACGAGCTTGCTCGCATGTAAGCACTGGGTATTGGGTTTGAATCCTGGTGGTGGGTGCTTACTGCCGATGAGTCTCAAACTAATGGGACTAAGGAGCTGTCCAGTACTCCGCTCCGTCCTCCTTTATGGCTGTGAGACCTGGCCATTGAGAGTGGAAGATATGAAAAGGGCAGCTATCTGTCTTTGATCATAGGTGTCTGCGTTCTATCTCCTGTGTGAAGTGGTATAATAGGTTGAGCAATATTGAGGTTAGACTTCGGTCGAGTGCTAGGTAAGTGGAGGGGGGGAATCAATGGACGAGGTTGTGAAGTTACATCGACTGAGGTGGTTAGGACATGTGTTACGTATACCTAGCCATCGATCGCCTTCCTCGACAATGGGTAATGTCAGCTGATATAGGGTCAGGTTGGAAAAGAGCTAGCGGCGGTCAAACCAAAACATGGCACCAGTCAATGAAATCCACAACACTTAGTTTAAGCAAACGACGTAGGAAGGTGTAGACTTCCTGACTGGTTGGGGTCCTCAGGATGGTAAAAAACAATGATGGATGGAAACAATCGGTGATATAGCTCAAAGTGATCGTTGTCAATGGCTGGTGCAAATGCATCCACTCCTTGTGACTTATAATTTTCAATGAAACTATTTTGTTCTTCATTATTACTATTCCTTTTGTCTCATATCCCTGTTTACTGTTCCTATTATGCATTGCTTCTCCTTTCTTCTCTTGCTTGTATGTCGAAAACAGACAGAAACAGAATACTCCCTACTGGTTTTTCAATGGTTCTCTTACTGATATCTCAGTCTGTGGAATGTTGAAAGTCATTCAAAAATGCAGACTGAGTAAAAATTGTGTTTCCTTAGGAACTTAATTAGGTGGTTGAAACAAAGTAACAGAACAGCCTGCCTACTTAAATCATTGGTCTGTTTAAATTTCACTCCAGTATAATGGATAAACTCTTCTCCACATTTCTTACAGTTTTAATCATATAAATGTGTTTTAGGATGGCTAAAGGAACTAGTGTACATTTTTCGTTTGCTATCAGTGTAACGCAGAGTACTTCTTAAGGGATACGATTGGAAAAATAAAGTAGAGGAATGGATTTGACTTCAGATGGGACAATACACAGTGTCACACGATGTACTGTTGATTTCACCATGAGCTGACAGAGGTTAGAGAACCAATGGAAAACCTGAGAGTTTCGGTCAGCTGTTTCGTCCTAGTTTGAGACTCTTCATCACCCACCGCAAGGGTTTGAGTCCAGGACATTCTGGTTACAAGGCCAGAAAGTTCGTAGACCATTCAGCCACTGGGACCTGATCCAATGGCCGGCCCATGAATTTTAACTTCTGCCAATTCACGACATAGTGCGACCATTTCGCAATGCCTTCTTCGATGAGTTACTGTCTCATCTAGGTTATGGGTTCGAACCGCGGTGCGTGCGTACTGATGATGAGTCCCAATTTAGGACGAAGCAGCTGTCCAGTGCTCCCAGGTTTTCGAGTGGTTCTCTAACTGATGTCAGCTCATGATGAGATCCTCCATCCAATCAAACAAAATCCCTACAAAATCAATACTTGAAAATATTATTTTACTTGAAGATGAATACGATGATATTTTGCAACTTCTGGACTATGTGTTGACATATTGTCTACGATAAAGTTATTAATTCTAAGTATAAATGAGTAAATTTGATGCAGCGAGCTCTGTACAAAATAAATTAGCCCGAGGATTATGGTTCGATGTGTAATGGAGGTAATTCAGAGGTATTTTTGCCGTTAAAGTACCACTTAGTGTAAGTTACTAACTTTGAAATGATTTCCATGATTTCGAAGGGTAACAAGATGTGTTGCACTGTCTTACAGGCAATCGCTACTTAAGAAGCTCTTTACAAAAGTGTATCTGTGGAGGCAAACTTCCGTATTTCTTACAAATGTACACTACCTGTTGAAGTAATAAATCAATCAATATAGTCAATGGTTCATTTGGTCAACATAAAGAAGAACAGTGACCAGAGAGTACGAATGCACCAATGACCTTGAACGCATATCGTTCATTGGGTGACAGAGCCTGCTATTATTATAGCGCCAGTATGAATGTTGTGAACGAACTGAGGTGCGAATTTCACTCCTGATCTCGTTTTTAAATACTGTTTGGACAATAAGGTTGATAGGATAGTATTAAGGTCAGAGTTGTGTTTAGGATTAGGGATAGAATTATGATTAATGGTTAGGGGCTAAGGTAAGTATTAGGGTGTTTCATTATTGCCTGTACTTCTCTTTTAAATAAAAATAGGAGATGAGAGTATTTCCTTGTGTATATAAATGAAAGTATTTTGATTGCTATGAAACTGAAAACCTGATTGTAAGTGGGAACTTATCTTTCAGTTACGTTAGGGTAAAATATCGTCTTTCATGTGTTTGACCATGATCATATTGTTTCAACTACAGGCGGATGACACGGATGGCGATGTCAGAGCCAGCCAGCCAGCCAGAATCGGAAAGGCAAGATACGCCTTCATCAACCTGAAACCAGTTTGGAAATCTGCTGCACTGACTCAGTCAGCATAAAGAACAAGACTCGGATTTTCAACAGCAGTGTCAAGTCAGTCAGTTCTTCTATACGGGTGAGAAAATTAGAGCAAACGTCACGAAAAGGATTTCCGACAGGTTGCAGAATTTTATCAACATACGCTTTCGTTGCATACTGATGATCAAATGGTTGACTGGAAAGAATTAGTAACAAGGAACTCTGGCTGGGGATAAGTTAACCAATAGCCAATTGCTCAACAAATATATGGCAGAAAATGGAGATGGATTGGGCATACGTTGAGGAGGGCATCAAATTAAATCGCACACAATACAGGCCGTCCCTAAAGTGGAATCCCAATCGGAAGCGACGAGTGGGTAGTCGATGCGAGGGTGACATAGAGGAGCTCGTGTTGCGAGGAGAGAGGAGATGAGAGATTGTAGGCAATAGTGGACCCAGGAGATAATACAAAAAAGTGGAGATGTGTTGTTGAAGCCCCATGTTCCACTCAGAATCCAAGGGAATAATAATTATTATTATTGTATTAACTTCTTCTTGTAGATAAACGTTTTTTTAAGGTAAAATACACGGTAAGTTCTGTAATCCAGCGAGGTCATTGGTTTATTCGCACTTCCTGATCAGTGTTCTTTGTGTCTGCCGTTCATTTTTCCTCTCGTGAATCTAATTTAGCTCTGTGACTCTTCTAACCTAGGACACCGGCGAAGTTAGTCTCGGTGTACTGTTAGGTATTTCAGAAGCTACATGCATGCAAAAGTATCTGTCAATTCATGTGCATCGCAAAGGTAAGATTTTTTAACTAGGGAGAGAAACAGCCACACCGATTACACTGGAAATAAACCAAACGTTAACTACATGAAAAATACTAATATTTCCTCCAGTTTAATTTTAATTAATTTCAATTTTATTCGTTAGGGGATTTCATCATCACCTGAAATCGATTAGAGGACCATTGGAAAACCACCTGGGAGTGCTGGACAGTTGTTTCCTCTGTCCCAGTTTGAGACTCTTCGGAGGTACGCACTCACCAGGGTTCGAACCCGAAGACGTTGCTAAGTGGTCGCGCTATGTCATGAATTAGCAGAAGTTAGAATTCATTGGCCATTGGGTCGGGTCCCAGTAGCTTAATGGTCTACGAGCTCGCCTAGTAAATAGAAGGTGCTGGCTTCGAACTCTGGTGGGTTGGTGCATATTGATGAAGGATCCCACACTAGGACGAAACAGCTATCCAGTACTCTGAGGTGGTTTTCCAATGGTTCTATAACTGATGCCAGCTTATGATGAAATCCTAAAGCCAATCGAATCCCTACAAACCAATACTTGTAATCTTATTCTTTTACATTCCTAGTGGAACATACGGCTTCAATCTAAAGCGTTTTTGAAGTTTCGGTAGCAATGGTATTTATTTTTAAAGGATAGGGTTGCTAGCCTCATGCTCAACCTTCCCTCTTTACCAGTCTTATTATTATCTTAGCGTGGTAAAGGAGTAAGTCGACCGGGGATCGAACCCTGAACCACCTGCATGGTTGGCAAGCATTCTACCTCTGTGCTACCGACGCAAAGAAGAGGGTCAAAAAAAAGTACAGTGTAGTCATTACGTGGCATCACACACACAAGAAAAAACTTACTGAACGTTTCAAGAGATGTTTAGTTCACATGAACAATATTAAGGTTGGGCTGATCAATTAATAATCATTCAAGAATGTGTGGAGTTCTGTACTCTTAACTCATTTACCATCTATTTCTAATTACAATCATAAAATTCGTTACTGGTCTCGTAAAAATCGAACCATTGACATAATGGAATGTTGTCGTATAAATATAAATATAAGTGGTAAGGTCATTTATGGACATCATCAGTCAGGGGGAGTGATTAACAAATTTGTTACACTCAAAATGTAGAACTAAACAAATTGACGAGTTGTTTTTTCCATGTCAACTAGAGTTATCATTTGAAAGTTTACAACACTACATAGTTGTACAGATCGGTCAGGGTCAAAGTGTTAGTCAACCACTGTAAACATTATCTCAATCGGTTGTTAATCATATCAAAATTCCAGTTCAATAAATATTGATTATCAATTGGTCTGTGATACAAACAACCAATCAAATTTCATCATTTTTTGATATACACAATGAATAATCGGCTTATGCTGTTGTGTAATTAGTGTTCATGATACTTTTGGATGTTGTTATTATCAGTGTAATCTCATACAGCAGTAACCGTTTGTCACTCTGTCACTATATGCACGCCACATGTCGCTCTTCTGAGTCTTCCTGTTTATTAGTCAGGATCAGGGAAATCTTCTAGGAGATTGTCTTTTTTATTCCTTCACGTTCCGAGTTGAACATAGGGCAGCTTCAGGCTAGAGGCTTGAAGTTTCGGTAGCAGTGGTGTTCAATTTTACGGAGTGAGGTTGCTAGCCTCAACTGGCCCAACCTTCCCTCCTTACCACTCATAGTGAGGTAAAGGAGTGCGTGGGTGGCCGGGATTCGAACCCTGGACTACATGCGTGGTCTGTGAGCATTCTACCGCTGTGCCACCAACGCACAATTAGTACTTTCATTATTATTAACGCGTTTTCAAGTTAATATTCACCGACTACAATGAAAAAAAGTTCAATGTTGAGATCACGTGCAGTGTCTCAGTGGTAGAATATTCTTTCGCCAATCACTCACATGGTCCGAGATTCGATTCACCGGCGACGACGCACTCTTAAATCCCGGTTAGTCTGTAGTAAGACAGGTAAAGAAGGAAGGTAGGGACTGAGAGTAGCAACCCCACCACGTGAAAAGAAATAGCATTTTAAAGGGAAATACTTTTTCCCTCATGTTTCTGTTATGAAATTATCAGTTAAGTAGTTGATGGATCTATTCGAAATTACATCAACATAACATATGTCGAAAATACAATATACGTTTCTGTAAAGCAATCACTGTCATGAGACTAAGTGTAGAATGTGAATGGATAAGTAAAGGTGTAAATCAATCGACTGAAATACTCGAGTAGATGGATACTATTCACATTAATTAGTAATATTTACTAGACAGATAGAAGTTATTTGATTGGGATAATGCCGAAATTTTAAACAGAGAAAACACCAAAGTGCCAGAGAATTCCTAGAAGTCTGATACTCAAACGAAGATGTTAATATAGACCAAATTTACATGTGACGAGAAAGTTTAAAATCCAAGTCAATAAAAAGTGATCATTACAGATGGAAAGATGGTTGCCAGGAGACACAATTCTGTCACTCATGGAGGGAGAATTTAAATCAGTTCATTTTATGCTAAAACTTGCGCTGAAGATGTTCACCAGAAGGACGACGAAAGCTTCGCAATTAAACCAACCAGCTCCTCAGAGAACACAACTAATTGCAAATCACCCACCTGAGCTACAAATCTTCTCTATTAGATCGAAATGATCTCAACACCACTCGTTCGAAGCCAAATTCATTAACGGTTTTCTCCATTTGACTCAAATCAAATCAAACCACTGGAAATTCCAGCTATTTTTGATTACCATTTATAGTATTATGTAGATCACGTTGATTGTGATCTATCTGAACAATTTCAGTATCTTATGGGTCAAACTTCAAGTCGAAGGCTCGCTGGGAGGGGGCTGGGTTAGCCTCTTGCCTCTTAAGACGACCACCTGTCACAGTCCAGGAGTTCGAGTAGTATGCCGAAATTCGCAGAAACTATGGGGTTATTTTTTGTAACACATCTCCTTCGGTCCTCCTAATATACCAAGTTTTTGTTTCAATAATAATAATGATTATAAATTGATCAATAGGAAAGTCAAAAATAACTTGCTTATTCACCTTTGATGAATTCACCGCCTCCAAGTTGAAACATTGTCTGAAGGCTTCAATTTCTACACTGGCTCTTCTTTTCATAGCTCCAATTTTAGGCACTTTATTTTTGGGGGGGAATAATGAAAAGAAAACAAGAATGCAGCCACACAAAGAAGAAACAGTTTCTCATTTACATCAGTTGAACTAAATGAATATGCGATCAAATAGATTCCATTTCATTTCATCGGAAAAAGTAAACCATTGTTGGGATAGAAAAGGTAAGATTGAATCGAGTTTAATCAGGGATTCAGACATCAGTTAGAGAACCATTGAAAAGCGGTAGCGAGTACTAGACGGCAGTTAAATTTTAGTTGGGGACTCATTGGCAATAAGCATGTATCGCTAGGGTTCGATCCCGGGACATTTTGGTCACAAGTAAGCAAGCTCCTAGACCATTCAGCCACTGCGTCTCGACTCAATTCGCGATTTTTATCACAAACGACCAGCTAATATCGTCGCTTGTGACTAATTATCCCCTTAAGAGACTTCGTGGACCCTTCTGGTCACGACTTCTCACTAGGACTCACCTCCAGGCAACTTCGTCCTGTAGCCAGTCACTTCCGATCATCCGACTAGTTTTCATGAGTTTGGTGTTGGAAAAGAACATGTGGTGTTAAAAGATATTTGAAATAGTGAACACTTTTATAAACTGAATCACACTTACATTTCCATGTAGTTGGAATTATAACCTGCACACATTCTATGTGACGGCCAATGATACTGTCCCGGATCACTCAAAACCTCGATAGACGGAGCAGAATTCGAAAGCATAACCCAGTGGTTAGAAGTTAAGTATCTAGATCAGTGAGTTCCACAGGTCCATATTAGGCTCGGTGGTTCGCTGATCAGTCAACTAAATTACAAGAGTTAGTCATCGGTCTGACAGTTAAGGTTAACAATTCAGGTTGGGTAGCTATGAATTAACCGACGGTATACTTCGATTAGACACTAGCTGGAAACTAATGTCATCCGTCTAGTTCTTCGAATTATGACCCAATTTCGAACTTTTTGTAAGAAACTTAGATAATATAGTTTCACCAAGTGGCTCAATTTACAACGGAAAAGACATTCATGAAATTTCGTCCCAACTTAAAATTCTTTAACAGTTCACACATTGATATTGATATAATTACCAAAACTGTTGGAGATTGTAGACCCATTTCGATTCAGTGACTAGATGTTAACATTTTGACCTCAAAGTCTGAAGGTCGTGAAGTTAACCCTCGTCGTTTCACTTAAGCGATGGCTGGGAGCACAGTATCACTCAACGGTCCCTTCAGCCCATGTCCCATTCATCTCTGCTTTCTTCGGAATATTTGCTGGGCAATAGGTTCTTGACTGGTTTATTTCCAGAGTTCTGTCCAGTCATATGATCTTCAACTGTTGATAAAGGAATGCAGTAGCCTATTGGAAAGGCTTTTCGTGACGCCTGAAGTCTCTGACCCACAACACATAGAAGAATTGACTTAACATTGTTGATGAAAATTCGAATTTTGTTCTTTATGTTGACTAAGTGCAGAAAATTTCTACACTGACTTTAGCGTATCGCCCTCGCGATCCTTGTTCTGCCATGCCTACTCGGTGCTGTCGCCTGCAGTTGAAACGATACTGACTAGATCAGTGAGAGAGAGAGAAGTAACCTCTTTAGAAAATTTCTTCTGTAGACAGTGACTGGCGCTCGTTGTTGTCGTCGGTTAGTTAGTTAGATGTCTTCATCAGCTGTGTCTTCTCGTATATTTACTTAAAGTCCTTTATTTGCCGCTTCTTCTGTCAACTTGCTGGTTTCCGTCTGTAAATCTTAGAATTTGTGTGACATAAGACATAAATCGTCCACAAAGTTCAGATCTTCAAGAATCTTCTTATCGGCCCAACTGTCTAATTAGTTAAATGAAATCAAACGACCAGTACGAGGTGATTCAATAACCAGCTATTTGAACATGCTCCCACCTAACAAACATTATTAATTGTTGGTATTAGATGGTTGGAGGTAATCGACAGGAAGCCCTGTCTCACCTAGGTCTCGTGCTAGTTAGCACTCATCAGTCAGCAAGGAGTACCTGGAACCTCGAAGGAATTCATCTCCCTTCTAGGATTCGAACCCGCATCACCCAGTGAGTACTACAGTCAAAGATGTTACCACCACTGAGCTATTCGGGCTGCCACGTGATTGACCTCCTGTAGGAATGTATTGGATATTTTTGATTGGACACTAGTAGGTAACTAGACACATTAGACTAGCTACTGACTAGTGTCCAATCAAAAGTAAACATTATTAATAACCAGTCGATTCGAATAAAATAGTCAGGATAACTAAAAGATATTTTAACATCCCGTTCAGAGAAGTTTTTGTAAACTGTTTGCAATAAAAGATGATCACTCTTCAGAGTAGTGCAGTGTTTTCCTCATGTAGTCTAGAATATTTTTCGGCACGTTAGAAGACGAAGGTTTGTCATCTCACCAACAAAAAGCATCTATTTCACCTGAAGCTCTACATATGTAAGCTGCGCGTTGACCACATGCCGTTTAGATTGAAGTGCTCTCATGAAGTGAACTTACAACCAAGAACTTCGCACAGAAATACAGCACATCAGACTACCACACTTCATAAAGCACATGTAACTGAAGAGAAAGTATCGACAGACGGAAAGGCACAGAAGAGCGAATAATTACATATCGATTGATTTAAAGCAATTAGTTCCGTTTATGAATTTCGACAACACAATAAGAAGACGTAGTTTATCTGAAACGTGTAATGTGCGTATTTGCGCAACACATTTCGGACATTCTGATCACACACACACTGGCGTACTTGTCATACACAGTTTTTATAGAAGGCAAGAAGGCATGAATCATTACAATACAGGTCAGATTGTGTACAGGTCAAGGTCACAAATAATGGGTAGGGAGACGCAAAGGTGTGGGTAAGAAAGAGAAAGAACAAAGCAAGGAAGGGGTTGAAAAGTAAATTGGTCCTTGGTTCTAAATTGGATTACCAAGGCAGGTTTAAGGTAATGACAAATAAGACAGGCTTAGGTCTTTTTCAAGGTTAAGGCTTCAATGAATTTAAGTACGTGGCCCAACCTTGTTTTATATATGGGCTTAAATGCATTATGGAAATCAACCTTATGATCCGTCTCTATAATGTGCTTCGCCATAGATGATGTTGGACATCTATTTCCGGGGTCAGTTGTGTCTGGCGATTTTATTTGTTGTTGCAGCCACTTTGGAATGTGGTCTGTAGCCCTAACCTGCAGAGACCGGTGGGTCCTCCCTATGTACGTGTCTCCACAAATACATGTAAATTGATAAACACAGTGGGATGTGACACTATCGTTCGGATAATGTGAGGGTTTACAGGACAGCATAGTTCTCGTTTTCTCTATGAAGATACGTTTAGCTACATAATAAGTTCTATTAATTGCGGCCTTGAGTCTTTGTCTAGTGACCAGACTTTGTTGATCATCCCTGAACGGTAAGGATATGTAAACAACCTTTATGGGAGCTGATTGGATTGCTAAAGCTATATGGTTGACACTTCCTTAACGCCTAATAAATCTCAGTGGGTAATTGTTATCTAATAATACTTCAGTGAGGTGTCGTCTTTCTTCTTCAATTGTATCGTCAGTACATGTACGGTGAATACGATTGAACAAACACTTAACCAACGCTTTTTTATACTGTAGTGGACAGAAACTATGATAATTTATATACTGTCCCGTCCATGTGGACTTTCTGTAGACAGATTGTTTTACTGACCCATCTTCTCGGCGGGTTATGAGTACATTTAAAAATGGTAGGCAACCATTATTCTCTTTAACGTATGTTTGTGATGTACTGCCTTCTTGCCTTCTATAAAAACTGTGTATGACAAGTACGTGTGTGATTAGAATATCCGAAATGTGTTGCGTCAACACGTTACACGTTTCAGATAAACTACGTCTTCTTATTGTGTTGTCGAAATATCGATTAATGACAAATTAATAAACCTCATAGATTGCAAAGAATGAATGCCTTTACGCCACCAACAGTCTCCAGGTGTTGCTTCTTAGCATGTAGGTTAAGCTAATCGAAGCTTATGTTATGTAACACTCCTCAATGAGGAAGACGACAACTCAGCATGCATAAAACATGTCCCAGCCATATCGATGAATGCTGCTTCACAACTTCATCAACTGACTTTCCCTTCTTCCCTAATACTACTCTACACCTAACCTCATTATTTCCAATCAGATGACACCATCTAACATGGAAAATAAAAACGGGAACATCTATGGTCAAAGACGGCTAGTCTGTTCACACCTCGCCTTTTCAACAGCCATATGTCACACAGCCATGAAGAAGGATGAAGTGACCTGTTGTACAGTAATCTCATCTTTTGATCAATAACCGGAGATCACAATTACATGAAAGATGGTGTACTTTGGCATGACTATATAACATGCTAACATGCAATTGAATCAACAGTAATAATAATAATAATAATAATAACAGTTATAATGAAATTAGCTTACATGTGTGATCAACAATTTCAGATTGAGATTCTCGATTAAATGCTAACGCTTCAAGTAGAGAATAATAACGTTGTAGCCAGGGATTTTCAATTTGTCCAGGACTGAATGGTACCATTAATTTACGTATCATTGCCTTAGCAATATCTACTTGAGATTCATCAGCTAAAGTAAAGAAGTTATATTTAAACCACTTTATTTATATGCATTCAAACAAAATATAAGTTGAACAAATACAACCTGTGGTAGAATGCTCGTCAGTAAGTCAGTCAATCAGTCACACATGTGGTCCGGATTCGATCCTCAACCTTAAGTAAGCCCATAAAAGAGGAGAAGTTGGATGTGAGTGAAGCTGGCAGCCCCAACATGTAAGGGAAACGACATCACCGTTACGGAAACTTGAAAGCTTGAAGCCTAATGTCCCACTCAGAAAGTGAGGACACTTGTAAATCATGAAGTTCAGTATTATTGGTATTAGATGTTTTGAAACAATCGACAGGGAGCCTTGTACCTACGTTTCGCGCTATCTGGCACTCACCAGTCGGCCACTTTGAGGGGACTCATATCCATTTTTTTGATTTGAACTTGTCTGTAAAGCCTGTACATCAATGGTTCAGCGGTGAACTTTCATCAACCAGATCTCATGTGGTCCGGGGTTCGATCCCCTACGGCCGACGCACTCCTTCACCTCTCTCTGTCTCTTTCGTTAAGCCACTAGTAAGGCCTGTAAAGAGGGAAGGGAAGGGTAGGCATTGGGCTAGCAACCCAACGCCGTAAGAAAATAAAACCAATGTGCTAGCGAAACTTCGAAACTCTACCTTGAAGCTCAGCGTTCCACTTAGAACGTTAAAGAATAAACTAACTGACTGACTAACTAAACAACTTTCTAAATGCTTATTCATGTTAGATGAAGGATCATAGTCTTTTATTATCATGAATGTTTAATTGAATATCAAAAGTGAAATTAAAAATTCGATTAGTTAGACGACTTAACTTACCTATTTCCCCAGATGGAATGTCAATTTCACGGAAATCATCAGCAAAGGGTAAAAATATAATATGAAATCCAGGTGGCATAGTCTGAACTTTGACTTCACTGACCTCTTCAGCCTAAACAAGAATAATAATAATAATAGTAATCATATGAGTAAGAATTGTCAAATGAGTAACTCAAAAAGTATGACAAACACCTAATGGAAATCGGTTAGTGGATATAAACATTTTTCCATACTAACTTATAGACCACAATGAATGCATAGCGCTGGCATCTGACAGTATCCCCATACTTCAGGTTTGATGTCAGTGAAATGAAGTTGGAAAACATAATAATATGTGGCTTAAGACAAGTGACAGGAAGCCTTAGATCTTGGTTTCATGCATACTGACATTGTCTCTAGCAAGACGTATCTGCGATCTCGAAGAAACTAATGTCTCCTTGAAGATTCAAACACACAACACGCTGATTGTCTTCAACCAGCTGCCATCAAATAAAAGTGCAGAGAGATGGTGAATCATCTAGATCGGTAACTGCACAGAAAAATGGACCAATAGGATTCAGCCAGCAGCAATAAACACACAAGGAAATGGAGGCATACCATTGATCACTTCCTGATAGCCAATCAACGTAGTTGTAGAATGAAATCATGCAGATACAATAATAATAATAATAGTACATCACTCAGAGAACCATTGGAAAGCCAGCCAGGGAGTACTCGAAAGTTGCTTCGTCCCACTTTGGGACTCTTCATCAGTACTCTCCCAACTGGAACTGGAACCCAGGACCCCCTGGTTACAAGGCGAGCTCGTAGACCAAGGAGACCTCGTAAAATACATTCAGAAGTGGTCACGCTATGTAATGAATTGGCAGGAGTTGGCAGTAGTTGTCTAGTGGGCAAAGCTGGAGTACTCCAAGAAAATTAGATTATATTCTATAGCCTTTAAAATAAACACACAAAAATATGATTTCACTGACAGGTGTCTTAATATCTACACCCTACATGGCTATTTCTTACAATCACCGTGTACTGTCTAAATGATTTTGAAACTACTCTGCGAGTTCACTCAATGTCCACAGTCGATCAAGTGATGGAGAATAAAGCTGTAGGACAGTCTTTTACCTCCTCGGTAAAGCTTTAAGCGCAAATGTTTCGTAACACGTTTGGAAAACAAACGCTAAGTACTACTGACATACCTAGATCCACACAACCAGCTGAATTGAAATTGACACATTGACAAAACCACCAGTGGTAGCGTATCCACCACGTTCATACGAATCATTGGTTGTTTAGAGACATATCTTTGTACAGCTTCAGAATGATATCGTTGAACAGAGTAACTCTTCGCTGAACGCTTCTTCTTGTATGTGGCTTAATAAAGATGCTTATTTATGTCCCGCCTTGTAGATTCAACTCAGTGTCAGTCGATGATAACTTAAGACAGGCAGATATTTGCTTTCATGTGGACATTTAGTCACTGTTAAGTAGTACGAGTAGTACCATACGACAATTAAATTAACAACCTACTCCACTACTTCTAAATCTGTACAACTAAGAATGATAAGAGAAGACCTAACTAGGAAGGCAGTGCGATAATTTAAAGGACAGTCACCTGAGTACTGCTCGTGATAATTGCAGTGAAATAATGACTTGGTTAGTAGTGGTGTGTCTGATAGGTCACCTAGTGGAACTACTATTTCAAATCCTGTCATCACAGAGACTTTCACCCATCACTTTCGATAACAGTCTGCCAAATCAAAGACTATTTCAGATGGTCTAACCACCATGTAACCACAACATAATTGTCGAATCCGACGATTATCATGCTATATACCATATGACACGACAGGCAATCGCTCGAGTGGAACCTGAATGGGAAACAGCGAGTGAGTCGTCGGTGCGAGGGTGACATGGAGGAGATGGTGAGGGGAGGAGATGACGGATTCTACGGGAAAACTTGGGACCAGCTAAAGACGACAGCGAAAAATTGAACAAAGTGGAGATGTGTTGTTCAATCCCTATGTCCTACTCAGAATCCAAGCGAAAACTCATAATAGTAATAAAACTAGCTATGGTTTTTAAGCAGGTAAACAACTAATTGAAATTTACTTTTAATCCCATATACTACTTATAACTGATATGAGTAGTTGAGTATCACTCATATCAACCAGTAATGCTTGCTAGTCAGACAAATGTGATCCAAACACTAGACTGCCGTTTCTCTCGTTTCAGGCAGAGTCCAACTGCGGTGTACCCGATTTGACACAGTTCACAGATCGGAATCAACTTAAAGCACCCTAAATCTGGATAGCAACATTAGTGTAGTGGTGGAACACTGAAAGATAATTCGCTAATATTAGATGGTTGGAGTCAATCGGTAGGAAACCTTGCCCGATCTAGGTTTCGTGCTAGTTGGCACTCACCAGTCAGCAAGGCGTATCTGAACCAAACAAAGGACTAGACGCAATACACTCGTCACTGACTACTGTCCAATCAAAGTAACAAATACAATCCTACAGCCCGAATAGCTCATTGGTGGTAACGTCTCTAACTGCAACACTGAGTGAGGTGGGTTCGAATCTCAGAAGGGACATGAGTTCCTCGCAGGTTGCGGATAGGCCTTGCTGACTGAAGTGTGATTGCCCAACTAGCACGAAACCTAGGTCAAGCAAGGCTTCCTGTAGCCGATTGCTTCCAACCATCTAATATCAACAATTCACAGTACACCATGATGACGAGTCACCTAGAATGCTGGTGACATTGCAAATTTGACTGAAAGAATCCCGTCTGCAGTAAACGAAGGACCAGGTGCAATACACTAGTCACTAGTTACTAGTGTCCAATCAAAGTAATGATATTCGCAATTGACACAGTTTTTTTATTTTATTTTAGAAAACCAGACAGATTACTCAAATCATAGTGTATGACTGATTTGCTTGGCAGTCAAGAAAGTGGGGCATAAATAAACGATGCAATATACTACTGATAAACTCCTATGAGTAGTTGGATATCTCCTCTCACATCAACCAGAGAATTTTATTCAGCAACGACGACGAGTACATCTACTACTCATTTTAACTTTTATTGTTTTTATTTGACTAACTGGCATAAATTAATATCCTCAAGCCTGGAAGAACTCCCCCAGTAGAAACGAAAAAGAAACTGCATATTTTACAAGCAAAACGTCGTGATAAGCAAAAAACAAAAACAGCTACACATAGCCAAGAATGCAGATGCACACGCACAGGCAGAAACTAAATTAATTAACGGAACGTATTATACAAGTTATCAGTATAAGAATAAATCCAGATATATCGAAATGAAAATAAAAGGTAGAAGTAAGAACAAAGAACACTTTGCTTTTTGACGAGTCTTTTTTCAAGAGCTGTGCAGTCGTATTTATTTTTAATTCGCGAAATATACCCATTAAGACATTGAAATAAGAACAAATTAGTTCAGCCGAGAGTCTCTTTTAGGCGAATTCATTCACTTAGCTGTACAGTCGCAAATATATATACAATTATTTTGTGTGTGTGTGTGTGTGTACATTAGGTTTGTCAAAATCAAAATAACAGTTAGTGTGGGTTGTTGATTATATCATCAAGATAATGAAGAAGTTAAAATGTGTGATTAATACTCGAAGTTGTAACTAAGTGGGGTGAAGACTGGTAAGATGTGAGTATAACAATTTTTAGTAACTAACCCATTCAATCTTTTCACCTATTATCTAGTTTATTTTCATAATTGTCTCCAAACTCCTTCACTAGCATCTAATCTTTCTAAATATGTCCATATTACGTAACCCTACTCACATCTTACCAATCTTCACCCCACTTAGTTACAACTTTGATTATTAATCACACATTATTCTGATGATATAATCAACAACCCACACTAACTGTTATTTTGATTTTGACCAACCTAATGTACGCACACACACAAAATAATTGTATATATATATTTGCGACTGTACAGCTAAGTGAATGAATTCGCCAAAAAGAGACTCTCGGCTGAACTAATTTGTTCGTATTTATTTTTATTGAAAAAACTCATAAAACCAATCAGATACTGATAACTGTGTCCTAGAAAGCGTATTGCATAATATGAGATGTGACCTATAACGGAATAAACGACGAGTGTGTTTTCTCTGATAAGGAGCTGGTTGATTTAATGGCGAAGCTTTCGTCGTCCCCCCTCTTCTAGACAACAACCCCCTTAAGTGCGGATTTTTGAGTATGAATTGAATTGTATCTCCTGGAAACCCCGTCACGTGATTTACTTTTTATTAGCTGGTAAATTTTGGTTTAAACACTCTGTGATGAAATTGTCAGGATATCCATTCTTTTTGAACACGGTTAGTAGCAGGTATTTTTCCTCTATCCTCTTCAACACCAGCTAATAAAAAGTAAATCACATATGACAAGAGAGTTCGAATTCCTAATCAATAAAAGTATGATCAATAGAGATGTAAATTAACAACTAGTCATGACAGCGGTTGCCAAGAGATACAATTACATCATTCATGGGGAATTCAAATGAGTTCATTTTATACTAAAAGCTGCACTGAATGGAGGTGTTGTCTAGAAGGACGACGAAGGCTTCTCAATTAAATCAACCAGCTCAGCTCAGCTCAGAGAACACAACTAATTGAATATCATCCACCCCTGAGCTACAAATCTTCTCCAATATTTCTACAACAACGTGTTTATTAGATGTGTTACAGACACAGTGAGACTGTATTCTCATGTTTTGAGCATGCTTTGTTGTTCATAATAATATCAATTGCAGTATGAAGCATTGAGACTTGATTTCAATAGTCCTAGCCCTTCTCTCTCATTTATCATAAGAGAAATTATGATTATTCCCTCAACTTCAGAGTAGAATATAGGGCTTCAAAAGATTTTTTAAAAGTGTGTGAGCGGTTGTTACTTCCCAGCTGCCCACACTGCGGAAGTTAATTGATTCTTCGGGTGCCTGAAACAGAAAGAGGGTTAGTATTGCGTGACCACAGAGCTCAGGAGACAACTGCTTGAGGCCGGTCACACACGGTCTGTATGATCTGGTTTCTTGGATTGGTTCCTTATCAGTAAATTTACCGCCGGTTACGGACCAGCGTAGGGTAAGTCGGGATGTACAGTTTTTGGAGTCGACCCTTTCTAACCCCCTCTCTCCAGAGTGGAGAGACAGCATGGCTGGCTGGCATGCTGGCCATCTGAGGGAAACATCTCACTGCTGTTACATCCCTGTTTCCCAGCAGTACGACTTCGCTCACAGACCCCCAGCATAGTGTCAAAAAGAATAATTCTTACACAATTCCAGTAACTGCTTTTAGTCTAATAACTATCCTAACAAACTTCCTGGCATGGTAGGACCTGCAGGCACAATAGTCTCAGACAGTGTAGCTTGTTGGGGGTCATTGCGATATGCGAGCCTGACCACCACGGTGTCAAAGTAGCAGCTATCGGGGCTTCGGCCGGGGCTTCAACAGCACTTTAGCTGGCTCTACGATTGCCTCTAGGCTCTCATCTCCACCTCGACACACGATCTCCTGCACGTCACCCGCTCAACCACGCCCAATTCGTCGTTCCCCATTTGTACTACACCTGAACGATGGGCGGGCTGGTGATATCATTCGACGATCTCCTCAGCGTGTATCCTAGGTATCTCCAATTTCTCCGGAATATTTGTTGAGTACTAGGTTCTTAGTTGGTTCTTCCCCATAGTTTCTTGTTGCTAATTCTTTCTGGCAGGCCGGCCATTTGATCTTTAAAATGGAGATTACGAAGGCAGCTGTTGATAAACGTCTTCAGAAGATCATTGGAAACGCTTTCCGTGACGTGGAATGCCAGTTTCTGATCTATATGAAAGTGACTTAATTTTGGTGTTGAAAATCCGAATTTCGTTTATTTACACTGAGTGAATCCAGAAGATTTTCAAACTTGTTTTAGTGTGACGAATATCCACCGTGCCTTTTCGATTGTGGTTTTGAAATTATCATTCTTTCTGCCTGCAGTTGAAAAGGTGACTCCTAGATAAGTGAAGGAGACAACCTCTGTCAAATCCCTCCTGTTGATGGTGATTAGCGCTGTTCGTTGTTGCAGTTGGTTGGTTATCTTCATCGCCTCTATCTTATCTATGTTCACCTGGAGTCCTGTCTTCACTGCCTGCTTCTTCAGCCAGTCTGTTGGTTTTCACCTGCAAGTCTTCGATACCATATCTTCTCATTTCTTTAGCTACCTGGGCAGCCTTCCCAGCCAACCTTGTACATTGTACGGCCATTCCACGTCGCCATTCTTATCCTTGCTTTCATTGAAAGAAGACACATCAGCTGGTTGACTAGCTTCCCGAAGGCGGGCTTTCACCAGGCTGCTGTGTCATTTCGCCTCTCCGATTCCAACGAACAATAAGTTTTTTTTAACATTTTTTTGGTATATTTAATATTTTCTCTTATGCCCTGAATTTTTTGTAACAGTTTGACTGGGTTTGTGGGGTAGGTTTGCTGGCCCCACACACTCAACACTCCCCCTTTACTGACTTGTTTAAACATAGAACTTGACATCGATGTGCAGCAGTTCGAGTCGCCACACTCACCTCATGTAGTACATAAAGCAAGAGAAGAAAGTAAAAGAAATGCAAAACAGAGACATTAAAGAGAGATATGAGGCAAAAGGAATAGTAATATGGAAGAACAATATAGTTCCACTGGGAATTATAAGTCACAAGGAGTGGACGCATCTGCGCCAGCCATTGACAACGATCACTTTGAGCCGTATCACCAATAGTCTCCAGCCTTCATTGGGTTTTACTGTCCCGAGGACCCCAACCAGTCAGGAAGCCAGTCTACACCTTCCTACCTGGCTGGCCTGAACTAACTGTTGTGTATTTCATTGACTGATGAAGCCATGTTCTGGTTTGACCACCACTGGCTCTTTTCCAACCTGACCCTATGTCAGCTAACATTGCCTGCTGTCGAGGAAGGCGATGGCTAGTGGTGCATGCGTAACACATATCTTAACCATCTCAGTCGAGGTAGCTTCACAGCCTCGTCGATTGATTTCCCCTCCCCCTTTAACCACACTTTGGGCCAGCTAGCAAACTACACAACGTTAAGATTCTCATTGTGTAAAGTGTTATAATTTCATCTAACTCAAGAAACACCTTATTTCACAGTCATTAGTGAAATTATGACAGCAACAACAAACAAACAAAACAAGACAAGACAATCCAATAATCATCATTAAATGTTAATCGCTTACTTGAGGATAAAGTGCAATAAGACGTGGAAATTGTCCTTTTCTTTGAACATATACAGCTATAGCTAAAAGTTTACGATGTAGACAACGATTCAGCAGAGCTGTAAACCATAAACAACTTCCGTGTATCGACGCTTCATCAGGATAAATAAACTGTGCTGGACGAATATAATAGAAACGTTTTAAAAATTTCATTGATATAAAACCCAACAGATGGATACCTGAAAGAGACGCACAGAGACAGAGAGACAATAAATGCAGCATAAATGAACATTGAGAGAAAACATAAAATAGCGACCACAACAACGACGACAACAACAACCACAATACGAAAACGATAAAACGACAATCGTTTGTGTGAATAAATGCAAGAGGCATATGTACATCGTGAAGTCTCTAGTGGTTGTTTTGAGCCAAGCCAAGTAACGAGGTATGGGTTGAAAATTGTTCTCAATGTCATGGATACATTCACTGTCAACAATTCACAGTGCACCATGATGACAAGCCACCTAGTGGCATGGTGCCTGGGGGTCGAACACCAGACCACGTGAGGCGTGTTTGGCGAGAGTTCTATCACTGAACCAATTATGTACAGGCTTTACTCGTGGATTCAACTCACTAAAAGGATATGAGTTCCTTCAAGAATGCAGATACACCTTGCTGACTGGTGAGTGCCAACTGGCACGAAACCTAGGTCCTAGCAGGACTTCCTGCCTACCATCTAATATCAACAATTCACAGTGCACCGTGATGGTAAGTCACCTAGTGCTATATTGGTTACATTGCAAACCAGGCCGATAGAATTCAGTCTACAGTAAACAAAGGACTAGACATACATGATAATAGTTACTGACTAGGGACCAATCAAAAATATCCAATACAGTCCTACAGGAAGTCAATCGCAAGCCAGCCTGAATAACTCGGTGGCAACGTCTCTGATGGCAGTACTCACTAAGTGATGCGGAATCGAATCTCAGAACGGACATGAGTTCCTTCGAGGTTGTAGATACGCCTTACTGACTGGCAAGTGTCAACTAACACGAAACCTAGGTCAGGAGAGGCTTCCTGCCGATTGCTTCCAACTGTCTATTACCAACAACACATTCATTATGTGTCGTCCATTGAGTCCTCATGCTTTCGCCCTGTTGGTTTCCTTCTCACGTACTTTTCTGCTGATTAAGGCCAGTCTGAATTTCGTCCTTCTCCCCTGTCCCTACCTTTGTGTGCTGTATGGAGTGTGACAACTTGCTGAACTGAAACGTCTCCAAGTAAAATTTAACGTTGCAACTCAGTCAGTCAGTCGGGTATATAAACATCTTTCGAGTTCTGACACTTGAATATGCTGTTTTCCATCATGATTTGATGAAATACATACGGTTAGACAATATCCGACAAATATCTTCAATGCACACTGCCTTGTGAACAAACACACTAAAGGTAGCTCAACAAACACTGAAATTTTCAAGTATTCACCAATGAGCTTGAACTACTTTGTATGTGTATGGTGGGGTTTGAACTCGTTATCCAGTTATTAAGAGTCGATTACCAAAAACTACTAAGCTAAAACTTCCACCTCGTGATAAAAATTGAAATACCTCGTTTTCACTATACATATTTTACACAGTTTCCCTGGGTGATCCGGGATAAGTTCCTTGAGGATTGCAGATACACCTTGATCACGAGTGCCTACAAGCATGAAATCTAGTTCCAAAGTTCCTTACTGACTCCCTCCAATGATCTAATGACAATTCAGAGAGTACCGCCATGATGGTGAGCCATCTAGTAGTTTGCTGGCCACATTGCAAATTTGACTGATAGAATTCAGTCTGTAATAAACAAAGGACTAGACATACTACACTAGTCAGTGACTAGTATCCAATCGAACATATAGACTTTGAATAATTTTGAAATTCACTGAAGAGTTTAAAGAATTGATGACTGTTGAGAGCATTTACAGAACGCTTAATACGATGGTTGCCATGAGTGCATTGTACCTGCGACATGTAGTCATTTTGAGGGTTAGAAGCTACGACCAGTATACTGTTATTATTATTATTTCCTTTAGTTCCTAGAGGAACATAGGGCTTCAGTCGCACGTCTCCACTGCGTTCGGTTCTCCGCCAATGTTTTCACCACCTGGCTCCACGTCTGCCCACATGCTTTCATCTCCTCTTCACATGACTTCCTCCATGTCACCATCTCACCAACGACCAACTCACCGCTTCCCATTTGGGTTTCACTCGAGCGATAGCCTGTCGTGTGATGTCACTTGATGGTTTCCTCAGAGTATGGCCAATCCACCTTCGTTTCTTCCTGCATATTTGTTGCACAATTGGTTCCTGCTGGGTTGGTTCGTTCATTGTCAGAGATCCCACCCTGTTGCTGATGTTTTCTGGCCAGCCATCGGATCTTGAGTAGTATTGAGTAAAGAAAGCTGTGTGATGAAGTTCTGTAGTTTGTTTGAGGTGCTCTCCATGACGCGGCGCCAAATCTGTGATCCATAAAGTAGTACTGACTTCACATTGGAGTTGAAAATCCGGATCTTATTTTTCATGCTGAGTGCTGTTGACCTCCACACAGACTTGAGAGTAATGAAAGCTTACTTGCCTTGCTTTCCCGGTACTCGCTTTGATATCCCCATCAGTTCCGTCAGCCTGTAGTTGAAACGATGCTTTCCAAGTAGGTAGGTATGTGGGTGGATAGGTAAAGGAGGTTGCTTCTTTCAGATTCCTCCCATTTATGCTGATTGTTTTCTGTTGTCGTTGCAGTTCGTTAGGAATCTTTATCACCTCTGTCTTCTCTATATTTACCTGAAGTGCTATCACCTCTGGATACTTCTTCTTCCAACTTGTTGCTTTTCACCTGCATATCTTCCAGATCAGACAAATACCATCGGCGAAGCCCAGATCCTCCAAGTCTCTTTTCGTGTGGGTCCATTTTATGTCTGTCTCCTCACTGCCCGCTGACTGTCTGTCGCACTATCCAGTCTACCGCAATCAGGAAAATGATTGGAGATAGTAGGAAGCCAGCTTTGTAATACTTCCCTCTTCACTTCGAAGGATTCCTTGAGTCTTTCGTTGTGGATTACTTGGCACGCAGCATTATCGTACAACTGTTGGATGAGATGTATAATTGTTGACGGCCAGTATAAATTAGGCAGAATTAAGGGGGATATAACGCTGATATACATCTATGTCAGGTCCAATGCACCGTATTCCAGAAAAATCTTTTACTATGTATACTTACTGAATACTGAATTGAAGTTGGGTGTAACTATCAGTCACTTGAAGTAGTATCCAGCAATATTTTCGGCTTCCACAGTAAAATATGGTAAAGTTTCACCACGGACTGTGGAAATCGTAAGTCACGACTTCCATTCAATGTGTCACCAGTTAACTCTAAGTAGCTAATTAGGATTCGGATGGTGTGAACTGAGTCGAACCGAATGAACCACTGATGACATCGACTACAAGCAAGAGGAACAGTTGTCCAGTGGTGGTTAGATCACTTCGATCTGTCTAGCAAGCACTACCGATTGATGTAAGAGGCATCCAACTACTCATATCAATCTATAAGTAGTATACATCAACTAAATCAAATTTCAGCGGAAAACTTACCAACAGGTGCAATATTTTTCATTGCTTCATTAATTTCATCTTTATCAAAGCATACATAACGACCATCAAGTTTAATACCACGAACTAGATCATGATCAGCGAGTGCATCTTTCACTGGATCATACGAACCATATGGATCTATGCCTTTGTAATATTGCCTTCTTACTGTGATTGGCTTATTGTCATTAGATGAAAGCCATATTGGAGTAGGCAAGTGTACTGGACGAATTAGACAATACACTGAAACACCTAAAGCCAATTCTGGTGATGGTCCAAGATGAAACGGTAAACGGCATACACGTGATCGACGTAATTCATGACAATTAACACTACAGTAGGTTTTAAAAATATAGGGGAAAAAATATCAATAATAATACGAAACTAGATAGAGGATCAGTTTAAATATGTAAGGAAATCATAAAAACATAATCTAATTCAACATCAGATTATGCACAAAAATACGGCAGTTTAAGTTGCTACATTTCATGAAGTGTAGACACGAAGATAGTGTTATTGATGTAAGGATAAAATTAAGGCACTGTGGTGATAGAGTATAACTCCATCATGGATAAAACTTTAAATCTGATAAAATCACACACAGTGTTTGTTATACAGTAATATTTACTGATGACCATGTTTCCAGCACAATTTACTGCTGCTCATAATCATATCAAGGCACTACTCACCCGAATTTCTTGCCTCGTTTATATACATGAGTAAAAAATTGATTAGACATTTGAATAATATCAATATAAGATAAAGTACATTCGGAAATAATATTAGTTTTTATGAGTTGACCACGGATTGATATCAGTTAGGGAACCATCGAAAACCAGCATGGAGTACTGGACAGCTGTTTCTGTAGTCCTAGTTTGGGAATCATCGGCTGTACGCACCCACCACAGAGGGTTCGAACCCAGAACCTTCCGGTTACAAGCAAGCAAGCAAGGTCGTATACTATTCAGCCGCTGGGACCCGATTCAGTGACCAGACCATGAATTCTAACTTCTACCAATTCGTGATTTAGCGCGACCCCAACGAATGTCCTCGATGGGACATCCATCCTCACACTTGACATCTGGATGGACCTCACTGGTCACGATTTCTCACTAGAACTCCAGGAAATTCCATCCTGTAGCAAGTCAATCGTAAAAACAAATGTAATCCTTAGAAACCAATCATAGAAAATATTATGTGTTATCAATCAAATACAATCAGATGGGAAATAAGACGAGTGTTTTTATAGTAAAATAAATAAGTAACTTGTTAGAACGTTATAATATGAATTGAAATGGAATTTTAACATTATTTATTATCCGCCTCTGATTTGACTGGTGGTAATAATATCTTCCATATCTCTGGTATTTGTGCTGAGCCCCTCCTATTGCATGTGTTGGCTGTAGACTAGATGTACAAGGCAGGATTCAGTAATTAATCTCTCTCGCTCTCCAACTACATATATTACCTTTTAGAAGTTTAACCCTCTCCCACACACTCTATTGTGTGGTTGTGTGTTAATGCATGCAGTGCAATTGTTGAGTTTTCTTTTTCTAAATTACTTACCTCTGTGGGATCAATCATACTAACCTTAGCTATATTCTTATGTTCTGATAATCTCACTACTCCTGATCTACTAGTTTAATCTATGTAGTTCACTCAACTCACTCACAGACGTTGCAAAGTATTTTGTAAATTATATTATTTTATTTAATTCGGTCCACCGGGTCCTTTAGCCTACAGAGCTTGTCCTACATGAGTGAGTTTGTAGGTTTGAATGCCACTCTGATTCCTGCTTTATTCAGAATCCTACGGAGGGTTTCAGATGTCCTCTCCTTATATGGTAAAACTGCAGATGACCTATATTCTTTCTTATTTATGTTCTCATTATTAGTTTCACCATTATTTTTGTTTTGCCTCCGACATCTTTTGGTCTTCCTAATGAATTTTATAGGATAGTTAGATGTTTATCACCAGCGCTTCTTCTCCCATCTGTTTCATTCTATCATTTACGTTTTTTGTTGTACTACTGAGTGCCACCGTTCGGTTTTTTAGAGACACCCTTAACTAAGCCTGCCTCAACAGTTAACGGATGAGACGAATTAAAGTCTAAATATCTGTTAGTAGAATGCGTTGGATTTTTATAAACGCTACGGTACATGCAGTTTACATTCTTCTTCTGTTCGTTTTATTTAACAATCTGTCATCACAGCTAATTCCCCTTGTTTATTTTGCGATTCAAATGTGCATTTTATTTCTTTTACTAGTGAGTTTGAAGTATGCGCTGAAGATGTCACCTAGTAGGGTGATGAAAGCTTCACAAATTAACTATCCAGCTCAGAGAACACAGCCACATCAAAAACTGTGTGATTTTATTAAAATAAAATTTTATTCATAATGGAGACAGTGTTTTATTATTATTCCCTCAGGTTTTGAAGGGAGCATAGGATTTCAACAACACCTCTGGATTTCATCCTCTCTTTCTTTGCAGTCAACTTTAGCCAGCAACACGACTGCCCATAAGCACTCATCTCCTCCTCTTCACACGATCTCCTCAATATCAACCTCAGGTGCCCAACTCGCATTTTCCCAATCGGACTCAGCTCGAAAGCCTAGGATGCAATGCCATTCAACTGTTTCCTCAGCGAACATCTGCTCAGAAGATAACAGGAAACGTAAAAGAAATGGGAAGAATCTAGAATAAACAGCCTACTTAAAACTTGCAATATCAAAAAATTTCCATCTCTCTCTCTGTTGAATATATTTTCCCTCCTTCGGTTTGTTTTAATCGATCAACATATAATCTCTAGTGGTATTACGTACACTCGTAGGTATTTAAAATGTTTACAAGCTTCTGTTTCGTAATTTCATATTAAACTTGAGGAAAGGCACGATTGTGCGTGGTAGTGTGTTCCAATACAACATGAGATAATTGTTCCTCAGTTATGTGTGTTCTTGGGTCTCAAAATCTACTTCTGAACATTCTACAGGGTTGGCTTTCACAGCTAGATATTGTGGATATCTTAAAGGAAGGAGACAAAGCAGATATATCACATAATGGAATGGTTTGTGCTTCAGGTCAGAGAGAGCATTGTGTCACAGGAAGGATATACTGTCAATTAATCAATATTTTACTTGAAGATATTGTACAAAGAGCGAAAATATCATGCAGTAAACTCCTCTGAAAATTCTGAACATTTTATAAATACTGTCCAGAATAAGAATTTCATGGATATATAGAAGATAAAAAAGAGTGAATACGTCATCAGTGTCACTGTGAGTGATTTTCAGCCTTATCATCAACAGTTTTGAGGATCCTAGAGCTATTTTCATCTGACCAGACCTTGTTCTTTCCGCATCGAATCCTCATGTTAAGTAGTAACACTGCACGATGAGGAAGGCTTCGACTGGGCATGCATAGCGCATACTTGAACTATCTCAATTGCCTTACATCGATTGAATTTCTCTCCTTACCTGACACTTTTTGTTGAACTTAATCATTACTTATATACCATACTATACCGTCTGGTACGATAGAGAGAATAAGCATAAGTAATTTCAGAGTGAACATTGGCTAGTTTCTGCTCTTCAAGATCAAATTAAGGATGAATTAGTCTGAATCTATAGAGGTAAGTCATTACCACAGTTTCGTATAAATACTGCATATCTGTCCAAATCAGTTTAAAAGGAATGACTGTATGCATCTTGTGATACAGTATATGTTCCTTTAACAGAAGTGTCCACATTGGTTTAATATTAATTTGTTTCAGTATGGCGAAAATATTCACTCAGATATTTACAGCCGAAATACTCGCTCTCCACTAACATGTCGGTTCAAGTGCAGATACCATTGTAATATTAAGAACACAATATTCAGCGAAGAGACTCTTTTCAACAACGAATTTATTATCAAGCTGTACAGTTGTGTGCGACGCTCTGTTCTAGAACACCTGATCTCCTCCTGTTACTCTACCAAGCCTGACTATGATTTTAAGATCATCTACCGAATCCATGCAAACATGTCGGAGGCGGTTTCATCATTTAAAACTTCTAAAGACAGTGCAGGCTTTGGCCATTCATGAATTCAAGCCAGACATACCTTTGTGTACAAAAGAAGTATGTACAATCCCTACTTCTGCCTTGGCCGTAGAGCCATAGACATTTATTTATTTATTTTGTTTATTTAGCTAATCTATGTACATTTCCCTCATTACTACGATTATTATTATTATCATTACTATTCTCATTCTGATATGCTTTCGCTTGTCCCAATTGTCATTCTAAATCCAAAATTACTTTTTAAAATATTGAATTCTATTTCATCAAATTTCACACCATGTTATGTAAAAAACAAAAGTACATACTAATGAGCAATCATATTTAGATGGGTCATGTATGTACTTTTGTTTTTTATTTAACTGAGTAATTGTCATGACCTTTATTTTATTTTATTTTATTATTGTTAACCATGTTAGTTGTAAAGCGGTTGTAAGGAAACTACGAAATGAAGATATCATCTCACGAAATTTGTCGTCTTAATGCCTGATTATAATAAAAAATTGTTTTTGAATACACAGGTTTGGGGCTTGAGTTTATGAATAGGTATAGCCCCGGCGTATTTCAATGAGCGCCCTTGACCGTTTATACATGTATATTAACATAAATCGAGTTCACAAATGAATGTGTGATCAGATTGTTCGAAATGTATAACGGAGATCACTAAACCAAATAACATAGGTAATAGTACATCTATTATCATATCAAAATAAAGTTTACTAACTTGAGCATCGTTCGTCAGTCCGGTGTCATTTTTCGTTGTCAAGTTGGTCAGTTGGTAAAGATAACAAAATCAAGTGTAGATTGTTAGATTTGATCAGTGTGTAAAATCATAAAAGTAGTGTGTGTTTACATAGTGAACTTGCATATCACATTCGTGTTAATTTTGTTACTTCATGGGGGAAGGGAGGGAGGTGTTGTAACCAGGTGAGATTCTGTTTTAGTCCGTCATTCCTATACAGGCAGTTTGGATTCCACTTGATATGAAGTGCTTCTGATATTAGACGCTCTTTATGATTTCTGAAATGCTTTTTCTGGATTATTTCAGTATTGTCAAAACTGATTTTGTGGCTTGAATCTATAGTGTGTAGGTAAGCTATAGCTGATGATTTTTCAAGCTGTTCTAGTTCAACCGGATTTATTTCCGGGTGTTCGAACAGATGCTCTACGATGTTCATTTCTTCTGATTTTGATATATCGAGATGTTTGTCCGATGTATATCGCATCACATTCCAAGCAGTTTATTTTATGGACACAATTAGACAGAGAATCTTTAGGGATTTGGTCTTTTATATGGACAAGGTTGTTTCGTAGTGTGTCTGATGTTTTGAAGAAAGCTCTAGTGTCGAGCTGATTGAGTACTCTCCTGATATCGTCTGACGTCTCTGTTCTATATGGAATGACGACTGTTGAGGTCCATGTTTTCGGAATGCGTTTTCGGCCACAATTAATGTCTGCGTTGATTTTGTTGATGAAGTTCCTTGGGTAGTTGTTTTGCTTGAGAGTTTCAGTAATGTTTGATATTTCTTCTTTTTCTTTCTCGTCGGTTATCAGAGTGTGCTCGTCTAAGAAGACTTGAAACAACTGTCTCAAGTAACACATCTGTTTCCAACCTTACTTTTATTTTTATACTTAGTTTCCTGTATTTTACCTTTGCCCACCTTGACTTCTTAACCTTCGACAGCCTTTCGCCTTTGTCTGGATTCCTAGCCTATCTGTGTGGTGTTGCAATTTCCTTCTTTCTTCCCTTCCTGATGCTAGTTAACGAATACCGTTTGAACTTGTTAAACATGACTGTTTTCCTTCCTGATGAAGTTCTTTATCCGTTTTCTACTTATATTTTACTTTTAATCTATGTTGTTTTATTATTATTGTGTGGCGCATTTTCTTGGTGCCATATTGTACCAAGATTTTTCGCGTTTAAATAAAAATTATAAATAATACTAATGTCGAGCTGATTGAGTACTCTCCTGATATCGTCTGACGTCTCTGTTCTATATGGAATGACGACTGTTGAGGTCCATGTTTTCGGAATGCGTTTTCGGCCACAATTAATGTCTGCGTTGATTTTGTTGATGAAGTTCCTTGGGTAGTTGTTTTGCTTGAGAGTTTCAGTAATGTTTGATATTTCTTCTTTTTCTTTCTCGTCGGTTATCAGAGTGTGCTCGTCTAAGAAGACTTGAAACAACTGTCTCAAGTAACACATCTGTTTCCAACCTTACTTTTATTTTTATACTTAGTTTCCTGTATTTTACCTTTGCCCACCTTGACTTCTTAACCTTCGACAGCCTTTCGCCTTTGTCTGGATTCCTAGCCTATCTGTGTGGTGTTGCAATTTCCTTCTTTCTTCCCTTCCTGATGCTAGTTAACGAATACCGTTTGAACTTGTTAAACATGACTGTTTTCCTTCCTGATGAAGTTCTTTATCCGTTTTCTACTTATATTTTACTTTTAATCTATGTTGTTTTATTATTATTGTGTGGCGCATTTTCTTGGTGCCATATTGTACCAAGATTTTTCGCGTTTAAATAAAAATTATAAATAATACTAATGTCGAGCTGATTGAGTACTCTCCTGATATCGTCTGACGTCTCTGTTCTATATGGAATGACGACTGTTGAGGTCCATGTTTTCGGAATGCGTTTTCGGCCACAATTAATGTCTGTGTTGATTTTGTTGATGAAGTTCCTTGGGTAGTTGTTTGCTTGAGAGTTTCAGTAATGTTTGATATTTCTTCTTTTTCTTTCTCATCCGTTATCAGAGAGACTTGAAACAACTGAAATCTTGGCGCTGATGGGGCATGATGATCTGAAGTCTAAATATTCATTGGAGTGGGATTTCTTCATGAATATGGATATACTGAAATATCTGCTTTCCCTCCTCTTAACTAGCCAGGCAGTCTAGAAATGGTAGTTCACCGACGTCTGATTCTGCTTCCGAAGTGAATTGGATTCTGGGAGATACACAGTTTATTTTCTCCAGGAATGAACTGTGTAGATCTCGTTTCAGCACTACAAAAGTATCATCTACATATCTTAACCATATTTTAGGAGTGAGTATGCTTGAAAAGATGTTATCTTCGAATCTATTCATGAAAAGGTCGGCGACTATTGGAGAGACTGGTGAACCCATAGCAACACCATTTGTCTGTCTATTTAATCTCACTTTAACTGTGAAATAATTACTTTCTAGACAGAATTTTAAGCTCTTAATTATTTCGCCGGTGTCCAGTGGACATCTTTGTGATAGCGTTGTATCTGATTCTAGTAGACTGGAAATGATATCAAGACTTTCGGTCATAGGGATACTAGTATATAATGAGCTAATATCATGGCTTACCATAATGTCTTCTTTATCAATTTCTCGGTGTTCTATTTGGGATTTGAAATCATATGAATTTCTTACAATATTTTGAGTGTTCTTTTGTAGTGGTTGTAGTACCGAGAGTAAGTATTTAGAGAGGTTGTATGTCCGTGAGTTGGTGAAATCTATTATTGATCTTAATGGAACGGTGGGTTTATGTATCTTTGGTTGACCGTAGAATCTTGAAGGTACATAAGACTTTGGTTTTAATTTTAAACCAGAGAGAATTTCCAATTTTGGGATTCATTTCTTGAATGAGTCTGTTTGTATTTGGTTTGATTTTGTTGAATTCGGCGGATTTCTGCTTCTCTTCAATGAGTGAGTATGGTCATTCAGATAGGTGTTCAATCGCCTTCTTTTCATAATCCGTTCTGTTCATTATCACAATGACGTTTCCCTTGTTGGCTTTTGTTATAACGATGCTTCTGTCTTTCTTCAGATTTCTTGGTGTTTCATATTCTCGTTTGGTGAGTTTAGATGTTATGCTTCGTTGTGTCATTAATATGTGTGATATCTTTTGACGCATAGGTTGTGATTCTTCATTGGTGAATCGTTGTAGAGCAGGTTCGATCATAGGTGCTATTTCCTGGACCGATAATGGCTTTCCAGTGATATTGAAATTCAGATATTTCTGTGGTGATGAGATTCCATTTTCGGTTAGTATCTTGTCTGACATGTTATGTATGGCTCTAATATTCTTCATATCATTTGCAGAGGTTTTCTTTGGTTGTTTCTTTTCTTCGAATTTCAAGAATTTTTGTATTTGTCTTCTCTTAGTGACATTATGAAAATGAGATTCTCGTTCATTAAGCAATTTTTAAAGGGATTCATAGATATGGCTTGTAACAAGTAATGTTAAACAGTCGTCTACATTTTTGATTCTCGTTCGATAAGATTCAATTTTGACGTTGCAGTTATGTATTCTTTCTCGTAAAAATTCTCTGGAGATATGATTTACAGCAAGCATGGACTTGTGTGAATATTCAAGAGGTTCAATTCGTAGTGACTTCGGAATAGACAGCGTACTCATGTCCCTTCTGAGATTCTAACCGGCATCACCCATTGCTGCAGTCAGAGACGTTACCAACACTGAGTTATTTGGGCTCGCGATTTACCTCCTGACTGATATAATTCTGTCTGCACCAAAGAAACGACTAGACACATCACACTGGTTACTAGTGTCCAATCAAAATATCCGCTACAGTCCTGCATGAGGTCAATGGCGAACCGGAATAGCTCAGTGGTAACGCCCCTGAATGCAGCACTGGATGACGCCGGTTCGAATCTCAGAAGGGAGATGAGTTACTTCGAGGTTGCAGATACGCCGTGCTGACTGTTGAATGCCAACTAGCAGGAAACCAAGGTCAGGCAAGGCTTCCTGTATATTACCTCCGACCATCTAATACCAACAGTTCAAAGCGCACCGTGACGGCGAGCTACATAGAATGGTGGCCACATTACAAACCTGACATATAGAATTCAGTCTGCACCAAACAGAAGGGACTAGACACATCACACTAGTTACTGACTAGTGTCCAATCAAAAAACAAACTTGATGCATTATGGACAACTAACGATTGCACCACACAAATCCTCGTAATTTGTGCGACGGCTGGAATACTGTTAGGATGTGCACATCAAAACGGGTGGTTTTGTTAAACGGGTTCACCTGCTCCCCACCGGAACCTTCAACTTGAAATCTGATTCACAAGGCAGTGGGAACAGCGCGTCAGGAGCTACACTCCCATGGTTTTAGGTAACCGAACCATGTTTATGCATCATTTGACTCGTTGGCATTCTACAGCCTATGTGCCTATGCACCAAATGTTTGGAATTAGGGTTTTCCAGCTGCCCTCCATAGGTAGGTAGGTAGACATCTGCATGTCCATCAGTCCTGTTTCTCCTTCCACTTTTGCAAGGGACACCTCAATCGCATGTAGGCAGTAAACAGGAGTTATATGGCAACTTGAGATCATCTCAAGAGGAAGACTAAAGTATCCCCCCAAACACACACACACAGCCGTACAAGGTCAATTATGAAGCCAATAAAAAGGCATGGTGATAAACGAAAGAATAATGATTAATTAAAAATACAAAAAAATAAAATAAAAAGTAACCCTCAACAACTTGACTTACTTGTTCACGTATAAGTACTCCAAGCTTTTCTCTACTATACACTTGACCAATTTCTTCATCAAGCATTTTATCCAATATATAACTAACAGGAAATGCAATTGGAAAGGTGAGCAGCATAAATGTTTTTGTCAACCATAAAGTTTTTGCACCGATAGCTAATCCATGCCTTGAGCATACAGCTTGTGGCATAATTTCACCAAATAGTGTAATACCAATAGTAGAGGCGATAACAGCGAATAAACCACTCCCAGTTAAATCATCCATAAGTATAGTTAATGATGTATTGACAAGTACATTACCCAGCAGAAGTGTACATAATAACAGATTGCCTTTTTCACGTACAGGACGTATAGCTTTAGCATAACCTTTTTCCTTATGTGAACCAGCACTTTCAATAATTTTTAATTCAGTTTTATCAAGTGACATAAGGCCTAAATTAAGACCACTAAATAAACCAGATAGAAAAAATAATAAAATAATTAAAATAATTTGTACCCATAATGGCATAAGAGCACTTGTTGTCCGAAAGGATTAGCGATACTCCGGTGTAGTACCATTAGCATAGATCCATTTACCGTCAATATCAGAATAATTCCGTGGTTGCGGTTGTGATGGTGATGCGGTATTTTCTGATGAATCAATATGTGGAATAATTTGTACAGGAATAATACGAATGCATAGATAAAAAGCAGCTTCATTACTGGATAATTCACGTAAACTTATAACGCTGGTAGTAACAAATGAACTCTCTGGAAGTGTATTAAATGAACTAGTAACACGTTCATGTTCATATGGTGAATTTGGAGGCTTTCTAATTGATGCAAATGATATATGACTAATATAATCCATTTGTAAACCAAATATAGTTAAATGTATAGGTTTATTAGATTGTAAGACAATGATATGATCTGTTATTGATTCATATGTATCTGGAAGTGCCCCATAAATAACAGGCTCAGTAGAGATTGTATGAATGAGTAATAGTTTTAAAAATACTGTAATTAAGATTATATACAATTTCATTTCCAACTCCTATAGAAGAAAACAAAAGAAAAGAGATGGAAAAATGGAATAAAAAAGTTAATATACATGCAATAATGTTATCCAGTCCATCCCAAAGAAGATACTTCTGCTTAATCTAGAATTCAAAAGGTGACACTGAAGCAGAAATCCTTTGTAACCTACCTATATTATCTTTTAGAATTTTAACCCTCTCCCACACACTCTATTGTGTGGTTGTGTGTTAATGCATGGAGTGCAATTGTTGAGTTTTCTTTTTCTAAATTACTTATCTCCGTGGGATCAATCATACTAACCTTAGCTAAATTCTTATGTTCTGATAATCTCACTACTCCTGATCTACTAGTTTAATCTATGTAGTTGACTCAACTCACTCACAGACATTGCAAAGTATTTTGTAAATTATATTATTTTCTTTTATTCGGTCCACCGGCTCCTTTAGCCTACAGAGCTTGTCCTATATGAGTGAGTTTGTAGGTTTGAATGCCACTTTAATTCCTGCTTTATTCAGAAACCTACGGAGGGTTTCAGCTATCGTCTCCTTATATGGTAAAACTGCACATGCCTTACATTCTTTCTTATTTATGTTCTCATTATTAGTTTCACCATTATTTTTGTTTTGCCTCCGACATCTTTTGGTCTTCCTAATAAATTTTGTAGGATAGTTAGATATTTATCACCAACGCTTCTTCTCCCATCTGTTCCTTTCTATCATTTACGTTTTTTGTTGTACTACTTAGTGCTACCGTTCAGTTTGTTAGACACTCAACTAGGTCTGCCTTAACAGTTAACGGATGAGACGAATTAAAGTCTAAATATCTATTAGTAGAATGCGTTGGATTTTTATAAACGCTAGGGTACATGCAGTTTACATTCTTCTTCTGTTCGTTTTATTTAACAATCTGTCATCACAGCTAATTCCCCTTGTTTATTTTGCGATTCAAATGTGCATTTTATTTCTTTTACTAGTGAGTTTGAAGTATGCGCTGAAGATGTCACCTAGTAGGGTGATGAAAGCTTCACAAATTAACTATCCAGCTCAGAGAACACAGCCACATCAAAAACTGTGTGACTTTATTCAAATAAAATTTTATTCATAATGGAGACAGTGTTTTATTATTATTCCCTCAGGTTTTCAAGGGAGCATAGGATTTCAACAACACCTCTGGATTTCATCCTCTCTTTCTCTGCAGTCAACTTTAGCCAGCAATACGATTGTCCATAATCACTCATCTCCTCCTCTTCACACGCTCTACTCTATATCAACCTCAGATGCCCAACTCGCAGTTTCACAATCGGGTTCTGCTCGAAAGCCTAGCATGCAATGCCATTCAACGGTGTCCTCAGCGAACATCTGCTCAGAAGATAACAGGAAACGTAAAAGAAATGGGAAGAATCTAGAATAAACAGCCTACTTAAAACTTGCAATATCAAAAAATTTCCATCTCTCTCTCTCTCTGTTGAATATATTTTCTCTCCTTCGGTTTGTTTTAATCGATCAACATATAATCTCTAATGGTATAACGTACACTCGTGGGCATTTAAAATGTTTACAAGCTTCTGTTTCGTAATTTCATATTAAACTTGAGGAAAGGCACGATTGTGCGTGGTAGCGTGTTCCAATACAACATGAGATAATTGTTCTTCAGTTATGTATGTCCTTGGGTCTCAAAATCTACTTCTGAACATTCTACAGGGTTGGCTTTCACAGCTACATATCATGGATTTCTTGAGGGAAGGAGACAAAGCAGATGTATCATCATAATGGAATGGTTTGTGCTTCAGGTCAGAGAGAGTATTGTGTCACAGGAAGGATATACTGTCAATTAATCAATATTGTACTTGAAGATATTGTACAAAGAGCGAAAATATCATGCAATAAACTCCTCTGAAAATTCTGAACATTTTATGAATACTGTCCAGAATAAGAATTTCATGGATATATGGAAGATAAGAAAGAGTGAATACGTCATCAGTGTCACTGTGAATGATTTTCAGCCTTACCATCAACAGTATTGAGGATCCTAGAGCTATTTTCATCTGACCAGACCTTGTTCTTTCCGCATCTAATCCTCATGTTAAGTAGTAACACTGCACGATGAGGAAGGCTTCGACTTGGCATGCATAGCGCATACTTGAACTATCTCAATTGCCTTACATCGATTGAATTTCTCTCCTTACCTGACACTTTTTGTTGAACTTAATCATTACTTATATACCATACTATACCACCTGGTACGATGGAGAGAATAAGCATAAGTAATTTCAGAGTGAACATCGGCTAGTTTCTGCTCTTCAAGATCAAATTAAGGATGAATTAGTCTGAATCTATAGAGGTAAGTCATTACCACAGTTTCGTATAAATACTGCATATCTGTCCAAATCAGTTTAAAAGGAATGACTGCATGCATCTTGTGATACAGTATATGTTCCTTTAACAGAAGTGTCCACATTGGTTTAACATTAATTTGTTTCAGTATGGCGGAAATATTCACTCAGATATTTACAGCCGAAATACTCGCTCTCCACTAACATGTCGGTTCAAGTGCAGATACCATTGTAATATTAAGAACACAATATTCAGCGAAGAGACTCTTTTCAACAACGAATTTATTATCAAGCTGTACAGTTGTGTGCGACGCTCTGTTCTAGAACACGTGATCTCCTCCTGTTACTCTACCAAGCCTGACTATGATTTTAAGATCATCTACCGAATCCATGCAAACATGTCGGAGGCGGTTTCATCATTTTAAACTTCTAAAGACAGTGCAGGCTTTGGCCATTCATGAATTCAAGCCAGACATACCTTTGTGTACAAAAGAAGTATGTACAATCCCTACTTCTGCCTTGGCCGTAGAGCCATAGACATTTATTTATTTATTTTGTTTATTTAGCTAATCTATGTACATTTCCCTCATTACTACGATTATTATTATTATTATTATTACTATTCTCATTCTGATATGCTTTCGCTTGTCCCAATTGTCATTCTAAATCCAAAATTACTTTTAAAAATATTGAATTCTATTTCATCAAATTTCACACCATGTTATGTAAAAAACAAAAGTACATACTAATGAGCAATCATATTTAGATGGGTCATGTATGTACTTTTGTTTTTAATTTAACTGAGTAATTGTCATGACCTTTATTTAATTTTATTATTGTTAACCATGTTAGTTGTAAAGCGGTTGTAAGGAAACTACGAAATGAAGATATCATCTCGCGAAATTTGTCGTCTTAATGCCTGATTATAATAAAAAATTGTTTTTGAATACACAGGTTTGGGGCTTGAGTTTATGAATAGGTTTAGCCCCGGCGTATTTCAATGAGCGCCCTTCACCGTTCAAACATGCATATTAACATAAATCGAGTTCACAAATGAATGTGTGATCAGATTGTTCGAAATGTATAACGGAGATCACTAAACCAAATAACAAAGGTAATAGTACATCTATTATCATATCAAAATAAAGTTTACTAACTTGAGCATCGTTCGTCAGTCCGGTGTCATTTTTCGTTGTCAAGTTGGTCAGTTGGTAAAGATAACAAAACCAATTGTAGATTGTTAGATTTGATCAGTGTGTAAAATCATAAAAGTAGTGTGTGTTTACATAGTGAACTTGCATATCACATTCGTGTTGGTTTTGTTACTTCATGGGGGAAGGGTGGGAGGTGTTGTAACCAGGTGAGATTCTGTTTTAGTCCGTCATTCCTATACAGGCAGTTTGGATTCCACTTGATATGAAGTGCTTCTGATATTAGACGCTCTTTGTGATTTCTGAAATGCTTTTTCTGGATTATTTCAGTATTGTCAAAACTGATTTTGTGGCTTGATTCTATAGTGTGTAGGCAAGCTATGGCTGATGATTTTTCAAGCTGTTCTAGTTCAACCGGATTTATTTCCGGGTGGTCGAACAGATGCTCTACGGTGTTCATTTCTTCTGATTTTGATATATCGAGATGTTTGTCCGATGTATATCGCATCACATTCCAAGCAGTTTATTTTATAGACACAATTAGATAGAGAATCTTTAGGGATTTGGTCTTTCATATGGACAAGGTTGTTTCGTAGTGTGTCTGATGTTTTGAAGAAAGCTCTAATGTCGAGCTGATTGAGTACCCTTCTGATATCGTCTGACGTCTCTGTTCTATATGGAATGACGACTGTTGAGGTCCATGTTTTCGGAATGCGTTTTCGGCCACAATTAATGTCTGCGTTGATTTTGTTGATGAAGTTCCTTGGGTAGTTGTTTTGCTTGAGAGTTTCAGTAATGTTTGATATTTCTTCTTTTTCTTTCTCGTCGGTTATCAGAGTGTGCTCGTCTAAGAAGACTTGAAACAACTGAAATCTTGGCGCTGATGGGGCATGATGATCTGAAGTCTAAATATTTATTGGAGTGGGTTTTCTTCATGAATATGGATATACTGAAATATCTGCTTTCCCTCCTCTTAACTAGCCAGGCAGTCTAGAAATGGTAGTTCACCGACGTCTGATCCTGCTTCCGAAGTGAATTGGATTCTGGGAGATACACAGTTTATTTTCTCCAGGAATGAACTGTGTAGATCTCGTTTCAGCACTACAAAAGTATCATCTACATATCTTAACCATATTTTAGGAGTGAGTATGCTTGAAAAGATGTTATTTTCGAATCTATTCATGAAAAGGTCAGCGACTATTGGGGAGACTGGTGAACCCATAGCAACACCATTTGTCTGTCTATTTAATCTCACTTTAACTGTAAAATAATTACTTTCTAGACAGAATTTTAAGCTCTTAATTATTTCACCGGTGTCCAGTGGACATCTTTGTGATAGTGTTGTATCTGATTCTAGTAGACTGGAAATGATATCAAGACTTTCGGTCATAGGGATACTAGTATATAATGAGTTAATATCATAGTTTACCATAATGTCTTCTTTATCAATTTCTCGGTGTTCTATTTGGGATTTGAAATCATATGAATTTCATACAATATTTTGAGTGTCCATTTGTAGTGGTTGTAGTACCGAGAGTAAGTATTTAGAGAGGTTGTATGTCCGTGAGTTGGTGAAATCTATTATTGATCTTAATGGAACGGTGGGTTTATGTATCTTTGGTTGACCGTAGAATCTTGAAGGTACTTAAGATTTTGGTTTTAATTTTAAACCAGAGAGAATTTGCAATTTTGGGATTCATTTCTTGAATGAGTCTGTTTGTATTTGGTTTGATTTTGTTGAATTCGGCGGATTTCTGCTTCTCTTCAATGAGTGAGTATGGTCATTCAGATAGGTGTTCAATCGCCTTCTTTTCATAATCCGTTCTGTTCATTATCACAATGACGTTTAAATATATGATTATGAGCAATAGTTGTGCTGAATTACCCCTTGTCGGCTTTTGTTATAACGATGCTTCTGTCTTTCTTCAGATTTCTTGGTGTTTCATATTCTCGTTTGGTGAGATTAGATAGTATGTTTCGTTGTGTCATTAATATGTGTGATATCTTTTGACGCATAGGTTGTGATTCTTCATTGGTGAATCGTTGTAGAGCAGGTTCGATCATAGGTGCTATTTCCTGGACCGATAATGCCTTTCCAGTGATATTGAAATTCAGACATTTCTGTAGTGATGAGATTCCATTTTCGGTTAGTATCTTGTCTGACATGTTATGTATGGCTCTAATATTCTTCATATCATTTGTGGAGGTTTTCTTTGGTTGTTTCTTTTCTTCGAATTTCAAGAATTTTTGTATTTGTCTTCTCTTAGTGACATTATGAAAATGAGATTCTCGTTCATTAAGCAATTTTTGAAAGGATTCATAGATATGGCTTGTAACAAGTAATGTTAAACAGTCGTCTACATTTTTGATTCTCGTTCGATAAGATTCAATTTTGATGTTGCAGTTATGTATTCTTTCTCGTAAAAATACTTTGGAGGTATGATTTGCAGCAAGCATGGATTTGTGCGAATAATCAAGAGGTTTAACTCGTAGTGACTTCGGAATAATTCCACTGTGTAGGCAGCCTACTCATGTCCCTTCTGAGATTCTAACCGGCATCACCCATTGCTGCAGTCAGAGACGTTACCAACACTGAGTTATTTGGGCTCGCGATTGACCTCCTGACTGATGGAATTCAGTCTGCACCAAACAGAAGGGACTAGACACATCACACTAGTTACTGACTAGTGTCCAATCAAAAAACAAACTTGATGCATTATGGACAACTAACGATTGCACCACACAAATCCTCGTAATTTGTGCGACGGCTGGAATACCGTTAGGATGTGCACATCGAAACGGGTGGTTGTCTTAAGTGGTCTACTTGACTACCCAGAGCCTTTAACTTGAAATCTGATTCACAAGGCAGTGGGAACAGCGCGTCAGGAGCTACACTCCCATGGTTTCAGGTGACCGAACCATGTTTATGCATCATTTGACTCGTTGGCATTCTAGAGCCTATGTGCCTATGCACCACATGTTTGGAATTAGGGTTTTCCAGCTTCCCTCCATAGGCAGGTAGGTAGACATCTGCATGTCCATCATTCCTGTTTCTCCTTCCACTTTTGCAAGAGACACCTCAGCCGCATGTAGGCAGTAAACAGGAGTTATATGGCAACTTGAGATCATCTCAAGAGGAAGACTAAAGTATCCCCCCAAACACACACACACAGCCGTACAAGGTCAATTATGAAGCCAATAAAAAGGCATGGTGATAAACGGAAGAATAATGATTAATTAAAAATACAAAAAATAAAAAATAAAAAGTAACCCTCAACAACTTGACTTACTTGTTCACGTATAAGTACTCCAAGCTTTTCTCTACTATACACTTGACCAATTTCTTCACCAAGTATTTTATCCAATATATAACTAACAGGAAATGCAATTGGAAAGGTGAGCAGCATAAATGTTTTTGTCAACCATAAAGTTTTTGCACCGATAGCTAATCCATGCCTTGAGCATACAGCTTGTGGCATAATTTCACCAAATAGTGTAATACCAATAGTAGAGGCGATAACAGCGAATAAACCACTCCCAGTTAAATCATCCATAAGTATAGTTAATGATGTATTGACAAGTACATTACCCAGCAGAAGTGTACATAATAACAGATTGCCTTTTTCACGTACAGGACGTATAGCTTTAGCATAACCTTTTTCCTTATGTGAACCAGCACTTTCAATAATTTTTAATTCAGTTTTATCAAGTGACATAAGGCCTAAATTAAGACCACTAAATAAACCAGATAGAAAAAATAATAAAATAATTAAAATAATTTGTACCCATAATGGCATAAGAGCACTTGTTGTCCGAAAGGATAAACGATACTCCGGTGTAGTACCATTAGCATAGATCCATTTACCGTCAATATCAGAATAATTCCGTGGTTGCTGTTGTTGTTGTGGTTGTGATGGTGATGCGGTATTTTCTGATGAATCAATATGTGGAGTAATTTGTACAGGAATAATACGAATGCATAGATAAAAAGCAGCTTCATTACTGGATAATTCACGTAAACTTATAACGCTGGTAGTAACAAATGAACTCTCTGGAAGTGTATTAAATGAACTAGTAACACGTTCATGTTCACATGGTGAATTTGGAGGCTTTCTAATTGATGCAAATGATATATGACTAATATAATCCATTTGTAAACCAAATATAGTTAAATGTATAGGTTTATTAGATTGTAAGACAATGATATGATCTGTTATTGATTCATATGTATCTGGAAGTGCCCCATAATTAATAGGCTCAGTAGAGATTGTATGAATGAGTAATAGTTTTAGAAATACTGTAATTAAGATTATATACAATTTCATTTCCAACTCCTATAGAAGAAAAGAAAAGAAAAGAGATGGAAAAATGGAATAAAAAAGTTAATATACATGCAATAATGTTATCCAGTCCATCCCAAAGAAGATACTTCTGTTTAATCTAGAATTCAAAGGTGACATTGAAGCAGAAATCCTTTGTAACCTACCTATATTACCTTTTAGAATTTTAACCCTCTCCCACACACTCTATTGTGTGGTTGTGTGTTAATGCATGCACTGCAATTGTTGAGTTTTCTTTTTCTAAATTACTTATCTCCGTGGGATCAATCATACTAACCTTAGCTAAATTCTTATGTTCTGATAATCTCACTACTCCTGATCTACTAGTTTAATCTATGTAGTTGACTCAACTCACTCACAGACGTTGCAAAGTATTTTGTAAATTATATTATTTTATTTAATTCGGTCCACCGGCTCCTTTAGCCTACAGAGCTTGTCCTATATGAGTGAGTTTGTAGGTTTGAATGCCACTTTAATTCCTGCTTTATTCAGAAACCTACGGAGGGTTTCAGCTATCGTCTCCTTATATGGTAAAACTGCACATGCCTTACATTCTTTCTTATTTATGTTCTCATTATTAGTTTCACCATTATTTTTGTTTTGCCTCCGACATCTTTTGGTCTTCCTAATAAATTTTGTAGGATAGTTAGTTATTTATCACCAGCGCTTCTTCTCCCATCTGTTTCATTCTATCATTTACGTTTTTTGTTGTACTACTGAGTGCCACCGTTCGGTTTTTTAGAGACACCCTTAACTAAGCCTGCCTCAACAGTTAACGGATGAGACGAATTAAAGTCTAAATATCTATTAGTAGAATGCGTTGGCTTTTTATAAACGCTACGGTACATGCAGTTTACATTCTTCTTCTGTTCGTTTTATTTAACAATCTGTCATCACAGCTAATTCCCCTTGTTTATTTTGCGATTCAAATGTGCATTTTATTTCTTTTACTAGTGAGTTTGAAGTATGCGCTGAAGATGTCACCTAGTAGGGTGATGAAAGCTTCACAAATTAACTATCCAGCTCAGAGAACACAGCCACATCAAAAACTGTGTGATTTTATTCAAATAAAATTTTATTCATAATGGAGACAGTGTTTTATTATTATTCCCTCAGGTTTCGAAGGGAGCATAGGATTTCAACAACACCTCTGGATTTCATCCTCTCTTTCTCTGCAGTCAACTTTAATCGGCAACACGACTGCCCATAAGCACTCATCGCCTCCTCTTCACACGCTCTACTCTATATCAACCTCAGATGCCCAACTCGCTGTTTCCCAATCGGGTTCTGCTCGAAAGCCTAGCATGCAATGCCATTCAACGGTGTCCTCAGCGAACATCTGCTCAGAAGATAACAGGAAACGTAAAAGAAATGGGAAGAATCTAGAATAAACAGCCTACTTAAAACTTGCAATATCAAAAAATTTCCATCTCTCTCTCTCTCTGTTGAATATATTTTCTCTCCTTCGGTTTGTTTTAATCGATCAACATATAATCTCTAGTGGTATTACGTACACTCGTAGGTATTTAAAATGTTTACAAGCTTCTGTTTCGTAATTTCCTATTAAACTTGAGGAAAGGCACGATTGTGCGTGGTAGCGTGTTCCAATACAACATGAGATAACTGTTCTTCAGTTATGCATGTCCTTGGGTCTCAAAATCTACTTCTGAACATTCTACAAGGTTGGCTTTCACAGCTACATATCATGGATTTCTTAAAGGAAGGAGACGAAGCAGATGTATCACATAATGGAATGGTTTGTGCTTCAGCTCCGAGAGAGCATTGTGTCACAGGAAGGATATACTGTCAATTAATCAATATTGTACTTGAAGATATTGTACAAAGAGCGAAAATATCATGCAATAAACTCCTCTGAAAATTCTGAACATTTTATGAATACTGTCGAGAATAAGAATTTCATGGATATATGGAAGATAAAAAAGAGTGAATACGTCATCAGTGTCACTGTGAATGATTTTCAGCCTTACCATCAACAGTATTGAGGATCCTAGAGCTATTTTCATCTGACCAGACCTTGTTCTTTCCGCATCGAATCCTCATGTTAAGTAGTAACACTGCACGATGAGGAAGGCTATGACTTGGCATGCATAGCGCATACTTGAACTATCTCAATTGCCTTACATCGATTGAATTTCTCTCCTTACCTGACACTTTTTGTTGAACTTAATCATTACTTATATACCATACTATACCGTCTGGTACGATAGAGAGAATAAGCATAAGTAATTTCAGAGTGAACATCGGCTAGTTTCTGCTCTTCAAGATCAAATTAAGGACGAATTAGTCTGAATCTATAGAGGTAAGTCATTACCACAGTTTCGTATAAATACTGCATATCTGTCCAAATCAGTTTAAAAGGAATGACTGCATGCATCTTGTGATACAGTATATGTTCCTTTAACAGAAGTGTCCACATTGGTTTAACATTAATTTGTTTCAGTATGGCGAAAATACTCACTCAGATATTTACAGCCGAAATACTCGCTCTCCACTAACATGTCGGTTCAAGTGCAGATACCATTGTAATATTTAAGAACACAATATTCAGCGAAGAGACTCTTTTCAACAACGAATTTATTATCAAGCTGTACAGTTGTGTGCGACGCTCTGTTCTAGAACACGTGATCGCCTCCTGTTACTCTACCAAGCCTGACTATGATTTTAAGATCATCTACCGAATCCATGCAAACATGCCGGAGGCGGTTTCATCATTTTAAACTTCTAAAGACAGTGGAGGCTTTGGCCATTCATGAATTCAAGCCAGACATACCTTTGTGTACAAAAGAAGTATGTACAATCCCTACTTCTGCCTTGGCCGTAGAGCCATAGACATTTATTTATTTATTTTGTTTATTTAGCTAATCTATGTACATTTCCCTCATTACTACGATTATTATTATTATTATTATTACTATTCTCATTCTGATATGCTTTCGCTTGTCCCAATTGTCATTCTAAATCCAAAATTACTTTTTTAAAATATTGAATTCTATTTCATCAAATTTCACACCATGTTATGTAAAAAACAAAAGTACATACTAATGAGCAATCATATTTAGATGGGTCATGTATGTACTTTTGTTTTTTATTTAACTGAGTAATTGTCATGACCTTTATTTAATTTTATTATTGTTAACCATGTTAGTTGTAAAGCGGTTGTAAGGAAACTACGAAATGAAGATATCATCTCACGAAATTTGTCGTCTTAATGCCTGATTATAATAAAAAATTGTTTTTGAATACACAGGTTTGGGGCTTGAGTTTATGAATAGGTATAGCCCCGGCGTATTTCAATGAGCGCCCTTGACCGTTTATACATGTATATTAACATAAATCGAGTTCACAAATGAATGTGTGATCAGATTGTTCGAAATGTATAGCGGAGATCACTAAACCAAATAACAAAGGTAATAGTACATCTATTATCATATCAAAATAAAGTTTACTAACTTGAGCATAGTTCGTCTGTCTGCGTTCGCATTTCGTTGTCAAGTTGGTCAATTGGTAAAGATAACAAAACCATCATGTGTAGATTGTTGGATTTGATAAGTATATAAGATTATAAAAGCAGTGTGTGTTTACATAGTGAATTTGCTTGCCACATTCGTGTTGATTTTGCCACTTCTTAAGGGAATGGAGGGAGGTGTTGTAACCAGGTCAGATTCTGTTTTAGTCCATCATTCCTATTCAGACAATTTGGATTCCACTTGATATGAAGTGATTCTGACGATATTAGACGTTCTTTGTGATTTCTGAAGTTTTTCTGGATTATTCCAATATTGTCAAAGTCAATTTTGTGGCCTGATTCTATAGTGTGTAGACAAGCTATGGCTGATGATTTTTCAAGCTGTTCTAGTTCAACCAGATTTCTCGGTGGTCGAACAGATGCTGTACGGTGTTCATTTCCTCTGATGTTGATTTCTCTCTGGCGATGCTTGTCTGATGTATATCGCATCACATTCCAAGCAAGCATTTCATTTTATAGACACAATTAGACAGAGAATCTTTAGGGATTCGGTCTTTCATATGGACAAGTTTGCTTTGAAGTTTGTCTGATGTTTTGAAGAAAACTCTAATGTCGAGCTGATTGAGTACTCTCCTGATATCGTCTGACGTCTCTGTTCTATATGGAATGACGACTGTTGAGGTCCATGTTTTCGGAATGCGTTTTCGGCCACAATTAATGTCTGCGTTGATTTTGTTGATGAAGTTCCTTGGGTAGTTGTTTTGCTTGAGAGTTTCAGTAATGTTTGATATTTCTTCTTTTTCTTTCTCGTCGGTTATCAGAGTGTGCTCGTCTAAGAAGACTTGAAACAACTGAAATCTTGGCGCTGATGGGGCATGATGATCTGAAGTCTAAATATTTATTGGAGTGGGTTTTCTTCATGAATATGGATATACTGAAATATCTGCTTTCCCTCCTCTTAACTATCCAGGCAGTCTAGAAATGGTAGTTCACCGACGTCTGATCCTGCTTCCGAAGTGAATTGGATTCTGGGAGATACACAGTTTATTTTCTCCAGGAATGAACTGTGTAGATCTCGTTTCAGCACTACAAAAGTATCATCTACATATCTTAACCATATTTTAGGAGTGAGTATGCTTGAAAAGATGTTATTTTCGAATCTATTCATGAAAAGGTCAGCGATTATTGGGGAGACTGGTGAACCCATAGCCACTCCATTTGTCTGGCTATTTAATCTCACTTTAACTGTAAAATAATTACTTTCTAGACAGAATTTTAAGCTCTTAATTATTTCACCGGTGTCCAGTGGACATCCTTGTGATAATGTTGTATCTGATTCTAGTAGACTGGAAATGATATCAAGACTTTCGGTCATAGGGATACTAGTATATAATGAGTTAATATCATAGTTTACCATAATGTCTTCTTTATCAATTTCTCGGTGTTCTATTTGGGATTTGAAATCATATGAATTTCATACAATATTTTGAGTGTCCATTTGTAGTGGTTGTAGTACCGAGAGTAAGTATTTAGAGAGGTTGTATGTCCGTGAGTTCGTGAAATCTATTATTGGTCTTAATGGAACGGTGGGTTTATGTATCTTTGGTTGACCGTAGAATCTTGAAGGTACTTAAGATTTTGGTTTTAATTTTAAACCAGAGAGAATTTGCAATTTTGGGATTCATTTCTTGAATGAGTCTGTTTGTATTTGGTTTGATTTTGTTGAATTCGGCGGATTTCTGCTTCTCTTCAATGAGTGAGTATGGTCATTCAGATAGGTGTTCAATCGCCTTCTTTTCATAATCCGTTCTGTTCATTATCACAATGACGTTTAATCATATGATATGATTATGAGCAATAGTTTGTGCTCGAAACGTCATCAGTTAATATAACTGTACTACACTGTGTGATTTATCAAAACAAAATCTTATCCATTATGGAATTATACTCTACCACAGTGCCCAAGTTTTATACTTATATTGACGTTTCCCTTGTCGGCTTTTGTTATAACGATGCTTCTGTCTTTCTTCAGATTTCTTGGTGTTTCATATTCTCGTTTGGTGAGATTAGATAGTATGTTTCGTTGTGTCATTAATATGTGTGATATCTTTTGACGCATAGGTTGTGATTCTTCATTGGTGAATCGTTGTAGAGCAGGTTCGATCATAGGTGCTATTTCCTGGACCGATAATGGCTTTCCAGTGATATTGAAATTCAGACATTTCTGTGGTGATGAGATTCCATTTTCGGTTAGTATCTTGTCTGACATGTTATGTATGGCTCTAATATTCTTCATATCATTTGCGGAGGTTTTCTTTGGTTGTTTCTTTTCTTCGAATTTCAAGAATTTTTGTATTTGTCTTCTCTTAGTGACATAATGAAAATGAGATTCTCGTTCATTAAGCAATTTTTGAAAGGATTCATAGATATGGCTTGTAACAAGTAATGTTAAACAGTCGTCTACATTTTTGATTCTCGTTCGATAAGATTCAATTTTGATGTTGCAGTTGTGTATTCTTTCTCGTAAAAATACTTTGGAGGTATGATTTGAAGCAAGCATGGATTTGTGCGAATATTCAAGAGGTTCAATTCGTAGTGACTTCGGAATAATTCCACTGTGTAGACAGCGTAGTCATGTCCCTTCTGAGATTCGAACCGGCATCACCCATTGCTGCAGTCAGAGACGTTACCAACATTGAGTTATTTGGGCTCGCGATTTACCTCCTGACTGACAGAATTCAGTCTGCACCAAACAGAAGGGACTAGACACATCGCACTAGTTACTGACTAGTGTCCAATCAAAAAACAAACTTGATGCATTATGGACAACTAACGATTGCGCCACACAAATCCTCGTAATTTGTGCGATGGCTGGAATACTGTTAGGATGTGCACATCAAAACGGTTGGTTATGTTAAGGGGTTTACCTGCCCCCCACCGAAGCCTTTAACTTGAAATCTGATTCACAAGGCAGTGGGAACAGCGCGTCAGGAGCTACACTCCCATGGTTCCAGGTGACCGAACCATGTTTATGCATCATTTGACTCGCTGGCATTCTACAGCCTATGTGCCTATGCACCACATGTTTGGAATTAGGGTTTTCCAGCTGCCCTCCATAGGTAGGTAGGTAGACATCTGCATGTCCATCATTCCTGTTTCTCCTTCCACTTTTGCAAGAGACACCTCAGCCGCATGTAGGCAGTAAACAGGAGTTATATGGCAACTTGAGATCATCTCAAGAGGAAGACTAAAGTATCCCCCCAAACACACACACACAGCCGTACAAGGTCAATTATGAAGCCAATAAAAAGGCATGGTGATAAAGGGAAGAATAATGATTCATAAAAAATACAAAAAAATAAAAAGCAACTCTCGACAACTTGACTTACTTGTTCACGTATAAGTACTCCAAGCTTTTCTCTACTATACACTTGACCAATTTCTTCACCAAGTATTTTATCCAATATATAACTAACAGGAAATGCAATTGGAAAGGTGAGCAGCATAAATGTTTTTGTCAACCATAAAGTTTTCGCACCGATAGCTAATCCATGCCTTGAGCATACAGCTTGTGGCATAATTTCACCAAATAGTGTAATACCAATAGTAGAGGCGATAACAGCGAATAAACCACTCCCAGTTAAATCACCCATAAGTATAGTTAATGATGTATTGACAAGTACATTACCCAGCAGAAGTGTACATAATAACAGATTGCCTTTTTCACGTACAGGACGTATAGCTTTAGCATAACCTTTTTCCTTATGTGAACCAGCACTTTCAATAATTTTTAATTCAGTTTTATCAAGTGACATAAGGCCTAAATTAAGACCACTAAATAAACCAGATAGAAAAAATAATAAAATAATTAAAATAATTTGTACCCATAATGGCATAAGAGCACTTGTTGTCCGAAAGGATAAACGATACTCCGGTGTAGTACCATTAGCATAGATCCATTTACCGTCAATATCAGAATAATTCCGTGGTTGGTGTTGTTGTTGTGGTTGTGATGGTGATGCGGTATTTTCTGATGAATCAATATGTGGAATAATTTGTACAGGAATAATACGAATGCATAGATAAAAAGCAGCTTCATTACTGGATAATTCACGTAAACTTATAACGCTGGTAGTAACAAATGAACTCTCTGGAAGTGTATTAAATGAACTAGTAACACGTTCATGTTCACATGGTGAATTTGGAGGCTTTCTAATTGATGCAAATGATATATGACTAATATAATCCATTTGTAAACCAAATATAGTTAAATGTATAGCTTTATTAGATTGTAAGACAATGATATGATCTGTTATTGATTCATATGTATCTGGAAGTGCCCCATAAATAATAGGCTCAGTAGAGATTGTATGAATGAGTAATAGTTTTAGAAATACTGTAATTAAGATTATATACAATTTCATTTCCAACTCCTATAGAAGCAAAAATATAAAAGAAAAGAAATGGAAAAATGGAATAAAAAAGTTAATATACATGCAATAATGTTATCCAATCCATCCCAAAGAAGATACTTCTGCTTAATCTAGAATTCAAAAGGTGACATTGAAGCAGAAATCCTTTGTAACCTACCTATATTACCTTTTAGAATTTTAACCCTCTCGCCTAGATTACTAGGTCACTAGTATTCTAGCCGGTCCCAAGCCCGGATAAAGAGGGAGGGTTGGGGCGTGGTGCTAGCAACTCCACCCCCAAAACTTAACCGAATTGCTACTAAAACTTCAACGCCCAAATATATTCAAAATTCTAAAATTACAAATAGTGACCTTATTTTTCGCTGGAATCGGGGAAGTGAAATGACGCGGGCTGGTGAAAGCCTTCGGGAAGCCAGTCAGCCGATGTGCCTTCTTTCGATGAAAGCAAAAGTAAGGATGGGGACGTGGAATGTTCGTACAATGTACGAAGCTGGGAAGGCTGCTCAGGTAGCCGCAGAAATGAGGAGATATAAAATAGAAGTGTTGGGAATCTGCGAGAGCAGATGGAACGGATGTGGAAGGAGCCAACTATCAACTGGAGAGACAATAATCTACTCCGGTCACCCAGAGGACAATCACGAGCACACCGAGGGAGTAGCCATCATGATGTCACCAACAGCGTCTAAAGCTCTCATGCAGTGGGAACCAATCTGCTCCAGGATAATGACAGCCAGGTTCAACTCAAAAGGAAAAAAGGTTACAATCATTCAGTGCTACGCGCCTACAAACGCCTCAGAACATGAGAAGAAGGAGGATTTCTACAGTCAACTACAAACAGTAATGGACAACGTCCCAAAGAGCGATATCAAAATCCTGATGGGCGACATGAATGCGAAACTGGGAGGAGACAATACAGGAAGAGAACTCACCATGGGTCGTGAGGCCCTCGGTGAAATGAACGAAAATGGCGAACTCTTCTCAGACTTCTGCGCCTTCAATGATTTGGTGATTGGTGGCAGTGTGTTCAAACACAGGGATATACACAAGGCAACATGGATTTCACCAGATGGACACACCAAAAACCAGATAGACTTCATTTCAATCTCAAGGAAGTGGAGACGGAGCCTACTTGACATGAGATCGAGGAGAGGAGCAGATGTGGGTTCAGACCACTATCTAGTACAAGGGACTTTCAAGGTGAAGCTGAAAGCCTCGAGGATACCTGGGGATAGGCCACAATGCAAGTTCAACACTCACAAACTGAAGGACACAATCACACAGGACATTTTCACTGCAACGGTCAGAGCAAAGCAGGAAACACTACGTGGCACCACTGAGGAATCATCCGTGGAAGACCATTGAAACTCTCTGAAGGTAATTTTCAACGAAACGTGCTCAACGGTTTTAGGAAGAAAGAAGAAACAAGACAAGGAATGGCTCTCAACAGACACTTGGAAACTAATAGAGGAGAGGAGAAAGGTGAAAGAAAAAATGATTCAATGCAAAGATGGACAAGAGAAGGAGACGCTGAACTCAACTTACACAGCACTGGACAAAGAAGTGAAGAAGAGTGCCAGGAAGGACAAAAGACAATTCCACGACAACCTGGCTACTGAAGCTGAGAAGGTAGCAGGCAAAAGGGACCTAAGGACACTATATCAGATAACCAAGTCTCTATCCGGGAAGAGATCAACACAAGTGAAACCTATAAAAGACAGCCAAGGGAACCCAATTACCAAAGAAGAAAGACAGATTAAACAATGGGCGGACCACTTCAAAGGACTCTTGAATCGACCACCACCTACAACCCGTCCAGTAATACCAACAACAGCACGTACACAACTGCAAGTTGACACCAATCCTCCAACGAAAACTGAAGTCATGAATGCAATCAAGCTTCTGAAAGCTGGAAAAGCAGCTGGACCAGATGGAATACCCCCGGAAGCACTGAAAGCGGACCCAGAAACGACGGCAGATATGCTGACTCCATTATTGCAAAAGATCTGGAAAGAGGGAAAGGTGCCTACTGACTGGAGGAAAGGTTACCTGGTGAAACTACCAAAGAAGGGCGACCTGGGACTCTGCAAGAACTGGCGAGGAATCATGCTCCTGTCGACGCCAAGTAAAATCCTGAGTCGCATCATCCTGGAGAGAATCAAGGACGCGCTGGATACAGAACTCCGACCAGAACAAGCTGGATTCAGGAAAGGCAAATCATGTTCTGACCAAATTGCAACTCTACGCACTATCATCGAACAAAGCATGGAATAGCAATCAAATCTCTACCTCAACTTCATAGACTTTGAGAAGGCCTTCGACAGCGTTGACCGCGAAGTAATTTGGAAACTACTCGAGTACTACGGCGTACCCCAAATATTCATCAACCTTATTCAACAGCTGTACAACAACGGCACATGTCAAGTGATCCACAACGGAAAACTCGGCGAGGCGTTTGGAGTAAACACAGGAGTCAGAAAAGGGTGCTTATTATCACCAATGATATTCCTAATTGTGGTGGACTGGATTATGCGTCGTCAGACAGTGGGAAACGAGAAGACAGGGATATCCTGGACCGACGTGAAGAACCTAGAAGACCTGGATTTCGCGCGTGGATGATTTATGTTTGATGTCACACAAAATTGAAGACTTACAAGCAAAAACCGACAAACTGGTCGAAGAAGCAGCAAAGACAGGACTCCAGGTGAACATAGACAAGACGGAGGTCATGAAAATAACCAACCACCAACAACAAAATCAGCAGCAACATCCAGTGCCAATCACCATCAACGGGAGGGATTTGAAAGAGGTTACTTCTTTCACTTATCTGGGGAGCATTGTCTCAACCACAGGAGGAACGGACGAGGATGTCAAATCGAGAATCGGGAAGGCGAGAAACACATTCATCAACCTGAAACCAATCTGGAAATCTTCGTCACTCAGCCTGCATCAACAACAAAATTCGGATTTTCAATACAAACGTGAAGTCAATTTTGCTTTACGGATCAGAAACTTGGCGAGTCACCAAGAATATTTTCAACAGGTTGCAGACCTTTATCAACAACTGTCTTCGCTCTGTATACTGAAGATTAGATGGCCAGAAAGAATCACAAACAAGAAGCTATGGGAACAAACGAAACAGGAACCAATCGCCCAACAAATATGCAGGAGGAAGTGGAGATGGATTGGACACTCGCTGAGGAGGCCATTGGGTGACATCGCGAGTCAGGCCAACGCTCGAGTGGAACCCGAAAGGGAAGCGGCGAGTGGGACGTCCAAGGGTGACATGGAGGAGATCGTGTGAGGAGGAGATGAAACAGTATGGAATAACATGGACGCAAGTGAAAAGTACAGCAGAAGACAGAAGCAAGTGGAGACGTGCAGTTGAAGCCCTATGTTCCACTAGGAAACAAGGGAACAATAATAAATAATAATACACACTCTATTGTGTGGTTGTGTGTTAATGCATGCAGTGCAATTGTTGAGTTTTCTTTTTCTAAATTACTTATCTCCGTGGGATCAATCATACTAACCTTAGCTAAATTCTTATGTTCTGATAATCTCACTACTCCTGATCTACTCGTTTAATCTATGTAGTTGACTCAACTCACTCACAGACGTTGCAAAGTATTTTGTAAATTATATTATTTTATTTAATTCGGTCCACCGGGTCCTTTAGCCTACAGAGCTTGTCCTACATGAGTGAGTTTGTAGGTTTAAATGCCACTCTGATTCCTGCTTTATTCAGAAACCTACGGAGGGTTTCAGATGTCCCCTCCTTATATGGTAAAACTGCAGATGACCTATATCCTTTCTTATTTATGTTCTCATTATTAGTTTCACCATTATTTTTGTTTTGCCTCCGACATCTTTTGGTCTTCCTAATAAATTTTGTAGGATAGTTAGTTATTTAACACCAACGCTTCTTCTCCCATCTGTTTCATTCTATCATTTACGTTTTTTAATGTACTACTGAGTGCTACCGTTCGGTTTTTTAGAGACACCCTTAACTAAGCCTGCCTCAACAGTAAACGGATGAGACGAATTAAAGTCTAAATATCTATTAGTAGAATGCGTTGGATTTTTATAAACGCTACGGTACATGCAGTTTACATTCTTCTTCTGTTCGTTTTATTTAACAATCTGTCATCACAGCTAATTCCCCTTGTTTATTTTGCGATTCAAATGTGCATTTTATTTCTTTTACTAGTGAGTTTGAAGTATGCGCTGAAGATGTCACCTAGTAGGGTGATGAAAGCTTCACAAATTAACTATCCAGCTCAGAGAACACAGCCACATCAAAAACTGTGTGATTTTATTAAAATAAAATTTTATTCATAATGGAAACAGTGTTTTATTATTATTCCCTCAGGTTTCGAAGGGAGCATAGGATTTCAACAACACCTCTGGATTTCATCCTCTCTTTCTCTGCAGTCAACTTTAGCCAGCAACACGACTGCCCATAATCACTCATCTCCTCCTCTTCACACGATCTCCTCTATATCAACCTCAGATGCCCAACTCGCAGTTTCACAATGGGATTCAGCTCGAAAGCCTAGCATGCAATGCCATTCAACGGTGTCCTCAGCGAACATCTGCTCAGAAGATAACAGGAAACGTAAAAGAAATGGGAAGAATCTAGAATAAACAGCCTACTTAAAATTTGCAATATCAAAAAATTTCCATCTCTCTCTCTCTGTTGAATATATTTTCTCTCCTTCGGTTTGTTTTAATCGATCAACATATAATCTCTAATGGTATAACGTACACTCGTGGGCATTTAAAATGTTTACAAGCTTCTGTTTCGTAATTTCATATTAAACTTGAGGAAAGGCACGATTGTGCGTGGTAGCGTGTTCCAATACAACATGAGATAACTGTTCTTCAGTTATGTATGTCCTTGGGTCTCAAAATCTACTTCTGAACATCCTACAAGGTTGGCTTTCACAGCTACATATCATGGATTTCTTAAAGGAAGGAGACGAAGCAGATGTATCACATAATGGAATGGTTTGTGCTTCAGCTCCGAGAGAGCATTGTGTCACAGGAAGGATATACTGTCAATTAATCAATATTTTACTTGAAGATATTGTACAAAGAGCGAAAATATCATGCAATAAACTCCTCTGAAAATTCTGAACATTTTATGAATACTGTCGAGAATAAGAATTTCATGGATATATGGAAGATAAAAAAGAGTGAATACGTCATCAGTGTCACTGTGAATGATTTTCAGCCTTATCATCAACAGTTTTGAGGATCCTAGAGCTATTTTCATCTGACCAGACCTTGTTCTTTCCGCATCTAATCCTCATGTTAAGTAGTAACACTGCACGATGAGGAAGGCTACGGCTTGGCATGCATAGCGCATACTTGAACTATCTCAATTGCCTTACATCGATTCAATTTCTCTCCTTACCTGACACTTTTTGTTGAACTTAATCATTACTTATATACCATACTATACCATCTGGTACGATAGAGAGAATAAGCATAAGTAATTTCAGAGTGAACATTGGCTAGTTTCTGCTCTTCAAGATCAAATTAAGAACGAATTAGTTTGAATCTATAGAGGTAAGTCATTACCACAGTTTCGTATAAATACTGCATATCTGTCCAAATCAGTTTAAAAGGAATGACTGCATGCATCTTGTGATACAGTATATGTTCCTTTAACAGAAGTGTCCACATTGGTTTAACATTAATTTGTTTCAGTATGGCGAAAATATTCACTCAGATATTTACAGCCGAAATACTCGCTCTCCACTAACATGTCGGTTCTAGTGCAGATACCATTGTAATATTAAGAACACAATATTCAGCGAAGAGACTCTTTTCAACAACGAATTTATTATCAAGCTGTACAGTTGTGTGCGACGCTCTGTTCTAGAACACGTGATCGCCTCCTGTTACTCTACCAAGCCTGACTATGATTTTAAGATCATCTACCGAATCCATGCAAACATGCCGGAGGCGGTTTCATCATTTTAAACTTCTAAAGACAGTGGAGGCTTTGGCCATTCATGAATTCAAGCCAGACATACCTTTGTGTACAAAAGAAGTATGTACAATCCCTACTTCTGCCTTGGCCGTAGAGCCATAGACATTTATTTATTTATTTTGTTTATTTAGCTAATCTATGTACATTTCCCTCATTACTACGATTATTATTATTATTATTATTACTATTCTCATTCTGATATGCTTTCGCTTGTCCCAATTGTCATTCTAAATCCAAAATTACTTTTTTAAAATATTGAATTCTATTTCATCAAATTTCACACCATGTTATGTAAAAAACAAAAGTACATACTAATGAGCAATCATATTTAGATGGGTCATGTATGTACTTTTGTTTTTTATTTAACTGAGTAATTGTCATGACCTTTATTTAATTTTATTATTGTTAACCATGTTAGTTGTAAAGCGGTTGTAAGGAAACTACGAAATGAAGATATCATCTCACGAAATTTGTCTTCTTAATGCCTTATTATAATAAAAAATTGTTTTTGAATACACAGGTTTGGGGCTTGAGTTTATGAATAGGTATAGCCCCGGCGTATTTCAATGAGCGCCCTTGACCGTTTATACATGTATATTAACATAAATCGAGTTCACAAATGACTGTGTGATCAGATTGTTCAAAATGAATAGCGAAGATCACCTCTTACCTCTTTATAAATGTAATAATAGTACATCTGTTATGATATCAAAACAGAACTTTACTAACTTGAGCATCGTTCGTCAGTATAGGGTCATTTTTCGTTTTCAAGTTTGTCAATTGGTAAAGGTAACAAAACCAAGTGTAGATTGTGAAATACTTGATCACCGTTCGTCAGTCTGCGTTCACATTTCGTTGTCAAGTTGGTCAATTGGTAAAGATAACAAAACCATCATGTGTAGATTGTTGGATTTGATAAGTATATAAGATTATAAAAGCAGTGTGTGTTTACATAGTGAATTTGCTTACCACATTCGTGTTGATTTTGCCACTTCTTAAGGGAATGGAGGGAGGTGTTGTAATCAGGTCAGATTCTGTTTTAGTCCATCATTCCTGTTCAGACAATTTTGATTCCACTTGATATGAAGTGATTCTGACGATATTAGACGTTCTTTGTGATTTCTGAAGTTTTTCTGGATTATTTCAATATTGTCAAAACCGATTATGTGGCCTGATTCTATAGTGTGTAGACAAGCTATGGCTGATGATTTTTCAAGTTTTTCTAGTTCAACCAGATTTCTCGGTGGTCGAACAGATGCTGTACGGTGTTCATTTCCTCTGATGTTGATTTCTCTCTGGCGATGCTTGTCTGATGTATATCGCATCACATTCCAAGCAAGCATTTCATTTTATAGACACAATTAGATAGAGAATCTTTAGGGATTTGGTCTTTTATATGGACAAGGTTGTTTCGTAGTGTGTCTGATGTTTTGAAGAAAGCTCTAGTGTCGAGCTGATTGAGTACTCTTCTGATATCTCCTGACGTCTTTTCTCTATATGGAATGACGACTGTTGAGGTCCATGTTTTCGGAATGCGTTTTCGGCCACAATTAATGTCTGCGTTGATTTTGTTGATGAAGTTCCTTGGGTAGTTGTTTTGCTTGAGAGTTTCAGTAATGTTTGATATCTCTTCTTCTTTTTCTTTCTCGTCGGTTATCAGAGTGTGCTCGTCTAAGAAGACTTGAAACAACTGAAATCTTGGCGCTGATGGGGCATGATGATCTGAAGTCTAAATATTTATTGGAGTGGGTTTTCTTCATGAATATGGATATACTGAAATATCTGCTTTCCCTCCTCTTAACTATCCAGGCAGTCTAGAAATGGTAGTTCACCGACGTCTGATCCTGCTTCCGAAGTGAATTGGATTCTGGGAGATACACAGTTTATTTTCTCCAGGAATGAACTGTGTAGATCTCGTTTCAGCACTACAAAAGTATCATCTACATATCTTAACCATATTTTAGGAGTGAGTATGCTTGAAAAGATGTTATCTTCGAATCTATTCATGAAAAGGTCGGCGACTATTGGGGAGACTGGTGAACCCATAGCAACACCATTTGTCTGTCTATTTAATCTCACTTTAACTGTAAAATAATTACTTTCTAGACAGAATTTTAAGCTCTTAATTATTTCACCGGTGTCCAGTGGACATCTTTGTGATAGCGTTGTATCTGATTCTAGTAGACTGGAAATGATATCAAGACTTTCGGTAATGGGGATACTAGTATATAATGAGTTAATATCATAGCTTACCATAATGTCTTCTTTATCAATTTCTCGGTGTTCTATTTGGGATTTGAAATCATATGAATTTCTGACAATATTTTGAGTGTCCATTTGTAGTGGTTGTAGTACCGAGAGTAAGTATTTAGAGAGGTTGTATGTCCGTGAGTTGGTGAAATCTATTATTGATCTTAATGGAACGGTGGGTTTATGTATCTTTGGTTGACCGTAGAATCTTGAAGGTACATAAGACTTTGGTTTTAATTTTAAACCAGAGAGAATTTCCAATTTTGGGATTCATTTCTTGAATGAGTCTGTTTGTATTTGGTTTGATTTTGTTGAATTCGGCGGATTTCTGCTTCTCTTCAATGAGTGAGTATGGTCATTCAGATAGGTGTTCAATCGCCTTCTTTTCATAATCCGTTCTGTTCATTATCACAATGACGCTTCCCTTGTTGGCTTTTGTTATAACGATGCTTCTGTCTTTCTTCAGATTTCTTGGTGTTTCATATTCTCGTTTGGTGAGTTTAGATGTTATGCTTCGTTGTGTCATTAATATGTGAGATATCTTTTGACGCATAGGTTGTGATTCTTCATTGGTGAATCGTTGTAGAGCAGGTTCGATCATAGGTGCTATTTCCTGGACCGATAATGGCTTTCCAGTGATATTGAAATTCAGACATTTCTGTGGTGATGAGATTCCATTTTCGGTTAGTATCTTGTCTGACATGTTATGTATGGCTCTAATATTCTTCATATCATTTGCGGAGGTTTTCTTTGGTTGTTTCTTTTCTTCGAATTTCAAGAATTTTTGTATTTGTCTTCTCTTAGTGACATTATGAAAATGAGATTCTCGTTCATTAAGCAATTTTTGAAAGGATTCATAGATATGGCTTGTAACAAGTAATGTTAAACAGTCGTCTACATTTTTGATTCTCGTTCGATAAGATTCAATTTTGACGTTGCAGTTATGTATTCTTTCTCGTAAAAATACTTTGGAGGTATGATTTGCAGCAAGCATGGACTTGTGGGAATATTCAAGAGGTTCAATTCGTAGTGACTTCGGAATAGACAGCGTACTCATGTCCCTTCTGAGATTCTAACCGGCATCACCCATTGCTGCAGTCAGAGACGTTACCAACACTGAGTTATTTGGGCTCGCGATTTACCTCCTGACTGATATAATTCTGTCTGCACCAAAGAAACGACTAGACACATCACACTGGTTACTAGTGTCCAATCAAAATATCCGCTACAGTCCTGCATGAGGTCAATGGCGAGCCGGAATAGCTCAGTGGTAACGCCCCTGAATGCAGCACTGGATGACGCCGGTTCGAATCTCAGAAGGGAGATGAGTTACTTCGAGGTTGCAGATACGCCCTGCTGACTGTTGAATGCCAACTAGCAGGAAACCAAGGTCAGGAAAGGCTTCCTGTAGATTGCCTCCGACCATCTAATACCAACAGTTCAAAGCGCACCGTGACGGCGACCTACCTAGAATGGTGGCCACATTACAAACCTGACTTATAGAATTCAGTCTGCACCAAACAGAAGGGACTAGACACATCACACTAGTTACTGACTAGTGTCCAATCAGAAACAAACTTGATGCATTACGGACAACTAACGATTGCACCACACAAATCCTCGTAATTTGTGCGATGGCTGGAATACTGTTAGGATGTGCACATCGAAACGGGTGTTTGTCTTAAGGGGTCTACCTGCCCCCCACCGGAGCCTTTAACTTGAAATCTGATTCACAAGGCAATGGGAACAGCGCGTCAGGAGCTACACTCCCATGGTTTTAGGTAACCGAACCATGTTTATGCACCATTTGACTCGTTGGCATTCTACAGCCTATGTGCCTATGCACCACATGTTTGGAATTAGGGTTTTCCAGCTGCCCTCCATAGGTAGGTAGGTAGACATCTGCATGTCCATCAGTCCTGTTTCTCCTTCCACTTTTGCAAGAGACACCTCAGTCGCATGTATGCAGTAAACAGGAGTTATATGGCAACTTGAGATCATCTCAAGAGGAAGACTAAAGTATCCCCCCAAACACACACACACAGCCGTACAAGGTCAATTATGAAGCCAATAAAAAGGCATGGTGATAAACGGAAGAATAATGATTAATTAAAAATACAAAAAAATAAAATAAAAAGTAACCCTCAACAACTTGACTTACTTGTTCACGTATAAGTACTCCAAGCTTTTCTCTACTATACACTTGACCAATTTCCTCACCAAGTATTTTATCCAATATATAACTAACAGGAAATGCAATTGGAAAGGTGAGCAGCATAAATGTTTTTGTCAACCATAAAGTTTTTGCACCGATAGCTAATCCATGCCTTGAGCATACAGCTTGTGGCATAATTTCACCAAATAGTGTAATACCAATAGTAGAGGCGATAACAGCGAATAAACCACTCCCAGTTAAATCACCCATAAGTATAGTTAATGATGTATTGACAAGTACATTACCCAGCAGAAGTGTACATAATAACAGATTGCCTTTTTCACGTACAGGACGTATAGCTTTAGCATAACCTTTTTCCTTATGTGAACCAGCACTTTCAATAATTTTTAATTCAGTTTTATCAAGTGACATAAGGCCTAAATTAAGACCACTAAATAAACCAGATAGAAAAAATAATAAAATAATTAAAATAATTTGTACCCATAATGGCATAAGAGCACTTGTTGTCCGAAAGGATAAACGATACTCCGGTGTAGTACCATTAGCATAGATCCATTTACCGTCAATATCAGAATAATTCCGTGGTTGCTGTTGTTGTTGTGGTTGTGATGGTGATGCGGTATTTTCTGATGAATCAATATGTGGAATAATTTGTACAGGAATAATACGAATGCATAGATAAAAAGCAGCTTCATTACTGGATAATTCACGTAAACTTATAACGCTGGTAGTAACAAATGAACTCTCTGGAAGTGTATTAAATGAACTAGTAACACGTTCATGTTCACATGGTGAATTTGGAGGCTTTCTAATTGATGCAAATGATATATGACTAATATAATCCATTTGTAAACCAAATATAGTTAAATGTATAGGTTTATTAGATTGTAAGACAATGATATGATCTGTTATTGATTCATATGTATCTGGAAGTGCCCCATAAATAATAGGCTCAGTAGAGATTGTATGAATGAGTAATAGTTTTAGAAATACTGTAATTAAGATTATATACAATTTCATTTCCAACTCCTATAGAAGAAAAAATAGAAAAGAAAAGAGATGGAAAAATGGAATAAAAAAGTTAATATACATGCAATAATGTTATCCAGTCCATCCCAAAGAAGATACTTCTGCTTAATCTAGAATTCAAAAGGTGACACTGAAGCAGAAATCCTTTGTAACCTACCTATATTATCTTTTAGAATTTTAACCCTCTCCCACACACTCTATTGTGTGGTTGTGTGTTAATGCATGGAGTGCAATTGTTGAGTTTTCTTTTTCTAAATTACTTATCTCCGTGGGATCAATCATACTAACCTTAGCTAAATTCTTATGTTCTGATAATCTCACTACTCCTGATCTACTCGTTTAATCTATGTAGTTGACTCAACTCACTCACAGACATTGCAAAGTATTTTGTAAATTATATTATATTATTTTATTCGGTCCACCGGCTCCTTTAGCCTACAGAGCTTGTCTTTGGGTGAGTTTGTAGATTTGAATGCCACTTTAATTCCTGCTTTATTCAGAATCCTACGGAGGGTTTCAGCTATCGTCTCCTTATATGGTAAAACTGCAGATGACCTATAATCTTTCTTATTTATGTTCTCATTACTAGTTTCACCATTACTTTTGTTTTGCCTCCGACATCTTTTGGTTAGGATATTTAGTTATTTTACACCAACGCTTCTTCTCCCATCTGTTTCATTCTATCATTTATGTATTTTGTTGTACTACTTAGTGCCACCGTTCGGCTTGTTAGACACTCAACTAGGTCTGCCTTAACAGTTAACGGATGAGACGAATTAAAGTCTAAATATCTATTAGAGTGCGTCGGTGGCAAAGTGGTTAGGACTCACGCCGATCATGCACATGGTCCGGGGTTCGATCCCCTGCCGGCGCACACACGATATCTATGGTCGGCCTGAATTTGGGCTACCGATATCCATGCTGAAAATTCCATACTTGTACTGAAAATACGGTGTGGAATCAAGCTGTAAATAAAAATAAATCAAAAATCAAAATAAAAAAAATAAAATAAATAAACGCTAGGTTACATGCAGTTTACATTCTTCTTCTGTTCGTTTTATTTAACAATCTGTCATCACAGCTAATTCCCCTTGTTTATTTTGCGATTCAAATGTGCATTTTATTTCTTTTACTAGTGAGTTTGAAGTATGCGCTGAAGATGTCACCTAGTGGGGTGATGAAAGCTTCACAAATTAACTATCCAGCTCAGAGAACACAGCCACATCAAAAACTGTGTGATTTTATTCAAATAAAATTTTATTCATAATGGAGACAGTGTTTTATTATTATTCCCTCAGGTTTCGAAGGGAGCATAGGATTTCAACAACACCTCTGGATTTCATCCTCTCTTTCTCTGCAGTCAACTTTAGCCAGCAACACGATCGCCCATAATCACTCATCTCCTCCTCTTCACACGATCTCCTCTATATCAACCTCAGGTGCCCAACTCGCAGTTTCACAATCGGATTCAGCTCGAAAGCCTAGCATGCAATGCTATTCAACGGTTTCCCCATCGAAAGTCTGCTCAGAAGATAACAGGAAACGTAAAAGAAATGGGAAGAATCTAGAATAAACAGCCTACTTAAAACTTGCAACATCAAAAACTTTCCATCTCTCTCTCTCTCTCTGTTGAATATATTTTCTCTCCTTCGGTTTGTTTTAATCGATCAACATATAATCTCTAATGATGTTACGTACACTCGTAGGTATTTAAAATGTTTACAAGCTTCTGTTTCGTAATTTCATATTAAACTTGAGGAAAGGCACGATTGTGCGTGGTAGTGTGTTCCAATACAACATGAGATAATTGTTTCTCAGTTATGTGTGTTCTTGGGTCTCAAAATCTACTTCTGAACATTCTACAGGGTTGGCTTTCACAGCTACATATCATGGATTTCTTAAAGGAAGGAGACGAAGCAGATGTATCACATAATGGAATGGTTTGTGCTTCAGCTCCGAGAGAGCATTGTGTCACAGGAAGGATATACTGTCAATTAATCAATATTTTACTTGAAGATATTGTACAAAGAGCGAAAATATCATGCAGTAAACTCCTCTGAAAATTCTGAACATTTTATAAATACTGTCCAGAATAAGAATTTCATGGATATATGGAAGATAAGAAAGAGTGAATACGTCATCAATGTCACTGTGAGTGATTTTCAGCCTAACCATCAACAGTTTTGATGATCCTAGAGCTATTTTCATCTGACCAGACCTTGTTCTTTCCGCATCGAATCCTCATGTTAAGTAGTAACACTGCACGATGAGGAAGGCTATGACTTGGCATGCATAGCGCATACTTGAACTATCTCAATTGCCTTACATCGATTCAATTTCTCTCCTTACCTGACACTTTTTGTTGAACTTAATCATTACTTATATACCATACTATACCGTCTGGTACGATAGAGAGAATAAGCATAAGTAATTTCAGAGTGAACATCGGCTAGTTTCTGCTCTTCAAGATCAAATTAAGAATGAATTAGTCTGAATCTATAGAGGTAAGTCATTACCACAGTTTCGTATAAATACTGCATATCTGTCCAAATCAGTTTAAAAGGAATGACTGTATGCATCTTGTGATACAGTATATGTTCCTTTAACAGAAGTGTCCACATTGGTTTAACATTAATTTGTTTCAGTATGGCGGAAATATTCACTCAGATATTTACAGCCGAAATACTCGCTCTCCACTAACATGTCGGTTCAAGTGCAGATACCATTGTAATATTAAGAACAAAATATTCAGCGAAGAGACTCTTTTCAACAACGAATTTATTATCAAGCTGTACAGTTGTGTGCGACGCTCTGTTCTAGAACACGTGATCGCCTCCTGTTACTCTACCAAGCCTGACTATGATTTTAAGATCATCTACCGAATCCATGCAAACATGCCGGAGGCGGTTTCATCATTTTAAACTTCTAAAGACAGTGGAGGCTTTGGCCATTCATGAATTCAAGCCAGACATACCTTTGTGTACAAAAGAAGTATGTACAATCCCTACTTCTGCCTTGGCCGTAGAGCCATAGACATTTATTTATTTATTTTGTTTATTTAGCTAATCTATGTACATTTCCCTCATTACTACGATTATTATTATTATTATTATTACTATTCTCATTCTGATATGCTTTCGCTTGTCCCAATTGTCATTCTAAATCCAAAATTACTTTTTTAAAATATTGAATTCTATTTCATCAAATTTCACACCATGTTATGTAAAAAACAAAAGTACATACTAATGAGCAATCATATTTAGATGGGTCATGTATGTACTTTTGTTTTTTATTTAACTGAGTAATTGTCATGACCTTTATTTTATTTTATTATTGTTAACCATGTTAGTTGTAAAGCGGTTGTAAGGAAACTACGAAATGAAGATATCATCTCACGAAATTTGTCGTCTTAATGCCTGATTATAATAAAAAATTGTTTTTGAATACACAGGTTTGGGGCTTGAGTTTATGAATAGGTATAGCCCCGGCTTATTTCAATGAGCGCCCTTGACCGTTTATACATGTAAATTAACATAAATCGAGTTCACAAATGAATGTGTGATCAGATTGTTCGAAATGTATAACGGAGATCACTGAACCAAATAACAAAGGTAATAGTACATCTATTATCATATCAAAATAAAGTTTACTAACTTGAGCATCGTTCGTCAGTCCGGTGTCATTTTTCGTTGTCAAGTTGGTCAGTTGGTAAAGATAACAAAATCAAGTGTAGATTGTTAGATTTGATCAGTGTGTAAAATCATAAAAGTAGTGTGTGTTTACATAGTGAACTTGCATATCACATTCGTGTTAATTTTGTTACTTCATGGGGGAAGGGAGCGAGGTGTTGTAACCAGGTGAGATTCTGTTTTAGTCCGTCATTCCTATTCAGGCAGTTTGGATTCCACTTGATATGAAGTGATTCTGACGATATTAGACGTTCTTTGTGATTTCTGAAATGCTTTTTCTGGATTATTTCAGTATTGTCAAAACTGATTATGTGGCTTGATTCTATAGTGTGTAGGCAAGCTATAGCTGATGATTTTTCAAGCTGTTCTAGTTCAACCGGATTTATTTCCGGGTGGTCGAACAGATGCTCTACGGTGTTCATTTCTTCTGATTTTGATATATCGAGATGTTTGTCCGATGTATATCGCATCACATTCCAAGCAGTTTATTTTATGGACACAATTAGACAGAGAATCTTTAGGGATTTGGTCTTTTATATGGACAAGGTTGTTTCGTAGTGTGTCTGATGTTTTGAAGAAAACTCTAGTGTCGAGCTGATTGAGTACTCTTCTGATATCTCCTGACGTCTTTTCTCTATATGGAATGACGACTGTTGAGGTCCATGTTTTCGGAATGCGTTTTCGGCCACAATTAATGTCTGCGTTGATTTTGTTGATGAAGTTCCTTGGGTAGTTGTTTTGCTTGAGAGTTTCAGTAATGTTTGATATCTCTTCTTCTTTTTCTTTCTCGTCGGTTATCAGAGTGTGCTCGTCTAAGAAGACTTGAAACAACTGAAATCTTGGCGCTGATGGGGCATGATGATCTGAAGTCTAAATATTTATTGGAGTGGGTTTTCTTCATGAATATGGATATACTGAAATATCTGCTTTCCCTCCTCTTAACTATCCAGGCAGTCTAGAAATGGTAGTTCACCGACGTCTGATCCTGCTTCCGAAGTGAATTGGATTCTGGGAGATACACAGTTTATTTTCTCCAGGAATGAACTGTGTAGATCTCGTTTCAGCACTACAAAAGTATCATCTACATATCTTAACCATATTTTAGGAGTGAGTATGCTTGAAAAGATGTTATCTTCGAATCTATTCATGAAAAGGTCAGCGACTATTGGGGAGACTGGTGAACCCATAGCAACACCATTTGTCTATCTATTTAATCTCACTTTAACTGTGAAATAATTACTTTCTAGACAGAATTTTAAGCTCTTAATTATTTCACCGGTGTCCAGTGGACATCTTTGTGATAGCGTTGTATCTGATTCTAGTAGACTGGAAATGATATCAAGACTTTCGGTAATGGGGATACTAGTATATAATGAGTTAATATCATAGCTTACCATAATGTCTTCTTTATCAATTTCTCGGTGTTCTATTTGGGATTTGAAATCATATGAATTTCTGACAATATTTTGAGTGTCCATTTGTAGTGGTTGTAGTACCGAGAGTAAGTATTTAGAGAGGTTGTATGTCCGTGAGTTGGTGAAATCTATTATTGATCTTAATGGAACGGTGGGTTTATGTATCTTTGGTTGACCGTAGAATCTTGAAGGTACATAAGACTTTGGTTTTAATTTTAAACCAGAGAGAATTTCCAATTTTGGGATTCATTTCTTGAATGAGTCTGTTTGTATTTGGTTTGATTTTGTTGAATTCGGCGGATTTCTGCTTCTCTTCAATGAGTGAGTATGGTCATTCAGATAGGTGTTCAATCGCCTTCTTTTCATAATCCGTTCTGTTCATTATCACAATGACGCTTCCCTTGTTGGCTTTTGTTATAACGATGCTTCTGTCTTTCTTCAGATTTCTTGGTGTTTCATATTCTCGTTTGGTGAGTTTAGATGTTATGCTTCGTTGTGTCATTAATATGTGAGATATCTTTTGACGCATAGGTTGTGATTCTTCATTGGTGAATTGTGGTAGAGCAGGTTCGATCATAGGTGCTATTTCCTGGACCGATAATGGCTTTCCAGTGATATTGAAATTCAGACATTTCTGTGGTGATGAGATTCCATTTTCGGTTAGTATCTTGTCTGACATGTTATGTATGGCTCTAATATTCTTCATATCATTTGCGGAGGTTTTCTTTGGTTGTTTCTTTTCTTCGAATTTCAAGAATTTTTGTATTTGTCTTCTCTTAGTGACATTATGAAAATGAGATTCTCGTTCATTAAGCAATTTTTGAAAGGATTCATAGATATGGCTTGTAACAAGTAATGTTAAACAGTCGTCTACATTTTTGATTCTCGTTCGATAAGATTCAATTTTGACGTTGCAGTTATGTATTCTTTCTCGTAAAAATTCTCTGGAGATATGATTTACAGCAAGCATGGATTTGTACGAATATTCAAGAGGTTTAACTCGTAGTGACTTCGGAACAGACAGCGTACTCATGTCCCTTCTGAGATTCTAACCGGCATCACCCATTGCTGCAGTCAGAGACGTTACCAACACTGAGTTATTTGGGCTCGCGATTTACCTCCTGACTGATATAATTCTGTCTGCACCAAAGAAACGACTAGACACATCACACTGGTTACTAGTGTCCAATCAAAATATCCGCTACAGTCCTGCATGAGGTCAATGGCGAACCGGAATAGCTCAGTGGTAACGCCCCTGAATGCAGCACTGGATGACGCCGGTTCGAATCTCAGAAGGGAGATGAGTTACTTCGAGGTTGCAGATACGCCCTGCTGACTGTTGAATGCCAACTAGCAGGAAACCAAGGTCAGGAAAGGCTTCCTGTAGATTGCCTCCGACCATCTAATACCAACAGTTCAAAGCGCACCGTGACGGCGACCTACCTAGAATGGTGGCCACATTACAAACCTGACATATAGAATTCAGTCTGCACCAAACAGAAGGGACTAGACACATCACACTAGTTACTGACTAGTGTCCAATCAAAAAACAAACTTGATGCATTATGGACAACTAACGATTGCACCACACAAATCCTCGTAATTTGTGCGACGGCTGGAATACTGTTAGGATGTGCACATCAAAACGGGTGGTTTTGTTAAACGGGTTCACCTGCTCCCCACCGGAACCTTCAACTTGAAATCTGATTCACAAGGCAGTGGGAACAGCGCGTCAGGAGCTACACTCCCATGGTTTTAGGTAACCGAACCATGTTTATGCACCATTTGACTCGTTGGCATTCTACAGCCTATGTGCCTATGCACCACATGTTTGGAATTAGGGTTTTCCAGCTGCCCTCCATAGGTAGGTAGGTAGACATCTGCATGTCCATCAGTCCTGTTTCTCCTTCCACTTTTGCAAGAGACACCTCAGTCGCATGTAGGCAGTAAACAGGAGTTATATGGCAACTTGAGATCATCTCAAGAGGAAGACTAAAGTATCCCCCCAAACACACACACACAGCCGTACAAGGTCAATTATGAGGCCAATAAAAAGGCATGGTGATAAACGGAAGAATAATGATTAATTAAAAATACAAAAAAATAAAATAAAAAGTAACCCTCAACAACTTGACTTACTTGTTCACGTATAAGTACTCCAAGCTTTTCTCTACTATACACTTGACCAATTTCTTCACCAAGTATTTTATCCAATATATAACTAACAGGAAATGCAATTGGAAAGGTGAGCAGCATAAATGTTTTTGTCAACCATAAAGTTTTTGCACCGATAGCTAATCCATGCCTTGAGCATACAGCTTGTGGCATAATTTCACCAAATAGTGTAATACCAATAGTAGAGGCGATAACAGCGAATAAACCACTCCCAGTTAAATCATCCATAAGTATAGTTAATGATGTATTGACAAGTACATTACCCAGCAGAAGTGTACATAATAACAGATTGCCTTTTTCACGTACAGGACGTATAGCTTTAGCATAACCTTTTTCCTTATGTGAACCAGCACTTTCAATAATTTTTAATTCAGTTTTATCAAGTGACATAAGGCCTAAATTAAGACCACTAAATAAACCAGATAGAAAAAATAATAAAATAATTAAAATAATTTGTACCCATAATGGCATAAGAGCACTTGTTGTCCGAAAGGATAAACGATACTCCGGTGTAGTACCATTAGCATAGATCCATTTACCGTCAATATCAGAATAATTCCGTGGTTGCTGTTGTTGTTGTGATGGTGATGCGGTATTTTCTGATGAATCAATATGTGGAATAATTTGTACAGGAATAATACGAATGCATAGATAAAAAGCAGCTTCATTACTGGATAATTCACGTAAACTTATAACGCTGGTAGTAACAAATGAACTCTCTGGAAGTGTATTAAATGAACTAGTAACACGTTCATGTTCACATGGTGAATTTGGAGGCTTTCTAATTGATGCAAATGATATATGACTAATATAATCCATTTGTAAACCAAATATAGTTAAATGTATAGGTTTATTAGATTGTAAGACAATGATATGATCTGTTATTGATTCATATGTATCTGGAAGTGCCCCATAAATAATAGGCTCAGTAGAGATTGTATGAATGAGTAATAGTTTTAGAAATACTGTAATTAAGATTATATACAATTTCATTTCCAACTCCTATAGAAGCAAAAATAGAAAAGAAAAGAGATGGAAAAATGGAATAAAAAAGTTAATATACATGCAATAATGTTATCCAGTCCATCCCAAAGAAGATACTTCTGCTTAATCTAGAATTCAAAAGGTGACACTGAAGCAGAAATCCTTTGTAACCTACCTATATTATCTTTTAGAATTTTAACCCTCTCCCACACACTCTATTGTGTGGTTGTGTGTTAATGCATGGAGTGCAATTGTTGAGTTTTCTTTTTCTAAATTACTTATCTCCGTGGGATCAATCATACTAACCTTAGCTAAATTCTTATGTTCTGATAATCTCACTACTCCTGATCTACTAGTTTAATCTATGTAGTTGACTCAACTCACTCACAGACATTGCAAAGTATTTTGTAAATTATATTATATTATTTTATTCGGTCCACCGGCTCCTTTAGCCTACAGAGCTTGTCCTTGGGTGAGTTTGTAGGTTTGAATGCCACTTTAATTCCTGCTTTATTCAGAATCCTACGGAGGGTTTCAGCTATCGTCTCCTTATATGGTAAAACTGCAGATGACCTATATTCTTTCTTATTTATGTTCTCATTATTAGTTTCACCATTATTTTTGTTTTGCCTCCGACATCTTTTGGTCTTCCTAATGAATTTTATAGGATAGTTAGATATTTATCACCAGCGCTTCTTCTCCCATCTGTTTCATTCTATCATTTACGTTTTTTGTTGTACTACTGAGTGCTACCGTTCGGTTTGTTAGACACTTAACTAGGTCTGCCTTAACAGTTAACGGATGAGACGAATTAAAGTCTAAATATCTATTAGTAGAATGCGTTGGATTTTTATAAACGCTACGGTACATGCAGTTTACATTCTTCTTCTGTTCGTTTTATTTAACAGTCTGTCATCACAGCTAATTCCCCTTGTTTATTTTGCGATTCAAATGTGCATTTTATTTCTTTTACTAGTGAGTTTGAAGTATGCGCTGAAGAAGTCACCTAGTAGGGTGATGAAAGCTTCACAAATTAACTATCCAGCTCAGAGAACACAGCCACATCAAAAACTGTGTGATTTTATTCAAATAAAATTTTATTCATAATGGAGACAGTGTTTTATTATTATTCCCTCAGGTTTCGAAGGGAGCATAGGATTTCAACAACACCTCTGGATTTCATCCTCTCTTTCTCTGCAGTCAACTTTAGCCAGCAATACGATCGCCCATAATCACTCATCTCCTCCTCTTCACACGATCTCCTCTATATCAACCTCAGATGCCCAACTCGCAATTTCACAATCGGGTTCTGCTCGAAAGCCTAGCATGCAATGCTATTCAACGGTGTCCTCAGCGAACATCTGCTCAGAAGATAACAGGAAACGTAAAATAAATGGGAAGAATCTAGAATAAACAGCCTACTTAAAATTTGCAATATCAAAAAATTTCCATCTCTCTCTCTCTCTGTTGAATATATTTTCTCTCCTTCGGTTTGTTTTAATCGATCAACATATAATCTCTAATGGTATAACGTACACTCGTGGGTATTTAAAATGTTTACAAGCTTCTGTTTCGTAATTTCATATTAAACTTGAGGAAAGGCACGATTGTGCGTGGTAGCGTGTTCCAATACAACATGAGATAACTGTTCTTCAGTTATGTATGTCCTTGGGTCTCAAAATCTACTTCTGAACATTCTACAAGGTTGGCTTTCACAGCTACATATCATGGATTTCTTAAAGGAAGGAGACAAAGCAGCTATATCATCATAAAGGAATGGTTTGTGCTTCAGCTCCGAGAGAGCATTGTGTCACAGGAAGGATATACTGTCAATTAATCAATATTGTACTTGAAGATATTGTACAAAGAGAGAAAATATCATGCAGTAAACTCCTCTGAAAATTCTGAACATTTTATAAATACTGTCCAGAATAAGAATTTCATGGATATATGGAAGATAAAAAAGAGTGAATACGTCATCAGTGTCACTGTGAGTGATTTTCAGCCTTACCATCAACAGTTTTGAGGATCCTAGAGCTATTTTCATCTGACCAGACCTTGTTCTTTCCGCATCGAATCCTCATGTTAAGTAGTAACACCGCACGATGAGGAAGGCTACGACTTGGCATGCATAGCGCATACTTGAACTATCTCAATTGCCTTACATCGATTCAATTTCTCTCCTTACCTGACACTTTTTGTTGAACTTAATCATTACTTATATACCATAATATACCATCTGGTACGATAGAGAGAATAAGCATAAGTAATTTCAGAGTGAACATTGGCTAGTTTCTGCTCTTCAAGATCAAATTAAGAACGAATTAGTCTGAATCTATAGAGGTAAGTCATTACCACAGTTTCGTATAAATACTGCATATCTGTCCAAATCAGTTTAAAAGGAATGACTGTATGCATCTTGTGATACAGTATATGTTCCTTTAACAGAAGTGTCCACATTGGTTTAACATTAATTTGTTTCAGTATGGCGGAAATATTCACTCAGATATTTACAGCCGAAATACTCGCTCTCCACTAACATGTCGGTTCAAGTGCAGATACCATTGTAATATTAAGAACAAAATATTCAGCGAAGAGACTCTTTTCAACAACGAATTTATTATCAAGCTGTACAGTTGTGTGCGACGCTCTGTTCTAGAACACGTGATCGCCTCCTGTTACTCTACCAAGCCTGACTATGATTTTAAGATCATCTACCGAATCCATGCAAACATGTCGGAGGCGGTTTCATCATTTTAAACTTCTAAAGACAGTGGAGGCTTTGGCCATTCATGAATTCAAGCCAGACATACCTTTGTGTACAAAAGAAGTATGTACAATCCCTACTTCTGCCTTGGCCGTAGAGCCATAGACATTTATTTATTTATTTTGTTTATTTAGCTAATCTATGTACATTTCCCTCATTACTACGATTATTATTATTATTATTATTACTATTCTCATTCTGATATGCTTTCGCTTGTCCCAATTGTCATTCTAAATCCAAAATTACTTTTTTAAAATATTGAATTCTATTTCATCAAATTTCACACCATGTTATGTAAAAAACAAAAGTACATACTAATGAGCAATCATATTTAGATGGGTCATGTATGTACTTTTGTTTTTTATTTAACTGAGTAATTGTCATGACCTTTATTTAATTTTATTATTGTTAACCATGTTAGTTGTAAAGCGGTTGTAAGGAAACTACGAAATGACGATATCATCTCACGAAATTTGTCGTCTTAATGCCTGATTATAATAAAAAATTGTTTTTGAATACACAGGTTTGGGGCTTGAGTTTATGAATAGGTATAGCCCCGGCTTATTTCAATGAGCGCCCTTGACCGTTTATACATGTAAATTAACATAAATCGAGTTCACAAATGAATGTGTGATCAGATTGTTCGAAATGTATAACGGAGATCACTGAACCAAATAACAAAGGTAATAGTACATCTATTATCATATCAAAATAAAGTTTACTAACTTGAGCATCGTTCGTCAGTCCGGTGTCATTTTTCGTTGTCAAGTTGGTCAGTTGGTAAAGATAACAAAATCAAGTGTAGATTGTTAGATTTGATCAGTGTGTAAAATCATAAAAGTAGTGTGTGTTTACATAGTGAACTTGCATATCACATTCGTGTTAATTTTGTTACTTCATGGGGGAAGGGAGGGAGGTGTTGTAACCAGGTGAGATTCTGTTTTAGTCCGTCATTCCTATTCAGGCAGTTTGGATTCCACTTGATATGAAGTGATTCTGACGATATTAGACGTTCTTTGTGATTTCTGAAATGCTTTTTCTGGATTATTTCAGTATTGTCAAAACCGATTATGTGGCTTGATTCTATAGTGTGTAGACAAGCTATGGCTGATGATTTTTCAAGCTGTTCTAGTTCAACCGGATTTATTTCCGGGTGGTGGAACAGATGCTCTACGGTGTTCATTTCCTCTGATGTTGATTTCTCTCTGGCGATGCTTGTCTGATGTATATCGCATCACATTCCAAGCAAGCATTTCATTTTATAGACACAATTAGATAGAGAATCTTTAGGGATTTGGTCTTTTATATGGACAAGGTTGTTTCGTAGTGTGTCTGATGTTTTGAAGAAAGCTCTAGTGTCGAGCTGATTGAGTACCCTTCTGATATCGTCTGACGTCTCTGTTCTATATGGAATGACGACTGTTGAGGTCCATGTTTTCGGAATGCGTTTTCGGCCACAATTAATGTCTGCGTTGATTTTGTTGATGAAGTTCCTTGGGTAGTTGTTTTGCTTGAGAGTTTCAGTAATGTTTGATATTTCTTCTTTTTCTTTCTCGTCGGTTATCAGAGTGTGCTCGTCTAAGAAGACTTGAAACAACTGAAATCTTGGCGCTGATGGGGCATGATGATCTGAAGTCTAAATATTTATTGGAGTGGGTTTTCTTCATGAATATGGATATACTGAAATATCTGCTTTCCCTCCTCTTAACTATCCAGGCAGTCTAGAAATGGTAGTTCACCGACGTCTGATCCTGCTTCCGAAGTGAATTGGATTCTGGGAGATACACAGTTTATTTTCTCCAGGAATGAACTGTGTAGATCTCGTTTCAGCACTACAAAAGTATCATCTACATATCTTAACCATATTTTAGGAGTGAGTATGCTTGAAAAGATGTTATCTTCGAATCTATTCATGAAAAGGTCAGCGACTATTGGGGAGACTGGTGAACCCGTAGCAACACCATTTGTCTATCTATTTAATCTCACTTTAACTGTGAAATAATTACTTTCTAGACAGAATTTTAAGCTCTTAATTATTTCACCGGTGTCCAGTGGACATCTTTGTGATAGCGTTGTATCTGATTCTAGTAGACTGGAAATGATATCAAGACTTTCGGTAATGGGGATACTAGTATATAATGAGTTAATATCATAGCTTACCATAATGTCTTCTTTATCAATTTCTCGGTGTTCTATTTGGGATTTGAAATCATATGAATTTCTGACAATATTTTGAGTGTCCATTTGTAGTGGTTGTAGTACCGAGAGTAAGTATTTAGAGAGGTTGTATGTCCGTGAGTTGGTGAAATCTATTATTGATCTTAATGGAACGGTGGGTTTATGTATCTTTGGTTGACCGTAGAATCTTGAAGGTACATAAGACTTTGGTTTTAATTTTAAACCAGAGAGAATTTCCAATTTTGGGATTCATTTCTTGAATGAGTCTGTTTGTATTTGGTTTGATTTTGTTGAATTCGGCGGATTTCTGCTTCTCTTCAATGAGTGAGTATGGTCATTCAGATAGGTGTTCAATCGCCTTCTTTTCATAATCCGTTCTGTTCATTATCACAATGACGCTTCCCTTGTTGGCTTTTGTTATAACGATGCTTCTGTCTTTCTTCAGATTTCTTGGTGTTTCATATTCTCGTTTGGTGAGTTTAGATGTTATGCTTCGTTGTGTCATTAATATGTGAGATATCTTTTGACGCATAGGTTGTGATTCTTCATTGGTGAATTGTGGTAGAGCAGGTTCGATCATAGGTGCTATTTCCTGGACCGATAATGGCTTTCCAGTGATATTGAAATTCAGACATTTCTGTGGTGATGAGATTCCATTTTCGGTTAGTATCTTGTCTGACATGTTATGTATGGCTCTAATATTCTCCATGTCATCTGCAGAGGTTTTCTTTGGTTGTTTCTTTTCTTCGAATTTCAAGAATTTTTGTATTTGTCTTCTCTTAGTGACATTATGAAAATGAGATTCTCGTTCATTAAGCAATTTTTGAAAGGATTCATAGATATGGCTTGTAACAAGTAATGTTAAACAGTCGTCTACATTTTTGATTCTCGTTCGATAAGATTCAATTTTGACGTTGCAGTTATGTATTCTTTCTCGTAAAAATTCTCTGGAGATATGATTTACAGCAAGCATGGATTTGTGCGAATATTCAAGAGGTTTAACTCGTAGTGACTTCGGAATAATTCCACTGTGTATGCAGCCTACTCATGTCCCTTCTGAGATTCTAACCGGCATCACCCATTGCTGCAGTCAGAGACGTTACCAACACTGAGTTATTTGGGCTCGCGATTTACCTCCTGACATATAGAATTCAGTCTGCACCAAACAGAAGGGACTAGACACATCACACTAGTTACTGACTAGTGTCCAATCAAAAAACAAACTTGATGCATTATGGACAACTAACGATTGCACCACACAAATCCTCGTAATTTGTGGGACAGCTGGAATACCGTTAGGATGTGCACATCAAAACGGGTGGTTGTGTTAAACGGGTTCACCTGCTCCCCACCGGAACCTTAAACTTAGAATCTGATTCACAAGGCAATGGGAACAGCGAGTCGGGAGCTACACTCCCATGGTTTTAGGTAACCGAACCATGTTTATGCACCATTTGACTCGTTGGCATTCTACAGCCTATGTGCCTATGCACCACATGTTTGGAATTAGGGTTTTCCAGCTGCCCTCCATAGGTAGGTAGGTAGACATCTGCATGTCCATCAGTCCTGTTTCTCCTTCCACTTTTGCAAGGGACACCTCAATCGCATGTAGGCAGTAAACAGGAGTTATGTGGCAACTTGAGATCATCTCAAGAGGAAGACTAAAGTATCCCCCCAAACACACACACACAGCCGTACACGGTCATTTATGAAGCCAATAAAAAGGCATGGTGATAAACGGAAGAATAATGATTAATTAAAAATACAAAAAAATAAAAAGCAACTCTCGACAACTTGACTTACTTGTTCACGTATAAGTACTCCAAGCTTTTCTCTACTATACACTTGACCAATTTCTTCATCAAGCATTTTATCCAATATATAACTAACAGGAAATGCAATTGGAAAGGTGAGCAGCATAAATGTTTTTGTCAACCATAAAGTTTTTGCACCGATAGCTAATCCATGCCTTGAGCATACAGCTTGTGGCATAATTTCACCAAATAGTGTAATACCAATAGTAGAGGCGATAACAGCGAATAAACCACTCCCAGTTAAATCACCCATAAGTATAGTTAATGATGTATTGACAAGTACATTACCCAGCAGAAGTGTACATAATAACAGATTGCCTTTTTCACGTACAGGACGTATAGCTTTAGCATAACCTTTTTCCTTATGTGAACCAGCACTTTCAATAATTTTTAATTCAGTTTTATCAAGTGACATAAGGCCTAAATTAAGACCACTAAATAAACCAGATAGAAAAAATAATAAAATAATTAAAATAATTTGTACCCATAATGGCATAAGAGCACTTGTTGTCCGAAAGGATAAACGATACTCCGGTGTAGTACCATTAGCATAGATCCATTTACCGTCAATATCAGAATAATTCCGTGGTTGCTGTTGTTGTTGTGATGGTGATGCGGTATTTTCTGATGAATCAATATGTGGAGTAATTTGTACAGGAATAATACGAATGCATAGATAAAAAGCAGCTTCATTACTGGATAATTCACGTAAACTTATAACGCTGGTAGTAACAAACGAACTCTCTGGAAGTGTATTAAATGAACTAGTAACACGTTCATGTTCACATGGTGAATTTGGAGGCTTTCTAATTGATGCAAATGATATATGACTAATATAATCCATTTGTAAACCAAATATAGTTAAATGTATAGGTTTATTAGATTGTAAGACAATGATATGATCTGTTATTGATTCATATGTATCTGGAAGTGCCCCATAAATAATAGGCTCAGTAGAGATTGTATGAATGAGTAATAGTTTTAGAAATACTGTAATTAAGATTATATACAATTTCATTTCCAACTCCTATAGAAGAAAAAATAGAAAAGAAAAGAGATGGAAAAATGGAATAAAAAAGTTAATATACATGAAATAATGTTATCCAATCCATCCCAAAGAAGATACTTCTGCTTAATCTAGAATTCAAAAGGTGACACTGAAGCAGAAATCCTTCGTAAACGCCGCCCCACTTGCCTACAACCGATGTTTTCCTGCAAGAAACTGTTCAGCCAGAACGCGAAAGACAAGCTGTCGCATTGGGCCAATTCAACGTGCATATATACCAGTTTATTTGCTCGTACGAAGCTGAGTACATCGGCCGGACCATCCACCAATTTGAAAAACGCTCTCCTGAACAATATCCAGGCTGTCTAGTAACAGGAGAACAGAAACGTGTATACAGTTCAGTGAGAGAACATCTGTTCAGTTCAGGACATTCAGCACTATTCGAGAAATCCTTCAAAATAATTTACAAGATTCGATCGAAACCCATCAAATGGAGTAAAATTAAGAAATCTGGGCATAACCGAGGCACTAGCTATCAAAAAGCTCAAACCCACACTACGTATCCAAAAGAAATACCTTCAACCCTTTTCCCTGCCATCGCCATCATAAACAGGTAATTCTTTTAGTAGTGACTATTCTATTGCCTGTCTTATCCAAAACTCCCTGTTTACTAATGTTATTTTTAAGTTTTTCTTAATCCCTCCACTATTTACACTACCATATTTTCATATCCAAACTTCCTGTCTATTTTGTCATTTTACTATTTCTACATATTTAATCCCCGACTGCATAAACAAGTATTCGCCACATTAGTTATGATCCCACTAGATTTCTATATCCGGGCATCCTGTCTATTTTGTCATTTCTCCATTTCTAACCCCTGATTACACAATATGTCAATCTTCTCAGTAATTATGATGCTACTTTGTTTGAGTTTTATCCGTCCCCCTCCCCGTGTTTATTACGGCATTTGAATTCATAATTGTAATCCTAGTAATTTCACCCTTGACCGGAAATTATTCTGGAACTTTCCCACCTATTCATTATAAATACACGAATGAACAGTCTAGTTGACGGTGACTTCAATGCAACTGTCTTTTTATCATCCAATTAGATAATTAAGAAGATATACGTGTATTGATTTTATCCAGTGTTGGTTTGCACAGGGGATTTGATTGATTACGGGTTTGGTCACGAGTTGACTGACTGATTGACTGGCTTCGACGTAGAACTTTGCACAGAAGTGCACCAGTTCAAGTTGCCACTCTCCTTCCATGTATCACACAAAGCAAGACGAAAGAGTAAGGTGAGGTTCAACACAGAGAGAGATAATAAACAGAAGTGTGAGAGAGGGAAAGAGAATAGTAACAAGGAAGAACAACAATTGAGTTTTATTGGATATGATAAATCACAGAGTGAATGCATCTCCACCACCTATTGACAGCGAGGATATTTAGCCATCCATATCATTACCAATTGTCTCCGGTCGTCATTGGTTCTTACCATCTATCCCGAGGACCCCAACCAGTCAATCAGGAAGTCTACACCTCCCTACTTGGATGGCTGGCGGTCTGGCTTAAACTAACTGTTGTGACTTTTATTGACTGATGAAGCCATGTTTTGGTTTGATCACCACCACTAGCTTTCTCTTTTCCAACCTGATCCATCCTGTGTCAGTCAGCTAACAATGCCTGTTGTCGAGGAAGGCGATGACTAAGGATGCACAGCAACACATGTCCTAACCATCTCAAGCGATGTAGTCTCACAATCTCATCGGCTGATTTCCCCTCCCACTTATCTAGCAATCGACCGACGCCTAACCTCATTATTTCTTACCTAATCATACCAATTAACACGAAAGATAAACAGCAGGTGCCTATGATGAAAGATAGCTAGCCGACCTTTTCATGTCTTTCACTCTCAATGGCCATATCAGACAGGCATAAAGGAGGACGGAGCGAAACTACTGAGCAGTACACACGTCCTTTGGTCGATAGCCAACCGAATATTCCGTCTACGACAGAGATGGTGTAAGTTTACATATGCTAAACGAGCCTTCTGTATCCCTGATGAGATCTCGTCGGCGATCAACTGGTTGACACTGGCTGATGCAAATTTCCAAATAAGTGAAGTGGTCAACACGCTCTGTCAATTCACTACCTGTCTTCAAGCTGGGAGTTAACGTAGTCCAGTCCTGTAGCTTCACCTTACATTTGTGGGAATCGAATCGCATGCCAAATATTCGAAGATTGCTGCTCATTTTGTCAGAGTATTTTTATGTGAAGATGCTAAGAAAGTGCAGAGTCTTCTGAACACCTTGAGCAGCAATCTTCGAATATTTGACACGCAATTCGATCCCGTCAAATGTAAGGTGATGCTACAGAACTGGATTAAACTGACTCCTAGCTAACAGATAAGCAGGAGTGAAGTGGTAGAGCGTGTTGACATCTAGTGGGATAACTACGATTTGAGTTACAATGCATGTTGAGCGACTGCATTCCTTGATGAAGAAAAATATCTGATATTATGTTAAGTGCAGTCAAATAAAGACCTGACAACAATCCATCAAGTATTCAAGTATTGGTTTGTACGGATTTGATTGACTGGTTATAGGATTTCATCATGAGCTGACATTGGTTAGAGAACCATTCGAAAACCTAGTTGTTTTTCATTCCCGCTTCCTTTAAATTGTTTGAAAGACTTATTACTATTATGTACTGACAACGTCCATTTCACGCTTGAAGGTGAACATTTTCGACAAGTGGATGGCATTGTTATGGGAAGTCGATTAGGACCTTTGTTAGCGGACGTTTGCATGTCTTATGTTGAAAACTTGTCCCTTGATTTAATTTCTAAAGTGCCCTCCTTCTATGGGACATATGTGGATGATATAATTTTGATATGCGACGATCATGAAGATGCGAGTCGTCTATTAGATAGACTTAACTTTGTACAGAATCATATTAGTTTTACATGCGAGGCAGAAAGTCGCGACCAGCTTGCATTTTTAGACATACTTCTGAGTCGAAGAGATGATGGTTCAATAAGACGATCAATCTACAGAAAGCCCACTTGGACAGGGCAATATCTAAATTTTCATAGTTTCTGTCCATTATAGTATAAAGGAGGCTTTGTGAAATGTCTATTTGAGAGGACTCAACGTATTTGCACCGCTGATGTTATGGACAGAGAAAACGAAATATTAATGGATTCTCTTGTTGAAAACGGATATATCTGCTGATCTTTCCTGGTCGTCGCATATCTTGATGATTTCTAAGAAAATATTCCGTCTTACCTTCTACATCAAGAAGTTAAGTCATTCTGGATTAACCCAACCCGTACTGTCACAATTCGTTAACCAGCTTGTCAATATTCTGGTTGACAGGCACTTGGACTCATGTGAAAAATGGACTAAATCCATTTTATCTATCTCACACCACCGTCTTCATTCACAACTCTCCCCATGTGTCTCATCATGCAGAACCAGAAACCTATGCAGAAAACTATATGCTCGCACTAGCAAGTACAAAATCTCAACCATGCCCTACTTGGCTCGTGTTCTGTGCGATCAAGAAAGCATTAAGCGTGATACCTATAACTTATTAAATAGTCAGTAGAACAACTGGATCTCGTCTTTCCAACTCATATCGTTTATCGGCACAACGTTTCCTTTCTTTCTTTTCCTTTTTTATGTGCTGTTTTGTTTCTCTCTTCCTTACAAACTCTACTTGAAACATTCTTCTTCGTTCTTTCACACTCTGTATATCTCCACCTTTTTGTTACCGCTTACGCCAGTAAATATGCTAGCGTCTTCTTTATTAACACCTTCAAACACTGTTCAATTTTGCCTTTGCTACCGACATGCCCTCAAGTGGAACCCGAAAGGGAAGCGGCGAGTGGGACGTCCAAGGGTGACATGGAGGATACCGTGCGAAGAGGAATTGAAACAGTATGGATTAACATGGACGCAGGTGTAAAGTCCAGCAGAAGAGAGAAGCAAGTGGAGATGTGTAGTTGAAGATCAATGTTCCACTAGGAACCCAAGGGAACAATAATAATATAGTAATACCGACATGCCAATACGTTGTTTTCAAAACTAACTGAAATTAGTCTTAATCTATGTAGAATTTTATTTATTGTTAATGTACTAACTGGATGCAATACTGTAGCGAAATGCTGAGAATTCCATTCTGTATCACAAGTACTGTTTTGAGATAAAGCAAATTATTATTATTATTAAAATATGTAAACAGGTGTAGAAGTCAATTAGTCTCTGAACATACAATCTATACCGCCCCTAAGAAAAATGTCTTCACCAAATTACCGTATAACGGGGAAATAAACGGAAGGATTTTGAGACAAGGTTGAATTCGATCATCCGTAGAACCTACTATGCAGCCAGGCTTGTAATTGTCGAAAAAGCTAAAATATGCTCCACTGCAAACCTCAAAAGTGCACAAGTGATCCCACCTCCATCACGCGCTTTGTGCGTCGGTGGCACAGTGGTTAGGACACTGGGTACGGGTTCGATTCCCTGCCGATGCACACCTGATATCTATGGTCTGCCTGCAAAATCTGGGCTGCCGATATCACATGCTGAAAATTCCATACCTGTACCGAAAAATACGGTGTGGAATCAAGCTGTAATCAAAACTCACACAAAAATAAAAAATGTTACATCCCACACTATTCGCCAATTTTGTGTGTGTGTGTGTGGTCACACATACATAGGGAGGAGTAATCGCGCGTTGCACGTGAGGGTGGGAGAGCATATCCCAAAGTGGTTAGGAAAACAGATGAATTGTGACAAGCCCATAGATGCAGGTGTCAGAATACCAACTTCATCTATAGCTAAACATTTAATCGAGATGATGTTAACTCAGCCTTTAAGGTCATCTATAAAAACGGTCAAGGACGTTTACTGAAATACGCTGAGGCTATAGCCATTCATAAACTTAAGCCCCCCTTGTGTATTCAAAAACAGTTTGTTATTACTCTTAACCTACCTTGGTAATCCTTATTTGATTGGATTACCAAACGTTGTGTTAATCATTCTTAAATGGTTCTTTTTGTCACTTAGTTTAATTTAACGTTTTTATATATATATCGTCTTGACAAGTAAATGTGTGATCAGATTGTTCGAAATGTATAACGCAAATACACATCACATCGTTTTTCAGATAATCTCCGTCTTCTAATAATGCTATCCAAATATATAAGAGGGACTAATTGTTTTAAATTTTTGAAAAGAAGACTCCCTCCATGCACTATCAAACGGTTAGATGGACGTCTTAACCTGAAGTGTAAAGTAGCATCTGAAAAGGTAAAATTGGATTTTTATTATAAATCTTGCCTTTTTACAAGTGACACATTCCCGAAAGTATTTTACAAATCCCTTCCATCTTTCAAGTATTATTCGCCTTACGAAATCTCACATTGACGATTCTAATGGGAATTTATGTGGACTAATTGAACTCGATTTATTGTCATGAAATATTGATTGTCTGATGTCTCCATTATTTGTCAAAGTAAGTTCATTAATTTTTGTAGCTCTGTCGTTGATAAGACGAATACTAGAGAATACTAGATTGAAATTGCTTGGATCTTGCACGTCTGACTTCCAATTAAACCAGATCCCATTAAATCCTGATAAGTATGTGACAAATCTGTCATCGGTTGAACTTTTATTACATGAAAAAGAGGTGCTGTCAATTGGTTTCAATTTCTCTATCCCATTAAACAATATTTCAGACTTAACAATTGATTCTCAGTTTGAAAATTTGTATGATCAGTTGAGTTCTCTAACAACTTCTTCGACAGATGACCGAAGTTGGTCGAAAGTTAAATGTGTAGATGTAGCACACCAATTCCGTAATTCAAGTCGGAAACAAAGAAGCATTTTAACATCAACTCATTTTAAATCCCTTGTAGCGGTAAATAATTCCCCAAAATTATTAACCACAGCAATCATCACTCAACATTGAATGCTGACCATCACTGTTTAAGTCGACTTGTTTAGCTGAAGGCTTACGGTCAAGCATCCCCGCCATTTGGTGCTTCGTCCCCTAAACTGGTGAGCCCGACCACGAACTACATCTTCAATTCACACGCAGATAAACCCGGTGAGTTCGTTCCTTTTTGTGTTTATTCTTGTACTATATTGTTATCGGCATACCTTTCGTCATGAGTGATCCTAGCCCCAAAGTTATTCAGATTCGCTCAACCGCCAAAACAATTCAGCTAGTACCATTTTGGCCAGATAATGCTGAAACGTGGTTTCAGATTGCTGAGTCCGATTTTTGTGAACATGGCATAACTGATCAACGTTCACAATTCCTTGCAGTTATTCACGCCCTACCGCGGGAATTCAGCAGGTGCGTAACTCTGCAGATGTCGGTAAGTAACTCGTACGAGTTGCTAAAAGCATCCATCCTCAAGAGAAACGTTCTCACAGATCGACAACGTCTGGATGAGTTATTTCGTAACATCGAGTTAGGAGATCAGTCAGCCGTGAGCATGCTGGCAAGAATGAAAGAGATCATTGGCCAAAGTCAGTTCGATGAAGGACTGTTCAGAGAACTATTTTTATCCAAACTGCCACAGTCAGTTCAGACTGTACTTGTGACACTTCAAAGTGTTCTCATAGATGATTTAGCTGTCTCTGCAGATAGAATTCTAGAGATAACGAAGCGGCCAGTTACTGAAGTATACTCAGTTACCGAACAGACTTCGAAGAAGGATTCTGCAATGATAGAGTTAATCAACTCCGTCCAGCAGATGCTTAGGTCAAACGAGCCTAGCGATTCCTCCTATCGTCGTTCTAAATCCCCTCAACGGCTAAACTCACGTGGACGATCTAAGTCCAACACACGTTCTCTCAAAAATCCTGACTGGTGTTGGTATCACAACACCTATGGCAAGGAAGCGAAATGTTGTCGAAAACCTTGTGATTTCGGCAAAGCCTCCAAGTCTGTGGGAAACTATCCCGCCGGCACGCGTTAGCGGCAACCGTCGCCGGTGGCACTAGCCGCTTACTTTACATCCATGATGTAATGAGCCAGACTAGATACCTAGTCGACACAGGCGCCGAAGTCAGCGTCCTTCCTGCTACAGCAGCAGATCGACAGAAGGATCCTAACTTCAACCTACAGGCTGCAAATGGAAAACCAATTGCAACCTATGGTCGGAAATACGTCTATCTGAACGTAGGTTTACGCAAACCTATTCAGTGGATTTTCCTAATCGCTGACGTCACAATGCCCATCATTGGCACGGACCTACTTAATCATCATGATTTGCTCGTAGACGTCCGCCGTAAACGACTAATTGACAACACTACTAGTTTGTCTATCAAAGGCATAACTTACGTAGGCCCCAGTTTGTCAATCGTTAAGATGAAAGCAATCCTCGATCCAACTTTTCAACCGATTGTTGACAAATACCCGGAACTGAATTGCCCATCTAACGATCTCCCGTGTATAACCAGCAATGTTGTGCACCACATCATAACCTCAGGACAGCCCGTGACATCTAAAGCACGACGACTGGCCCCTGATAAACTGAGAATTGCCAGAAACGAATTCGATCATATGCTCACCCTTGGCATCATTCGGCCATCGAATAGTCCATGGGCATCCCCGTTGCATATGGTACCGAAAAAGGATAGCAACGATTGGCGACCCACTGGTGATTACCGGCGAGTGAACGCCAAAACAACTCCTGATTGCTACCCTTTGCCTCACATACACGACTTGACGGCAACGTTATCTGGAGCATCTATATTCTCCAAAATCGACTTGGTTAAAGCATATAACCAAATCCCGATGGCAACGGAAGATATTCCGAAAACGGCTATCATCACGCCTTTCGGACTTTTCGAATTCCTACGTATGCCATTCGGCCTCCGGAATGTGGCCCAAACATTCCAACGCTTCATCAACGAAGTATTTCGCGGTCTCGACTTTGTATACGCATACTTAGACGACTGCCTCATTGCCAGTCCAGATAAGGAAACTCACCTTAGACACTTGGACTTGGCATTTGAAAGGTTACGCCAACATGGTGTTACCATCAATATACAGAAGTGTCAAATAGGCGTTGACTCACTCGATTTTCTGGGTCACACTATTGACTGTCAGGGCATTCGCCCACTGGCTACTTCGGTTGATCACTCTAAGAAAACGCGTTCTGGACGTCACGTTAGATTCCCAGAATACCTTCACACCTATTTCACATAACTGAGTGACACATCAATTGTTTTTATGTTGCGTCATTTAACACAAGTAAATGATATTTTTCCTATAACCGTACATAAAATTAAATTAGATGTATATTTTTTTTTCCCGATATTTTGAACTTTACATTATTTTACTGTATAGTAGATGCATGTCATTTTTTTTGGTAAAAAAACGCTTACTTGGTACATTTTTCTTGACACGGTTCTCAGCATTCTTGTTTTCTTTTCCAGGTGCAACGGGCACTGGACAGGAAACAAACGAAGCACGGGATCCAACGAACAACATTGAGGAAGCTATGTACAGACACTCTATTAGCATAGGCAGACAGACCAGCAGGCTCTCCATCAAGCCGCTCGGAAGATTTTTTTCACCCATCAGGGAACCATCGAGATTTTTTTACTTCCGGCTGGTCATGTCTTAGGGTCCTCACAACCCCACTAGGGGGGGAGTGAGCTGTAGCGGTAAATAATTCCCCAAAATTATTAACCACAGCAATCATCACTCAACATTGAATGCTGACCATCACTGTTTAAGTCGACTTGTTTAGCTGAAGGCTTACGGTCAAGCATCCCCGCCATTTGGTGCTTCGTCGTGTCACGTGCGTGCACGATTACTAGCTAGCTAAGCATTCATTCCTACCCGCGATTTGGTCCCAAAAT
>OX235274.1:138425088-138457278 GCA_944472155.2 Trichobilharzia szidati | reverse complement strand
CACCACTTACTCTTTTCCAACCTGCACCTATATCACCTAGTAATACCCGTCGGGGGAGGCGATGGTTAGGCATGCGCAGCACACAGCACTCGCTTTGTAGTGAGAAGGTGTTGGTTTCGAACCGTGGCGGCGGGTGCGTGCTGATGAAGAGTCCCAAACTAAATAGACGAAACATCTATCCAGTACCCCCAGGTAGTTTTCCAATGGTTCTCTAACCGATGTGAGCTCATAATGAAATCCTGTAACCAATCAAATCGAATCGCCTGTGTAAAACCAACACTTGGATATGTTCGTTGAAAGTTGAACATATCAGAAAATTCGCTGTCTTTGACCACAGATGTGTGTATTTCTATTTCCCATGTTAATTGGTTAGTGATATTGTGGTTAGGCGTTGTGAAGTTATATTGATTGAAAATGTTTATAGCATGTGTAACACACACCGAACCATCACTTTCCTTGATGTGCTATGTTAGCTAGCTGACATAGGATTGACTAGCTAGGAAAAGTGTTAAGTGTGATCAAGTTCCGCAGTAACTTGGTAATGTCTCTTGCCTTACACACTATTCTCATCACATAAAATGTATCTCGGGCAAATAAGGTATTGTAGAGTTTGTGTGCTTAGTCGTTCGAGCATACAGTCTTCTATATAGTTGCTTCTAGTCCTACCTACTTGATGAGATGCAAGTGGAGAGAGTTATGTATGAAGAGGGGGTACTCAGGGTCTAAAATGATAATATTTACATGAGTCCATTTATCTACATACAACAGTAGTATTCATCCAGATGACAAGTCCCAAAATAGGACGAAACGCGCACCCTGAATTCTACTGCTAGTTACCATCCACCAATCCATTTCAAGTTAAATAATCAGACATCATCGAAGCATCTGCATAAGGAGGCGACATGTCAATCTGAGGTTGAGCACTTGGGTCCAGTCAATCGACGGGAAAATCTAAAATTGAATTAAAAAATTAATGTGACCCGTTGCACAAAAGGTAGCTAAAGTGGTCTAGTGGACAACTCCTTGAGATGATGAGTATTGGGTTCGAGCCTCGGTGGGAACACCATCAGTCACTGAGGAATGCAGGCACATCCAGATGACGACGAGTCCCAAATGGGACGAAGTCAGCATTCTGGATTCTGTCACTGCTAGTCACCATCCACCAGCTGACTTCAAGTAGTATCAACGAGTTGGTTTAGTGACACTTCACTCGCTCTACTCCACCCTTATTGCCTTCAACAGTATAACAAAGTCTTTCATAAGTATTATTATATTATTATCGTTCCCTTGGGTTCCTAGTGGAACATACGGCTTCAACTGCACGTCTCCACTTGTTTCTGTCTTCTGCTGTACTTTTCATCTGCATCCATCTTAGTCCATACTGTTTCAGTTCCTCTTCACACGATCTCCTCCATGTCACCCTTGGACGTCCCATTCTCCGCTTCCCTTTCGGGTTCCACTCGAGCTATGGCCTGACGCGCGATGTCACCCAGCGGCCTCTTCAGCCAGTGAGTGTCCAATCCATCTCCACTTTCTCCTGCATATTTGTTGAGCGATTGGTTCTTGTTTCGTTTGTTTCTTCCCATAGTTTCTTGTTTGTGATTCTTTCCGGCCATCTGATCTTCAGTGTATAGAGTGAAGGCAGTTGTTGATAAAGGTCTGCAACAGGCTGTTGTAAATATTCTTTGTGACCCGCCAAGTTTCTGATCCGTATAGAAGATATGACTGACTTGACGTTTGTATTGAAAATCCGAATTTTGTTGTTGATGCTGAGTGACGAAGACTTCCAGATTGGTTCCAGGTTGATGAATGTGTTTCTCGCCTTCCCGATTGTCGATTTGACATCCTCGTCCGTTCCTCCTGTAGTTGAGACAATGCTCCCTAGATAAGCGAAAGAAGTAACCTCTTTCAAATCCTTCCCGTTGATGGTGATTGGCACTGGATGTTGCTGCTGCTGTTGTTGTTGGTTGGTTGGTTATTTTCATAACCTCCGTCTTGTGTATCTTCACGTGGAGTCCTGTCTTTGCTGCTTCTTCGACCAAGCAGTTTGTCGGTTTTCGTTTGTAAGTCTTCGATTTTGTGTGACATCTAACATAAATCATCCACACGCGAAATCCAGGTCTTCTAGGTTCTTCACGTCGGTCCAGGATATCCCTGTCGTCTCATTTCCCACTATCTGACGCATAATCCATTCCACCAAATATTAAGTATTTCTTAAGTAGCCCCTAGGGAAGATTAAAGTGGGGAGGGGCGGGGTAGGAGCAGTAAAGAAGTATAGGCAGAATACACAAATTAACAAACTTAGAAAGTAGAGACTAAGGCTCATACTAGATTGTCTTAACTTCCTTACATAGAATGTTAAACAAAGTATCTTTCTAGAAACTAACATAATGTGGGAAGACCAGGAACCAGAATCAGAAGAAATACACAGTCCAAGGTATTTAACAACATTCTATTTAGTTCCAGCCGCATGCGAACTAACGGGTTCATGTCAGTCGCATTGTTGAATCTCTTTCCGCCTCCCCTCTCTCTCCGTCGCTCTGATTTGTCTACCTTCTTGTGCTACAGGGAGTATGGCAACCTCAACTGGGGTTCACTTCATGTGTAAAGCTTCATGGCGAAACTCAATTAGTCAATCAGTCATTGAGCATGTAAATTGAATCATAGAATCTGTTGTATAGAATAATTTATGTAGTTGCCAGTTACAATCGCTTACAATATATATATATATATATATATGTGTGTGTATGTGTGTAGTGTTTAAATATGTATGAATTAATAATAAATTAACTCTCCTCATGTCAATTATTAAAAATACCACATGATGATAATGATGATGTTAATGAAATGAATGTGTATTTTAACTTTTATTATTTTTTTTAAAAAGAAAAAACGATTTTATTTGCGTGGTATAAAAATATTTCACTTTTGTAGAAGAAGAAAAGCCCATTATTATTATTATTATTATTACTAGTATTACATGGGTTTTTTCTTGTCTTGAAGTTGTGCAGTCAATATTTGGTTACTAAAATTAAATCTTATGAAAGATTGTTTGTAGATTAATTGTAGCTGTGATGATTTATTAAATAAGTCTTTTAAGGATTTGATCAATATTAATAATAATAATAATAATAATAACAATCTTCGTATGTTTGGCATGCGATTCGCCCCTGTAAAATGTAAGATGATGCTGCAGGATTGGAATTCACCGACCCCTAGATTAGAAATAGGAGGTGAAGTGGTAGAGCACTTTGACCGCTTCACTTACTTGGGAAGTACCATCAGCCAGTGCCAACGGGTTGATCTCCGACGAAATCTCAGCACGAATACAGAGGGCTAGGTCCGCATATGCCAGTTTACGCCGTCTTTGGCGCAAACGGCTATCGACCAAAGGGCGTGTGTACTGCTCAGAAGTCCGCTCCGTCCTCCTTTATGGCTGTGAGACCTGGCCATTGAGAGTCGAAGACATGAAACGATTAGCTGTGTTCGATCATAGGTGTCTTCGTTCTATCTCCCGCGTGAAGTGGTATAATAAGGTGAGCAATATTGAGGTTAGGCGTCGAGTGTTAGGTAAGGCGGGAAAATCAGTAGACGAGACTGTAAAATTACATCGACTGAGATGGTTAGGACATGTGTTACGTATGCCTAGTCATCGCCTTCCTCGACGGGAAATGTTAGCTGATATAGGGTCAGGCTGGAAAAGAGCTAGCGGTGGTCAAACGAAAACATGGCATCAGTCAATGAAATCTACAACAGTTAGTCTAAGCCACGTAGGAAGGTGTAGACTTCCTGACTGGTTGGGGTCCTCGGGACGGTAAAAGCAATGGTTGGGAACAATTGGTGACATGGCTCAAAATCGTTCGCATTGGCTGGCGCAGATGCATCCACTCCTTGTGACTTATGATTTCCAATGAAACTATATTGTTGTTCGTTATTACTATTTCTTTGTCTCACACCTCTGTTTACTGCCTCTATTATGCATTTCTTCTAATTTCTTCTCTTGCTTTGTGTGCTACAAGGAGGGAGTGTGGCGACTTGAACTGCTGCACATATGTGCAAAGTTCTATGTCGAAAACCGACCGACCGACCGATAATACTGATACTAATATTGTAGCATGTTTTTTACAGTAATTTTGAATAGAAGCGACAACATTAATGTCTGACTGACTGACTGACTGATTGATCTCAACATAGAACTACTCTGATGATATTAAATGGTTGGAGGCAATCGGTCAGAGGAAGCCTCGCTAGGACCTATGTTTTGTGCTAGTTGGCACTCACCAATCAGTCAGTCAGCAAGGCATATCTGCAGCCTTGAAGGAACTCATGTCCCTGCCTTCTGAGGTTCGAACTCGCGAATAGCTCAGTGGTAAAGTTGTCTCTGACTGCAGGACTCACTGGGTGATGCGGGTTCGAATCTCAGAAGGGATGAGATGAATTCCTTCAAGATTGCAGATACGCCTTACTGACTGACTGTTGAGTGCCAACTAGCACGAAACCTAGGTCCTAGCGAGGCTTCCTGTGGCCGATTGCCTCCAACCATCTAATATTATCAAATCAATGTACACCGTGATGGCGAGCTACCTAGAATGGTGGCCACATTGCAAACCTGACTGATAGAATTTAGTCTACACCAAAGAAAGGACTAGACACATCACACTAGTTATTAGTGTCCAATCAAAATATAGAACTACTTTGAACATTCTCCCTATATGTACTAGACAAAGCAACAGAAGAGTGTAAAGAGAGATAATAAACGGAAGTGTGAGTAATGGAAGAAGAATAGGAGTAATATGGATGAACAATAGAGTACTTTGATTGGATATGACTGGCAAATCACAAAGAGTGAATGCATCTGTGCCAACCATTGACAGTGAGGATTTGGAGGCAGTCATATCACCACAAATTGTCTCCAGTCTTCATTAGTTCTTACCAACTATGCTGGGGACCCCAACCAGTCAGTCGGGCAGCCTACATCTTCCTACATGACTGGCTGGTTGGTTGGCTTAAACTAACTGTTATGAACTTTATTGGTTGATGAAGCCATGTTTTCGTTTGACCAACACTAGATTGCTCTTTTCCAACCTGACATCTCATATTTTCCGTCAAGGCTTACGTAACACATGTCCTAACCATCTCAGTGGATTCATCTTCACAGCCTGGTCGACTAATTTCCCCTCCCACCTACCTAACACTCGACCGATGCCTAACCTCGATATTACTCACCCTATTATACCACCTAACACGAAAAGTAGAACTGAGATACATATGTTCATATCTCCCACTTTTGATGGCCATGTCTCACTCACAGCCAATCATAAAGGAGAGGACGGAGCGAACTGCTCAGCAGTACACACCACACGTCCATTGATCGATAGCCATCTGGATATCACGTCTACTTACTAAACCAGAGATGGCGTAAGCTAGCAAGCAAATGCCAAGTGAGCTTTTTGTATCCGTGCCGAGATTTCGTCAAAAAAATTAACAATGTACACACGAAAGACTTTGTGAGTGCACGAGTGAACTAACCGTCGTTATTATTATTCTATTCCTTTGCGCTCCGAATGTGGAACATATGGGGCTTCAAACTTGAGTTTTGAAGTTTCAACAGTCGTGGGTGGTATGGTGTTGATTTTTTACGGGGTGAAGTTGCTAGCCTGACGCCTTCCAACCTTCCCTCCTTTTTTGGGGATTACTAACGACTACTAAGCGAGGTTTAGGAGGGTGTCGGCTGGAGATTCAACTCCGGATTTCGTTGGCAAGGATTCTACCTCTAAACCACCACCAACGTACACGGCACTCCCTCTCCAGGAGTCGAATCCTGTCTGCCTAGCTTCTGAGTTAAAGTCGGGAGTCCAGACCTAACTGCTGACCTAACTATACATGATATTTATACTGAGATTGTGGTGTAAATTTTGTAGCGGTAGACTGTAGTAATAATTAATAGCAAGACTGCAAGATACGCAGACCTTGCACATTGAAATTTCTGTTTGCACAAATTCTTCGCGTTGTACTTTTTGTGTGTTTCTTTTATGCATTCTATATATTCTTTCACACAGGCATCTTTCACTTCTCCTTTTCGCGACCTAATTCAAGATTCTTGCAGAAGACAACACATTCACACAATATACTACTAATACATCCCATATTAGTTTGTTTATTAGATGTATCACACAGTGAGTGAAACAGTATTATTTACTGGATGACAAAGTTTCGAACAAAATTTATTGTGGATCATAATCAGATCAATTGTAATCACACGACTTCGAAACTTGAGTTTTATAGTTTTCTTTGTCCTCTCCTATTTGTCGTCGCTGGGGTATTAGAATTTTCCAGATATCTGGGTGGACAGGTGTTGAATCATTCCTATTACACGTGTTTGCAATTGATTCGATGAACAAAGTTTCTGTTATCAATCTCTCCCTCCATCCTGTGACATTAGATTTTAAAACTACTGTCATCTTATCCCATCATCCTGTTGTATGGTTGTGTGGAATTGCATGTAGTGAGTGCTATAGCTGAATTATTCTCTAGATTTCTTATCTTATTTGTATTTGTATTAGACAAATAGCAAAATCTAGATTAGTTGACCCAAATAAGATAAGAAATCTAGAGAATAGTTCAGCTATAGCACTCACTACATGCAATTCCACACAACCATACAATAGGATGATGGGATAAGATGACAGTAGTTTTAAAATCTAATGTCAAAGGTTGGAGGGAGAGATTGATAACAGAAACTTTGTTCATCGAATCAATTGCAAACACGTGTAATAGGAATGATTCAACACCTGTCCACCCAGATATCTGGAAAATTCTAATACCCCAGCGACGACAAATAGGAGAGGACAAAGAAAACTATAAAACTCAAGTTTCGAAGTCATGTGATTACAATTGATCTGATTATGATCCACAATAAATTTTGTTCGAAACTTTGTCATCCAGTAAATAATACTGTTTCACTCACTGTGTGATACATCTAATAAACAAACTAATATGGAATTACTTACTCGCACAGTACTCAAGTTTTACACATATATTACTAATACATTTCTTTCAGTAGTACACGCCACACTACTAGAAGTCGATTGCATGGTTGACACACTTACCTTAGTGTAATGATAAAACCGTCCCACACTGGGATGAATAATACTTTGAGAGAGAAGAACAAGGACTTCAACAAACTAATAACTTTTCGGCGATTTCATCCTCAAGAGCAGCTGTACAATCGCATTTTGCTACATAATTCCACATAATTCCAATTATTATTTAATACAACATAGTAACGAAGGAAGATTAAAGGTAATGGTACTTTTCAACTTGATATGAATGTTTGAAGGTGTTCATACGGAGATCACAAGGGATATATTATTATTAATATTCCCTTGCGTTCCAAGTGGAACATAGGGCTTCAACAACACATCTCCACTTTGTTCTGTTTTCTGCCGTTCTCTTCAGCTGGGTCCACGATTGACCAAACTCTCTCATCTCTTCCTCGTACGATCTCCTCCATGTCACCCTCGCACTGACGGCGCACTCTTCGTTTCCCAATGGGAACCACTCGAGCACGAGCCTGGCGTGCGATGTCATTCGGCGGCTTCCTCAATGTATCTCCGATCCATCTCCACTTTCTCCTACATATTTGTTGAGCGATTGGCTCTTGGTTAGTTTCTTCCCATAATTTCTTGTTGTCCATTCGTTCTGGCCATTTGATCTTCAGTAAAGAGGCAGCTGTTGATAAAAGTCTGCAACCTGTTGAAAATCCTTTTCGTGACGCATGCGCAGTGCAAGTTTCTGACCCATATAGAAGAACCGACTTCACGTTGGCGTTCAAAATGCGAATCTCGTTCCTTATGCTGAGTGCGGAAGATTTCCATGCTGGTTTCAGATTGATGAAGGCGTATCTTGCCTTTCCGATTCTGACTGGCTTTGACATCTTCGTCCGTTCCGCCTGTATTTGAAACGATGCTTCCTGGCCAGATAAGTGAAGGAGGCAAACTCTGTTAAATCTCTCCCGTTGGTGGTGATCGGTGCTGGTTATTGTTGCTGTTGGTTGGTTATCTTCATCACCTCCGTCTTCTCTGTGTTCACCTGCATTCCTGTTTTCGCTACCTTCCACTTCAGCCAGTTTGTTGGTTTTTGCTTGCAAGTCTTCGAGATTGTGTGACATCACAAGGGGTATAGAAACAAAATTACATAGGACTAGAAAATAGGTTGCGTAACAGGTAAAATAGTCTTTGTTTTTAACGAAAATAAATGTGAATGGGATGAGCATAGAGGCAAATTGAAATAATAGTTTTTTTCTATCACTGAAGATGTAAAAATAGATGAAGGGAATGATAAAGCCGAGAGAGAACTAAGGAGTCAAAAACAGAACTAAATCCATTGTGAATGTGGAGCAGATAGCTCGGGTTTCTCTATGCATATGGTGAAGGACTTTTAGTAGATTTGTGTTCACTTTTTAAATGACTCTGAATGATGGATTAGTTAGTTGAGATACTGTGATGTGTGCTGACAAGGTGTTTGGTTATAACGCTTCTGCCTGGACCAGTGCCTTCTCTTTGCAGCCATGCTAGGTAATGTTATTTAACACGTTTTGATAGGATACGCATAGAACGACCTATGTGCCTAGCTCCGCCCAATCAGGTGAACAGATAAATATATGTATGCGGAAATTTTTCTTTCACATTGCTTAGAAGCAGTGGTGCGTCAGTGACACAGTGGTTAGGACGCTCGCCGACCATGCCCATGGTCCAGGTTTCGATCCCCGGCTGCCGACGCACTCCTCTACCTCGCTAAGCCAGTAATAAAGCTGGTAAAGAGGGAAGCTTGGGCCAAGCGAGGCTAGCGACCCCATCCTGTAAAAATAAACACCACTACTACAGAAACTTGAATCCTCTAGCTTGAAGCTGCTCTATGTTCTACTGGGAACGTAAAGGAATAAGAAAGAAGAAGCAGTGAGCGGCTAGAGAATATCACTCTTAGGGTTGCTACAGGAAAGATCTTCTTTAGGAAGCTGTACGGAATTGTAACTCGTTGTCGAGTGACATTTCAGTTATTACTAGAGATATAGAAAGTAAGGGTGATTGATGTATGATACATGCATTGTATTTTCTTATTTAGAGCTTTAGTCTTTATCACAGGTTAAATCGTTTATTTGAGTAGTACATAGCATATCTTTCTTCATCGACTGCTCAAAATTATAATGTCTCATTCAGAGATATGACTGAAGCATTAGGATTTTCAGTTGAAGGGTCTTAGATTCGAGTCCCACTCCACTTATTTCACCATTTTCAGCTAGGTGATATTATCAGCTTCATAGCCTGACAAATACAAACAGAGGGTCGGGGTGTGGGGGAGGGCAAAAGGAGTATGTTACCCTTAACGTTCGATTGGATCAACTGTTCGCTGGAGAATGTGATTCAGAAGGTGGCTGCTTGAAATGTTTTCCTTAGACATTTAGAATGGCGATTTCTATGAATTTCTACTTCAGCGTCACTTTTCAGTGCTAGTTTCATGAAAAAAGAGAGAGATAGTCTTGTTAGAAACAATTATTACTTCCAGTGGCAGAGATTTTTTGCTCTCATGCTTTTGTCGACAAATCTTTATGGATATTCGTTTTTCCCAGTGGAGTGTCGCGTAGACATCCTAATTCATTCTCTGTCTTACCCTAAGAACAGATTTTCAAATTGTTGAGCATAAGGTACGCATTAAGTTTCGCTCTTGGATGAGTGGGAAAAAGTTCAGGAAGTTAATAAACTGTCCAATCCATTTTAGTTTTCGATAATATTGATTTTTGTACCGAGTTGTCTTGTCTTATAAGAATAGGAACAGCATGTTTGATTCACGCTGTAGGGTCAATTTTATTGAATGGTGTGTGATACGTTGGAAGTGTTGGGGGAAATTCTTTAGATCAAACTATAAAAGTTCATCCACATATCTTTTGCGATAGAGCATTGAATTGATGAAAGGATCGAGGATGTTGGTTTCAAGACTCGCAATGAAACAGTCAGCTAAGAGGAGACCCCATAGTTATACTGTGGTGAGAGCTGACTGCTAGCCAAATTGGTAGACAGTAATTTACGTCAATGTTTATTTCCCCAATATTGGTTGTGAGAAAAATAAGAACAAAGAATGATTGAACAACCAAGGCTTTGCGTAGGCGGATACAATTTGTGGATAGAGAATGTGAACTTCAATAGACGGCCAAAAAGAGATGAAAGATTAACGTTCACCGAGAAACCACCAATCAGAAGACGGTGTTTGTTTTGCTTGCAATAATCTATAATAATGTACACTAAAATCTATAAATATCTGTTGATTTCCTTGCCTGGCCCTTGTCTTTTGTTGTTACAGTACTACTTTTCTGTACGTAAAACTGTTCGTTGGACTTGAATCATTTCTTTCAGGCAGTTGATGGAAAGAAGAACTTCTAGATTGTTGGATTTGATGCAGTCACATATGTGGCACATTATTTTGGTTAGTGGGAAGATTATGAACAGGGAAGTAACATGTAGAGAAAGCATTTATCTTTCTGACACATTGGTGTCTTGATGATATTAAATGGTTGGAGGCAAGAGGCCTTGGACCTAGGTTTCGTGCTACTTGGCACTTACTAGTCAGCAAGGTGTATCTGCAATCTTGAAGGAACTCATCTCATCCCTTCTGAGATTCGAACCCGCGTCACCCAAGGAGTGCTGCAGTCAGAGACGATGTTACCACCACTGAGCTATTCGGGCTGGCTCGCGATTAACCTCCAGTAGGACGGACTGTAGTGGATACTTTGATTAGACACATCACACTAGTTTCTAGTGTCCAATCAAACATTGGTATGTTTCACTGAGTTGATGAAATCGATTATGCTTTTAAGGTTATACCCGTGGCACATATTTCCGTATCGGGTTCGAGTGTGTCTGCTAGTCATTTTACAATCTGGTGATATGATGAGTTTATCATGTCTACAATAGACAGAATTGGGATTTCCTTCTTCTTACGGACTTTAGGTAATCCGTATAGTCTTGGTACAGTTGAGCTGTACGGTCTTATTCCTTCATACACCGCTGAAGTTTTGTCTGCCTCTTTTTTCATTTTCTTCAGTAATATTGTGTAAGAAGGTTTTCTGTCATTTCTGTCATTTTTGGCTTGGGGAATTTGAAAAAATTTGGCATTGTTTGATAGTAGGGTTGTTTTTCATTTCAAATTGATCTATTTTGAGTAACTGATTTTTAATCAGTCTAACCATATGATCTCATTAAGTGATACTCTTCAAATTTCATCAATCAATTATTATTTTCATTGTTAGCTACAATTCATATCGATGACATATCATTCATCTTCATGCTGATGCAGGCAAATCAATAAAATTGTATTGTCTGTCTATGAACGCAGATTAGACAGGTTTAGGGGACTAGTTAGTCGGGATGCTTGAACAGTTTCGTACTGGCTTTCTATTGGCTTTAAGTAGAATTGACGCTCATGACTGTTGTGTCGCCATCTATCCTGCCTAGATCTGAGCTTTGGTCACACAACCTCCTGATTCTTTAGTCTGACCCACGTAACGTGGTGTTCCCCAGCTAGTGAAGGTGTAGTTATTAACGAAAATTTTGAATGGAGTATATCACGTAGACGTGATATCCGGCTGGCTATCGACCAAAGGACGTGTGTAATGCTCAGCAGTCCGCTCCATTCTCCTTCATGGCTAGCTGTGAGACATGGTCATTGAGAGTGGAAGACATGAAAAGGCCGGCTAGTTGTCTTTGATCATAGGTGCCGGCGTCCTATCTCCCGTGTGTGTTAGGTGGTATAATAAGATGAGCAATATTGAGGTTGGACTTCGGTCGAGTACTAGGTAGGTCGGAGGGGAAAAGCAGTTGACGAGGCTGTGAAGTGACATTGACTGAGATGGTTAGGACATGTGTTACGCATGCATCCCTAGCCATCCATTGCCTTCCTCGACAATGGACAATGTTAACTGACATAGGGTCAGGCTGGAAAAGAGCCAGTGGTGGTCAAACCAAAACATGGCCTCATCAGTCAATGAAATACACAATAGTTAGTTTAAGATACGCAGTAAGATGTAGACTTCCTGACTCACTGGTTGTGGTCCTCGGGATGGTAAACACCAGTGGCTGGAGACAACTGGTGATAGGGCTCAAAGTGATCGTTGTCAATGGCTGGCGCAGATACATCCACTCCTTGTGACTTATAATACCCAATAAAACGATAGTGTTCTTCGATATTACTATTCTTTTTGCCTGTCTCTGTTACTGTCTCTATTTTACACTTCCTTTTACTCTCTTCTCTTGCTTTGTGTGCTACATGTGGGGAGTTAGGTGACTTGAACTGCTGCACATTGGTACAAAGTTCTATGTTGAAACCAGTCCAGTTTCGTCCAATGGAGTATAGAGATAAACAGTGACATTATAACGCTGCCACTGAGCTCTTCTTCCTTGAAAATCCAACTGTCCACCATGTATGTGTTTCTCAATCCGCACAGATGAACAAATTGATTGTTGACGAGGAAATGGCTGAGGCTCAGTTGATTTGACGAACTTCTTTGATTCCCTACACAGGGAATGGATGTGAGTTTAGTGGGAAGACTAAGCATCTGAAATGGGGGGAGGGAGATTATCAATGGATCCATAGAAGCTTCGTGTTTGTTTCAGATTGTTGCGAAGGAAGGGTAAACATGTCTGTCAAGGAACTTAGCCCTAAGTTCCTATTTTAATGAAGACTTAAGCGATTCAACCAATAAACACTATGTATTTCCTTCAACTTTAAATCCAAAACACCAATATTCCTCGAACGAAATTATATTGTTTGGCAATTAAATTGAAGAAAACTACAAAGTCTGCAAACAAATGTTAAGTACAAATGAAGTTATAAAGTACTTTTATTCGTATTGAAATCCAGTCTTCCTTCAACTTGCAAGCGATCGTTCCATTCGCGCCTTGAATTGCCTGCCAGACCCAGTAAAACAAACGTTCAATGTTCACGTCCATTGACACTCCCCGGCAAAAAAGGGTCCATCCCTTTTTTCCACAGCGGCGGTAACCTTGAACTGAACTGCCAATGCGGGAACCTGGGCCAATCGGGACTAGGCTAAAATTGGAAAAGCAAGACAAAAAAGCCCAACACACAGCAAACATACCACCTCACACCGACACGCTCTCCCCGGCGCATGGGGTCTACGCTGTCTGACGACAATACCACCACTGATCTCTTTCACAAAGTATCGATTGCTTCATTCCACTCTAGCCCAATCCTCTCCCCGGCGTATCCAATCGCGTACGCTGACTCTTACTCTACTCGATTCGTTCACAAGTTTAGAAGCGAATTCAGAAGTACTTACAAAAACATTACAAGATGATTCACACAATGCGACAACTATAAAATTAACCGACAATCAGATGAATCGGAACCCATTGAATTACTCAACACAAACATATGTACAATCAATACATCAAATATCGCGGATTCTGCCTTGACGAGCTACCCTTGAAGAACTGTAGGACTTACAGCAGTACGCCTACATTTCTTCTCAGGTTGACGATCCAAGTGGAAGACGTCCGGATACAAACAAAATTAATCAACAGGTAGAAGAGGGATGATACCAATTCATTATATACAACATGAACATATGTACAAAATAATACACCAAGTACGATGGACTGCTCTTCGACGTACTACCCTTGAAGAATTGTAGGACTTACAGCAGTACGCCTACAACCCTTCTCAGGTTTACGCCCTTAAGTTGGAAAATCGTCGTTGAGCTCATTTGCTGACCTCCTTCCATCATCTATATCCTCGACTCTGAATGGTAACACGCCCATGACATTGTATCGTGGAAGGTAGATGACTAACAAACATACGACGTATCTGACCAACCAAGCGAATGTACAGAGTAATTTGCACCAAAGATAATAACATTCAAATAGTAGTTTGAAACCTGAAATGCCTTTATTCGTGCAAGTCAGTCTAACGATTACCCTCTTGTACACAGTTGGCCTATCGTCACTAAACTGGCCATTGACTTTCGTCCCTTCGAACGGACCAACACTAGCATAGTCACTGCATAAGACACGTTGATTCATGAACGGCTCTTTTACTGCATATGACAACACCAACGACGACTGGCTGACACCAGTTGATGAACTTAGCGGTGTATCAGAAGCTGTTGTTGTTAGACCTTTAGGAGGTTGTCTAACCACAGGATAACCACCACTGCTATCTTTTATTATTGGCTCCAGTTCAGTTTTAACATCTGTCGATAGTTGGGCTACACTCGGATCACTTACAGTGATGGCCTCACGAGTATCCATACCTTCTCCAACCGCATCTGCCTTTAATTCTGCTTCACGTTCAAGTTGTACAGAACCTTCAGTCAACTCAGTAGTAGTAGGCATTCCGCTAATCTCATCATGATCAGCTACAGACAAATGTGAACTACCGTGACCATTGTCAGAAATACTCACTATACCGCCGCCTGTATGATCGACTTCATCATTTTCACACTCTTTAATAACAGCCGTAGATGACTCAGGTTCTTCCTCATGAATCATTAAAGGTTTAATTCCTTTACTTTGACTAGTATTACCTTGTAAACTTGTGGAGTGAGAACTGGACACTGAAACTGTAACCCTCTTCTTATGCACAAACTGCGGTGTCGTCTGAGACACTCTTTTCAACAATGGATTATCAGTTACGACTACAGGCTTCTTCACCGCACCATTATCGTCACACGATTCGGAGTCAGAACACGATGACGCTGACTTCACATTTAGCTTGCCACAAAACTTGCTCGTTGCTTCACAGTTCGCCTTTGCATGCACTTCTTGCAAACGGACGAAGCACAGCCGTGTTTGTCTCGCAGCTTGTAACTTATCCGTTGGGGACGTCTCGCTAAAGCTGCCACAATCATTAGGTTTACTAGACACCATACAGCTTTCTCGATATCCACTACACTGAGACCCCTTCGTCACAAATGATTGCATTCTACTCTCCGATTTCTCTATTCCAGGGGAGGGATGCAGTATACTAGCAAACTTGCTCAAAGCTTGGTTGACACTGTCTTTCACCAGGCTCACAAGGTCATCCAACCTGGGCTCTAAACCTTCCTCCTCTAGACGTGAACAAACCTTTATAAACTTCCTTTGTAGACGAACAGGTAATCTCTTGGCAACAGTTTCAAGCACGGAACTTGAGTTCAATTCATCTACGCAGTTAAAAGACATGAGTGTATTTCTATATACCATCAAATTATCCAAGAACTCTGCAAGTTCCTCTGCATTATCGTTCAACTGTGACCCGTTACCTTTCACCGTCTCGAAAATACTACGGGATATCATATATGGTTTTCCAAACCTCTGACGGAGTATCTTCATGGCCTCATCATATCCTTCGTTCGGGGGCATAAACTTACAGCACTGTATGGCTCTTGCAGCTACACCAGTGCAATATCTCAACAAATACATTAACTTCATTTCATCATTCAATACAAAACCACTCAGCATGACCTCAAACTCTTTAATGAACTGTGGGTAGTCGGCTGGGTTTCCATCGAAGTATCTCGGTTCAAACTTAGGCAGTCTTAAACCCTTACTGTCACTTAACGGTGAGGCATGAACACCGAACTTAACATGCTGAGCATCATACATATCATTACAGTTAACAGGCAACTCATCGTGACTTACTTTTTTGTCTGCTTCCATTGTGCCATGTCCCTTTCTTGACCCAGACATTATCCGTCACCAAAGAATCCAAATTGCGTTGATAATCCTTGTCCAAAGAGAAGCTGGCTGCAGATCTAGTAAGTACACCCAGACGATTTCCAGAAGGCGCCCACGAAGACTTGGAGAAGAATAAAAACTGCCCCAGATGGCAATCCAAAAGTTGAACAGAAGAATAAAAACTGTTCCCGAAGGCGAACAATACGAATAAAAACTGTCAAGGAACTTAGCCCTAAGTTCCTATTGTAATGAAGACTTAAGCGATTCAACCGATAAACACTATGTATTTCCTTCAACTTTAAATCCAAAACACCAATATTCCTCGAACGAAATTATATTGTTTGGCAATTAAATTGAAGAAAACTACAAAGTCTGCAAACAAATGTTAAGTACAAATGAAGTTATAAAGTACTTTTATTCGTATTGAAATCCAGTCTTCCTTCAACTTGCAAGCGATCGTTCCATTCGCGCCTTGAATTGCCTGCCAGACCCAGTAAAACAAACGTTCAATGTTCACGTCCATTGACACATGTCTATGAAAAAGTTATGAAGTCAGTGGGAGCTATCAATCAGCTTGTAGATTCGCATAACAGTAAGCCTTTGAAGACAGTCAGTTGTAATCAAGAGAATTCTTGACATCCTGCTTCTTTTTTACTCCAATGATTTGTCTGAATTCATGATATAACCTTTTCAATTAATCACTCCAGCTGAGAGGTTACTTGCTTCACAGATCTAAAAGGCATCGTTTCAACTGAAGGCAGTCGGCACAGATGAAGGTGTCAAAGCTAGGCAGAATCGGAAAAGCAAAGCAGGCCTTCATCACTCTCAAATCAGTTTGGAAATCTTCTACACTCAGCCTGCATAAAGAACAATATTCGAATCTTCAACACAAATTCCACTGTGTGGATAAAATTTATTTTGATGAAGTCTCACAGTGTTATACATTAATATTTACTGTGTATATTTACCCTGTGAAGGTAACTAATTTAGAAAAAAGCTCAGCAATTGCACTAAATGCATTACCACACAATAGAGTGAGAGAGAGGAATAAGATTCTTGAAAGTAATATAGGTAGGCGGAGAGCGTGACAGGTTGATTACTGAATCTTTGTTCATAGAATAATTTACACCCAACACAACACATGCAATAGGAATGACTCATCACTCATGCCGGAAATATGGAAAATACTACTACCAATCAGATCAAGAGATGAAAAATAATGGAATCATATAAACGAAGTTGGAAAGTTGTGTGAGTAGTGTCTTGATGTGATTATGAGCGGCAATAAATTGTGCTCGAAACGTGTTCATCAGTAAATACTGCTGTATAACATACTGTGAGACTTTATCAAAATAAATCTTATCCACAATGGAATTATACTGTATCACAGTGCACAATTTCTATTCTTACTTCAACACAAATGTTAAATTAGTTCCACTGTGGTGAGAGCTGTCTGCTAGCGAAAATTGTCGACAACAATTTACCTCAATGTTTACTTCCCAAATCGGGGTCATGAGAAAATAACAATAACAAAGCTTAACCTTCAGAAACTCACCGACCAATCACAGCAGACTTAATATGGGAAAATACGATTCGCAGATATATGACCTGACTTTCTGATAAACGGTCACAAAGAGATGACAGAATAACCTTCAGCAAGAAAACAACCAATCAGAGGACGTTACTTCTCTGCTAACAATAACGCTAATAATAATGTACATAAAAATCTGTAAATATCTGTCGATTTTCTCAATAAACGATCTGTTGCCTGGCCCTTGTCTTCTGCCGTTACACTAGTATACGAGTGAGAAAATTGACACTCTCGTTTTGAAAAGCATCACAGACTTTTATCAACATCTGCCACCTTTGCTGACTCCATAACAAAGATCAGACGGTTAGCCGTGAAGGATTAGCAATAAGAAAAGCTGGATAGTGACAAAGCAACCAAAATCTTATTACTGGACGAATATTCAAAAGAAAAGGGAAGTGGATTTGACACACGCTACGGATGCATGCGTAACACATGTCCTAACCATCTCAATCGATGTAAATTCACAACCTCGTCAATTGATTTTCCCTCCCATTTACCTAACCCTCGACCAATGAGTCACCTCAGTATTACTTACACTATTATACTATGCAACATGGGGGACAGAACGCAGATACCTGTGATCAAAGACAGCTAGCTAACCTTTTCATGTCTTCTACTTTCAATAGCCATGTCTCACAGGTAGCCGTAAAGTAGGGTGTAGCGAAGTGGTGAGCAGTATACACATCCTCAAATCGATAGCTAGTCGGATATCACGTCTAGTACTCAAGAGATGGCCTGATTTGTCAGGCAAATGCTAAAGGAGACTTCTATATCTGTTCTGAGATTTCATCAGCAATCAACCCTCTGGTGCTAGTTGATGCAACTTCCCAGATAAGTGAAGTGGTGAACGTGCTCCATCAAACACTTCACTCTTGTATATCATTAAGCCAAGAGTGAACCGATGTAGTCGATTCCTGTATCCAGTATCATCTTACATTTGACAGAAGCGCTCGAATCGCATTCCAAACATTCTCTGCTTCCTGCTCAAGGTTTTCATCCAAGTGGCTATCTACAATTCAATCGGTTCAAACTAATTCGCCTCTCTAAACTGATTCACACTGGGTACATAACTGATTAGCTCGATCCTAATCGAGGGAGACGACATTTTTGGCGTTTAGATCACTTCAATGTGGTTATCAAGCATCTCTGGTTGTTGTTGTTGTTGGTGGTGATGTTCAACTACTCACAACTACCAATCAGTAGTAGAGTATATAGCGTCATGCATTGAAGTACATTTTCTCATTTGTCAACCCTAAAGATTAATCTGAATATAAAATTAATGATACTATTTATAATAATTGTGTGAGTTAGCTAAAATTGATTTGAAACGCCTTTTTTTCGTAGTAATGATGCATAGCTTTAATTTTCTTTTTATGCTGTCAAGTGAACATTTCTATCTGTCTGTCTATATTAAGTTGACGTATTAAGAAGTAAAAATATCCAATTTTTGTTTTTTTAAATGATTGATCATTGATGGCTTCAATTTTCAATTGATCAACACTTTAAATATATATATGTATATATCTGTAGGTGAGGCGAAGCGAGGCAAGATGAGATGAGTTTTTATTAGATTAAATGAATTCATTGAACATTGTAAAGTTATTTTTAAATTATTGACAGTTATGTTTGATAGACAAATGATGCGTTAGTCTGTTTTTTGCTGGAATTTGGTGTTCTTGCTTTACAGTATCATTCCTTGAATTGTAAAGTTATTGGGGAGGAGAATTTAGTCTACACACATCTGATGGAGATTTGTAACTCAGGTGTGCGTGTGTATTTGTGTTCTCTAAGCAGGATGATTTATTTGTGAAACTTTCTCTGTCTTTTCCTAGAAAACATTTTCGGCGAAGACTTCAATTTGAAGCCATTTTTGCTGGTGACCTTGAAAGTGATTGTTTGTTTCTTTTGAGAATTTCTCCATTCATACTGGCATTGATTGTTGTTTTTACGAGTTGATCATGGATTGATATCAGTTAGAGAACCATTAAAAATCAGCCAGGGAGTACTGGACAGTCAGCTATTTCATCCTACTTTGGGAATCGTCGGCAGTGTGCACCTACTGGGTTCGAACCCAGGACCTTTCGATTACAATGCAAACTGGCTCGTATACCATTCAGCCACTGGGTCGCGATTGTTGTTGTTTTGTTGACCTGAAAGTTGACCTTTTGTCCATATGACTTCATTTCTATTGACTGTTGATTGCAGATTTGTCTGAGTACTAGACATCTAGAAATTCTAGGATTTGTGTATTCTTCCAACCGAAATATTGTCTGTGGTTGTCTGCATGAACTAGTATGATGGGATGAATATCTTGTCTTTTAACAACTAGTTTATGTTTGTGGATGCGAAGACGTAGAGAGCGTCCACTTTGACCAATAGAATTTCTTCACAATTGTTGTAATTTATCTTGTAAATGATTTTGATTTTATCTTCTTTCATTGTTGACTCTTTTGATTGACATACTGTCAATTGAAGTGATTTTGTCGGCTTGTCGACGACATCTATTCCGATAGATTTTAATCATTTTGCGGTGATTTCAGAGGTGTTTTCCATAAAAGGTAACACGATTTTTGAAAAAAAGACATGGACAACAGGTCAGGGATTTGATTAGTTACAGATTCGATCATGAGTTGACATCAGCTACAGAACGATTGGAAGACACCTGGGAGTACTGGACAGCTGTTTCTTCAGCCTAGTTTGGGACTCTTCATCAGCACGGACCCATCGCCACGGTTCAAACCCAGGACCTTCCGCTTACAAGGTGATCTCTTAGACCATTTAACCATGGAACTGATCACCTTGATTATTAATCTGATACTCACCAGTGACTGGCTCTATACAGGAAGTTAACTGTAGTACTGATGAGAAGTCGTAACCTGTGGAACTCATCAAGTCAGGCAGGAGATCACTTACTCGCATATGAAACTGGCTGATGGCTGCGTTATATATTTATATGTAGCGAATTGGGAGAAGCTGTAATTCGTGGGCTGGCCATTGGATCGGGTGATAATGGCCGAGTGGCCTACGAGCTCGCGTTGTAACCAGAATGTGCTGGGTTCGAACCGTGTTGGTGTGTGCGTACTAATGAAGAGTCCCGGATTAGGACGAAACAACTCTCCACTTTTCTCAGATTTTCTGAAATAATCTGTACCAATACAAATGGACGAGAGGCTAATAAAATACCCAGAAACAACAAGTTATTTGCAAGGTGACGGAGGGCCATGTTTGATAAATGCGTTGAGAATTCTAAAAGTTCACTTCAAATTCAACTATGTGGTGTAAATATTGTTTAGAAAAGGAAAAGAAGCTTCATCACTAGACGTCGCAGCTCAGACAACACAAGGAAGCCTAGAACAATGTGGGAAGAAACGTCTGTTTATCTGAAGATGTAACACTTGAAATGGTGAACAATATCCTAGAAATCAGTAAGCTGAATTATGTTCAGATTGTGGAAAATTCTCATAGGAAAAGACAGCAATAACTCCTTTATTCCACGAAGAAAAAAATTGAATGTTAATAGTTCCTCATACGTATTTGCCTCTGTTTACTCCTGGTGTAGGAAACATTTGTAATCTCTACCCATGAAATAATTTAGACTGAGGTTTAAGGTCTTCAGTATCTCAGTGGGGACATTACCACAATCCAGGTGTTATCCAAAATCAATAATGTATAATTGTATTCTAATTCAACTTCAAACAGAAGCAAGATTCACGAACCATCGTATTTTCAACAGTCGATGTTTGAAAAATCATATAACTCCAAAATATTTACACATTCGCACTCCAATTACTTCAAGAAAAATATCGTCAGCAGCTGAACATCTCAGTAGATTATGTTTAAGAGAAGAACTACATCGAATTACTGTGAAACTCAATAATATACGAAATGAAATTGAAAAACTCAAACAGAAACTCAAATGTATGATCAATGACAAAGATTATGTAATTGTTGTTGAAACATCCGAAAAAGCTAGAGAATCAGCATCAAGAAAATCAAGAGCCACACAAATCAAAAAATTCAACAAACTAATTGAAGAAAGGAACACGGCAAATAAAATTGATGTCAACGCGTCATCCTCTATCGACAGAACAAAGTGGGTGATCAACCTCTCATCAAAGGAACTAAGCTCTAGTGAGGTAAAAGTACTTGAGAAAGGACTAAATTTCAATGTAACAGTTAACAAATTAAAACCAGAGGATGTCATTCCTAGCATAGAAGTAGCGCTAGGTTCAATAGATAAGACAACAGCAGAAGGGGTTCGAGCACAATGTGCGTTAACCCTGAAAAATCAAAAGAAGGCAAAATCAAACTTAACAAAATTGGAAAGAGAAGCTTTAATTAGTCTAAAACAGGATAAAAATATTGTCATTGCAAAAGCTGATAAAGGAAACGCCACCGTAGTTCTGAATAAATCTGACTATATCAAAAAAGTTATTGAACATATTCAAACGGGTCCATATGAGGAAATTAAGAAGCCTGTAGATACAATAATGAATAAGGTTAAGTAATTCAACTTCTATTACTCCACTGGTCATTACTTCTAAATGATGGTTAAACAACATTGTATATTAATGAGATGCTCACTAGCGACTGGACCTATTCAGGTAGGTAGTTACCTCGGGTTCTAGTAGCAAGTCATGACCAGTAGGGTAAAACAGATTGGGCATGAGGACAAATGATCTCCGATGACACTGGCTAGTAGTCGCGCTATGTCGTGAATTGGCAGAAGTTGGAATTCATGAACTGGTCATTGGATCGGGAACTTGTGGGTTGGTGGTCTACGGGCTTGCCTTGCATCCAAAAGGCTCTAAGTTCGAACCGTGACATTGAGTGCGTACTTCTGAAGACTCCCAAACTGGAGAGATGAAAAACTGCCCAGTACTCCTACATGGTTTCTTATTGGCTCTCTAACCGATGTGAGCTCATGATGAAGTCCTGTAGTCAATCAAGTCAAATTCCTACAAACCAATGCTTGAATTGTTTTTGTTGTTATTGTTGTGGTCTCTCTACCGGATGGTTTAATTGCGAAGCATCTGTTATCCCAACATACAACGTTATCAGTTTTAATTCCAGAATAACACTAAATAAATCCCCCTTCACTGGAAATCTCTACCATCAGTCACTTTCCCTGCAAACCATCATTACGCATTCATTACGCTAATGGTGGTCGGATCCAAGACCTTGAGTTCGCAAAGGGAGCTTATTGACCGTTGAGCTATTGTGTGAATGGCATCTACTAAACCATGAATTCTAACTCCTACCAATTCACGATATATAAAGTGCGACCCAACAGCCAATGTCTATAAATGAGGTCTGTTCGAGATGAAAATTGAGACCAATCAAATCCCTAGAAAGCCAAATTTGGAAATCACTACTACTGAAAATCTGAATCTGAATCTCGAGTCCATTATTGGCTATAGGAGAAGTGTTGTAACCTACGGCTTCCACGAGGTCGAGTGTAAAGAGGATCGTCATCAATACCACTGCTTGGCGGCAGCACTGTATCGCGAACTGATAGAAGTTAGAATTGACATGGCACTGAATTCCAATCATTCAGCTGAATGGACAACGGGCCAACCACTTAAACCGAAGGTCTTGGTTTCAATTGATTGTGCGGTCATGAGTATACACTTCTTGAGGCTTGAACGAAAACCAAACGGCTCCCTGCTAAGGATCTACAATGAAAGAAATAATTACGATGAAGTATCCAAATTTTGTCTGAATATGGCTCGTAAATAAATGAAGACAAATATAACATAACTGAAAATAAATATATATGAATATACATTGTTGAATCATTAGCTATTCGGGATCTGAAACCGAACCTCCGCATTCAAAAGCCCTAGATACATTCACTCACCCCACAGTGGCCATAGTAACGTCCTCACTATAATTTTGCTTCTTTTTATTATGTAAGTTTACTATTATCATTGTTACTCCCATCATCCATATTTTATTATCACTTTATTACTGTTTATTAAAAGCATTGCGTTTTCATACAGATTTTATATTAAAACACTTTATCGTTTTTCCACTAGTTCCTGTCCATTCTACACAACCATATTGATTAGTCATTATCTGACACTTATTACATTATCCAGATTCTGCCTCTTTCCAACTTCCAGTTAGTCACCTCTTCTAGACTACACCTTACATTATGTAAAACATTTTTCGAAGACAAATTTTACCAGTGTCTGGTTGGTCGTCTTATGAATTCTTAGTTAAATAATAATAATTTGCTTTATTCCAAAAACAGTACTAATGATACAGCAAGGAATTTTCAGCATTCAGTACAATATTGCATCTAATTTACTCAAAAACGACAACAACAAAAAATAAACAAACGAAATAATCATTACATATAATGATAACAAAACGTTTTTATAGCAGCTATGTAGCATCTACAGTATACGATAAGGAGAAAAATACGCATAAAGTATAAAATTATAGTAATAATAGTAATAACAACTAAAATAAAAATAGCAAAGTTATAATTAAACGATAGAAAGGGTGACACCATAGAATTACAGAAAGATGAACAATGAAAGGGTCGATTCACTATGCTAATTACAAAGTAACTTATATGTTTCACGTCTAACAGAGTCTTCATCACATAAAATACGGGTTAAATAGGGTATTGTAGAATTTTTGTACTTAGTGGTACGAGCATATAATTTCTTATATTGACTTCTCGTTCTACCTGATGAGATACAAGGGGATAGTTTTGAATAAAGAGGGTGCAGAGGGTCTGACAGTACGGCCTTTGCCCACTTTGTACAGGAATTTACGTATCTCTCGACTATAGTATTGGCGAGCTCACGCAGTGGCAAACCACAAGCCCTACTCACAGCATTTAATACCCTTCGTAATATGACATAGTCTTTTTTAAGAAGCCCAGGAAAGATTAATGGAGAGCAATAGAGTACAATACGTAAAATAAAGGAGTTTAAAAATTGTAGAACTAAAGGTTGGTCGATACCTGATTGTCTTAACTTTTTAATGTAGAAGGTAAGACGAAACATTTTCTTAGAGATCAATAAGATGTGGGATGACCATGAAAGGTTAGAGGAAAGAACTAATCCAAGGTATTTAATGCTTGACTTGGTTTCAGTTTCAGTGCCATCTATGCTACAGGCATCATGGGAACTAACAAGTTCATGTATGTCACGTCGATGCTTGAAAGTAAAGTCAACTGCCTGACATTTGGAAGGATTTAACATAAGACCATTTGACTTAGACCACATGCTGATGTCCAACAGAAAGCTATTAAGTTTGGAGCAGTCAGACTCGGAAGTGATAGGCAGTGTTACAGTCAGATCATCAGCATATTTGACGAATTTAGTTTCGTTTAATTGAGGCAGGTCGTCTAGGAAGAAAGAAAAAAGAAAAGGAGAGAGGACGGTACCTTGAGGAACACCGGCTTTTGTAAGCAAAGCAGAAGAAGATTTGCCATTATATGCAGTATACTGCATTCTATCAGAAAAATAAGAATGCAACCAACTCTTAGCCCAGGATGCTGTGTGCGTCAAGGAGAGCTTATTTAATAAAAGGCCCCTAGGTACAGAGTCAAACGCAGATGTGTAGTCTAGGAAAGCACCGCGGACATATTTGGCACCTTTGTCTAAACAAGAAAAAACATTATGATATAAGACAACCGCAGCATCCAAGGTACTTCTACCATGTTTATATGCAAATTGCTTAGGATCATTAAAAGCTTTCAATGAAGGTTCAAGACGAAGTAAAAGTAGTTTTTCCATCAATTTAAAAAAAGGAGAAGTAATTGCAATAGGCCTAAATTTACTATCGGTACCAGAAGATTGTTTTGGTATAGGGATAATTTTAATGTTTTTCCATGCAGAAGGTAGAATATTACTGGAAAAGGAAGCATTGAAAATATTAGTAAGAGGGTAACACAAAATATCAGCACAGTTCCTGAGGACAATGGCAGGTACGCCATCAGGACCAAGGCTTTGGGAAGGCTTAAGAAAACGGAGACATTTAAGCAAATCAAGGGTATTAAAACCACTAAAATTATTGTCTATATGATTTGTATCATTAGGAAGGATATCGACAGAGGAGCGTATGGAAGACTTATTAGGATTATCAACATTAAGAGATTGGACAGAAGTACACCGCTTACCGCTAGTTATTTCTTTAAAAAGTTTCCACAAACTAGAAGGGGTTTTACATGACAAGAATCTTTGGTTGTATAAAACATTTAGTCTGTGCATTTCGAGTTTTATCAGAGTATTTAGTTTTTTTACACCTGACTTACCATTTGTTTTGAACAACAGTTCTTTATCTTTACGTAGCCTTTTGAGATATGGAGAAGAGAAACGGTTAAATCGAGTGAATAATGTTTCTTTAGGACAACATATTTCGAAACAGAATTTAAGATAATCTGTAGTGTTTGTGATTGTGTCATTTAATGTTTGTTCTGCAAATAGGTCCCAGTTAGTATCTATCAACATGCATCTGAGTTTGCTTAGATTGTCTTGTGAGTAGCATCTCCGTTGAAATTTACTGTATAGGTGAGAGAAGACACCTTTGTGTGATTTGGAATATATTTTAGGCAGTACACGTATGATGCAGTGGTCAGAGTTCAGTACAGGAGCACGTTTGCGAGCTTCATATATACCAACATCATTGATGAATACTAGATCTAGTGTTTTTTCGAGACGGGTAGCAAAGTTAACAATATTGTCATGGCCAAGTGATATAAGGAAGGAGTGATCACATGAGTTAAAATCGCCAGTCACTATTGATAAAGAGTTCTCGAAGCAAGCTGCAGCAAAAGCGGTGAATTCATCTGCGAACATAGATAAATCCGATATGGTACAGCCAGGAGAGACATAAACATTAGAAATATAAATGAATTTGTATTTTGACAAGTGTCTCGGGCGACATCTGACAGTGATGCAATCAATGTAGACATTCGAGAATTTGAAACAAACTTTGTTAGAAATAGACCATTTTGAGTGAATAAATGTAGCTACACTTCCGCCGCATTTTTTCTTGGAACAAACACGGTCTTGTCGGAATACATTAAAATCATTTAAAGATACTATATTCTCATCATATGAGTCATGGAGCCAGGTTTCTTCTAGAGTGACAATACCAGTATTGTGATAAGTTTCGGATAACAACAGGGACTGAAAACCCAGATGGAGATTTGTAAGTCAGGTGGATGACATTCGTATGCGTGTGTATTTGTGTTCTCTAAGCAGGATGATTTATTTGCGAAACTTTCTCTGTCTTTTCCCAGACAACATTTTCAGCGAAGACTTCAATTTGAAGCCATTTTTGCTGGTAACCTTGAAAGTGATTGTTTTTTTTTTGAGAATTTCTCCATTCATATTGGCATTGATTGTTGCTTTTACGAGTTGATCATGGATTGATATCAGTTAGAGAACCATTAAAAATCAGCCAGGGAGTACTGGACAGTCAGCTGTTTCATCCTAGTTTGGGAATCGCCGGCAGTATGCACCCATTGGGTTCGAACCCAGGACCTTTCGATTACAATGCAAACTGGCTCGTATACCATTCAGCCACTGGGACCCAATCGTTGGTGTTTTGTTGACCTGAAAGTTGACCTTTTGTCCATATGACTTCATTTCTATTGACTGTTGACTGCAGATTTGTCTCAGTACTAGACATCTAAAAATTCTAGGATTTGTATATTCTTCCAACCGAAATAATGCCTGCGGTTGTCTGCATGAACTAGTATGATGGGGTGAATATCTTGTCTTTTAACAACTAGTTTATGTTTGTGGATGCGAAGACGAAGAGAGCGTCCTCTTTGACCAATAGAATTTCTTCACAATTGTTGCAATTTATCTCGTGAATGATTCTGATTTTGTCTTCCTTCACTGTTGCCTCTTATGACTTATATTATTATTATTATTGTTCCCTTGGGTTCCTAGTTGAACATAAGGCTTCAACTGCACGTCTCCATTTGTTTCTGTCTTCTGCTGTACCTTTCACCTGCATCCATGTTAATCCATACTGTTTCAGTTCCTGTTCACACGATCTCCTCCATGTCACCCTTGCACCGACGAACCACTCGCCGCTTCCCTTTCGGGTTACACTCGAGCACTGGCCTGACGCGCGATGTCACCCAACGGCCTCCTCAGCGAGTGTCCAATCCATCTCCACTTCCTCCTGCATATTTGTTGAGCGATTGGTTCCTGTTTCGTTTGTTCCCATAGCTTCTTGTTTGTGATTCTTTCCGGCCATCTAATCTTCAGTATGGAGCGAAGACAGTTGTTGATAAAGGTCTGCAACCTTTTGAAAATATTCTTGGTGACCCGCCAAGTTTCTGATCCGTAAAGTAAAATTGACTTCACGTTTGTATTGAAAATGCGAATTTTGTTGTTGATGCAGGCTGAGTGACGAAGATTTCCAGATTGGTTTCAGGTTGGTGAATGTGTTTCTCGCCTTCCCGATTCTCGATTTGACATCCTCGTCCGTTCCTCCTGTGGTTGAGACAATGCTCCCCAGATAAGTGAAAGAAGTAACCTCTTTCAAATCCCTCCCGTTGATGGTGATTGGCGTTGGATGTTGCTGCTGTTCTTGGTTGGTTATTTTCATGACCTCCGTCTTGTGTATGTTCACCTGGAGTCCTGTATTTGCTGCTTCTTCGACCAGTTTGTCGGTTTTTGCTTGTAAGTCTTCGATTTTGTGTGACATCAAACATAAATCATCCGCAAAATCCAGGTCTTCTAGGTTCTTCACGTCGGTCCAGGATATCCCTGTCTTCTCGTTTCCCACTGTCTGACGCATAATCCAGTCCACCACAATTAGGAATATCATTGGTGATAGTAAGCACCCTTGTCTGACTCCTGTGTTTACTCCATACGCCTCGCTAGTGAGTTTTCCGTTGTGGATCACTTGACATGTGCCGTTGTCGTACAGTTGTTGAATAAGGTTGATGAATATTTGGGGTACGCCGTAGTACTCGAGTAGTTTCCAAATTACTTCGCGGTCAACGCTGTCGAAGGCCTTCTCAAAGTCTATGAGGGAAGTTGAGGTAGAGATTTGATTGCCATTCCATGCTTTGTTCGATGATAATGCGTAGAGTTGCAATTTGGTCAGAACATGATTTGCCTTTCCTGAATCCAGCTTGTTCTGGTCGGAGTTCTGTATCCAGTGCGTCCTTGATTCTCTCCAGGATGATGCGACTCAAGATTTTACTTGGCGTTGACAGGAGCATGATTCCTCGCCAGTTCTTGCAGAGTCCCAGGTCGCCCTTCTTCGGTAGTTTCACTAGGTAACCTTTCCTCCAGTCAGTAGGCAGCTTTCCCTCTTTCCAGATCTTTTGCAATAATGGAGTCAGCATATCTGCTGTCGTCTCCAGGTCCGCTTTCAGTGCTTCAGGGGGTATTCCATCTGGTCCAGCTGCTTTTCCAGCTTTCAGAAGCTTGATTGCATTCAAGACTTCAGCTTTCGTTGGAGGATCTGTGTCAACTTGCAGTTGTGTACGTGCTGTTGTTGGTATTACTGGACGAGTTGCAGGTGGTGATCGGTTCAAGATTCCTTTGAAGTGGTCCGCCCATTGTTTAATCTGTCTTTCTTCTTTGGTAATTGGGTTCCCTTGGCTGTCTTTTATAGGTTTCACTTGTGTTGATCTCTTCCCGGATAGAGACTTGGTTATCTGATATAGTGTCCTTGGGTCCCTTTTGCCTGCTGCCTTCTCAGCTTCAGTAGCCAGGTTGTCGTAGAATTGTCTTTTGTCCTTCCTGGCACTCTTCTTCACTTCTTTGTCCAGTGCTGTGTAAGTTGAGTTCAGCGTCTCTTTCTCTTGTCCATCTTTGCATTGAATCATTTTCTCTTTCACCATTCTCCTCTCCTCTATTAGCTTCCAAGTGTCCGTTGTGAGCCATTCCTTGTCTTGTTTCTTCTTTCTTCCTAAAACCGTTGAACACGTTTCGTTGAAAATTACCTTCAAAGAGTTCCAATGGTCTTCCACGGATGATTCCTCAGTGGTTCCACGTAGTGTTTCCTGCTTTGCTCTGACAGTTGCAGTGAAAATGTCCTGTGTGATTGTGTCATTCAGTTTGTGAGTGTTGAACTTGCATTGTGGCCTGTCCCCAGGTATCCTTGAGGCTTTCAGCTTCACCTTGAATGTCCCTTGTACTAGATAGTGGTCTGAACCCACATCTTGTGTCCAGTAGGCTCCGTCTCCACTTCCTTGAGATTGAAAAGAAGTCTCTCTGGTTTCTGGTGTGTCCATCTGGTGAAATCCATGTTGCCTTGTGTATATCCCTGTGTTTGAACACACTGCCACCAATCACCAAATCATTGAAGGCGCAGAAGTCTGAGAAGAGTTCACCATTTTCGTCCATTTCACCGAGGGCCTCACGACCCATGGTGAGTTCTCTTCCTGTGTTGTCTCCTCCCAGTTTCGCATTCATGTCGCCCATCAGGATTTTGATATCACTCTTTGGGACGTTGTCCATTACTGCTTGTAGTTGACTGTAGAAATCCTCCTTCTTCTCATGTTCGGAGACGTTTGTAGGCGCGTAGCATTGAATGATTGTAACCTTTTTTCCTTTTGAGTTGAACCTGGCTGTCATTATCCTGGAGGAGATTGGTTCCCACTGCATGAGAGCTTTAGCCGCTGTTGGTGACATCATGATGGCTACTCCCTCGGTGTGCTCGTGATCGTCCTCTGGGTGACCGGAGTAGATTATTGTCTCTCCAGTTGATAGTTGGCTCCTTCCACATCCGTTCCATCTGCTCTCGCAGATTCCCAACACTTCTATTTTATATCTCCTCATTTCTGCGGCTACCTGAGCAGCCTTCCCAGCTTCGTACATTGTACGAACATTCCACGTCCCCATCCTTATTTTCGCTTTCATCGAAAGAAGGCACATCGGCTGACTGGCTTCCCGAAGGCTTTCACCAGCCCGCGTCATTTCACTTCCCCGATTCCAGCGAGAAATAAGGTCACTATTTTTAATTTTAGAATTTTGAATATATTTGTGCGTTGAAGTTTTAGTAGCAATTTGGTTAAGTTTTGGGGGTGGAGTTGCTAGCACCACGCCCCAACCCTCCCTCTTTATCCGGGCTTGGGACCGGCTAGAATACTAGTGACCTAGTAATCTAGGCGAGGTTCTCTTATGACTTACATGCTATCAATTGAAGTTATTCTGTCGGCTTGTCGACCACATCTATTCTGACAGATTTTAATCATTTTGCGGTGATTTCGGAGGTGTTTTCCATAAAAAGTAACACGATTTTTTGAAAGAAGAAATGGACAACAGGTCAGGGATTTGATTAGTTACAGGTTCAATCATGATTTGACATCAGTTAGAAAAACATTGGAAGACCATCTGGGAGTACTGGACAGCTGTTTCTTCAGCCTAGTTTGGGACTCTTCATCAGCACGCACCCGACGCCATGGTTCAAAGCCAGGACCTTTCGTTTACAAGGTGATCTCGTAGACCATTTAACCACAGTGGAACTGATTCAACCCTTGATTATTAATCTGATACTCACTAGTGACTGGCTCTATACACGAAGTTAACTGTAGTGCTGATGAGAAGTCGTAACCTGTGGAACCCATCAAGTCAGACAGGAGGTCATTTACTCGCATATGAAACTGACTGATGGCTGCGTTATATATTTATATGTAGCGAATTGGGAGAAGCTGGAATGCGTGGGCTGGCCATTAGATCAGGTGACAATGGGCGAGTGGCCTACGAGCTCGCGTTGTAACCAGAATGTGCTGGGTTTGAACGATGTTGGTGTGTGTTTACTAATGAAGAGTCCCAGATTGGGACGAAACGACTCTCCACTTTTCTCAGATTTTTTGAAATAATCTGTGCCAATACAAATGACTGATAAAATACCCAGAAACAACAAGTTATCTGCAAGATTACGGGTGGGAAGGGGGGAGATGGCTGACAAATGCGTGGCAAATTCTAATAGCTCACTTCAAATTCAAGTATGTGGTGTAGATATTATCTAGAAGAGGAACGGAAACTTCATCACTCTAGACCCCGCAGTTCAGGCAACACAAACAAGCCTAAAACAAAGCACTCTGTACACAGTCTGAAAGGAAATGTCTATTTCTTTGAAGATGTAACACTTGAAATGGAGAACAATATCCTGGAAATCAGTAAGCTGAATGATATCCAGAGTGTGGAAAATTTGCATTAGAAAGGACAGTAATAACTCCTTTATTCCATGAAGAAAAATGAATTGAATATTAATAGTTCCTCACACGAAATGGGGTCTGTTTACTCCTGGTGTAGGAAACATTTGCAATCTCTACCCATGACATAATTTAGACCGAAGTTTAAGGTCTTCAGTATCTCAGTGGGGACATTAGCATTCAGAATGGGAGTATAACTATCTCCGTTAGTCGATTGAAATAAATTTCCCACAATCCAGGTGTTATCCAAAATCAATAATGTATAATTTAGAACAACACATTTAAGCGAACAATATTGTGCTTTCAATTAGATCTCATCAGGCTTAACTCTAATATATACAAGTTTACAAATAAAAATTCAAATATAAACCAATTATGGTGTTTTGTCTATAGGGTAATACGATGGTGAATATAAATTGTGCAATTAGTCATAATAGTAGTAATGATAATAATAGCAATAGTAATAATAAAAATGGTCTTATCAATAATAAGGATGAAAAAGTGAGGCAATCTGTGATAACACGAATAATGAAAAACAGCATGATTAAACAAACAACCGTTCAGGTGTAAGTAGTCGATAAAGGCTAGTAAAAACAAATGAACCGATTAAGTAATGTTAGATTGTAAGGGAAGGAAATGAAACACTTTTTTAATGAAGATGTGATAAGATTAAGGGATGATAAGAAAGGGGTTGAAAATATAAACCAAGGGTG
>OX235274.1:138369725-138424593 GCA_944472155.2 Trichobilharzia szidati | reverse complement strand
TTGATTGATTACGGGTTTGGTCACGAGTTGACTGACTGACTGACTGTTGTCGACATAGAACTCTGCACAGAAGTGCACCAGTTCAACTTGCCATTCCCCCTCCAAGTACCACACAAAGCAAGAGATAAGAGTAAGGTGAGGTTTAACACAGGGAGACAGATAATAAACAGAAGTGTGAACGAGGGATAGAGAATAGTAATATGGAAGAACAATAGAGCTCTATTGGATATGATAAATAACAGAGTGAATGCATCTCCACCAGCTATTGACAACGAGGATATTTAGCCATCTATACCATCACCAATTGCCTCCAGTCGTCGTTGGTTCTTACCATCTATCCCGAGGACCTCGACCAGTCAATCAGGAAGTCTACACCTCCTTAATTGACTAGCTGTCTGGCTTAAACTAACTGTTGTGACTTTCATTGACTGATGAAGCCATGTTTTGGTTTGACCACCACCACTAGCTTTCTCTTTTCCAACCTGATCCATCCTGTGTCAGCCAGCTAACAATGTCTGTTGTCGAGGAAGGCAATGACTAGGGATGCGGAGTAACCCATGTCCTAACCATCTCAAGCGATGTAGTCTCACATTCTCATCGGCTGATTTCCCCTCCCACTTACCTAGCACTCGACCGACGCCTCACCTCAATATTTCTCACCTTATCATACCAATTAACACGAAAGATAAACAGCAGGTGCCTATGATCAAAGATAGCTAGCCGACCTTCTCATGTCTTTCACTCTCCATGGCCATGTCTAACAGGCGTAAAGGAGGACGCAGCGAAACTAATGAGCAGTACACACGTCCTTTGGTCGACAGCCACCCGGATATCCCGTCTACGACAGAGATGATGTAAGTTGACATATGCTAAACGAGCCTTCTGTATCCCTGATGAGATCTCGTCGGCGGTCAACTCTCGTTGAGGCTGGCTGATGCAAATTTCCAAATAAGTGAAGTGGTCAACACGCTCTGCCAACTCACTACCTGTCCTTAACCTAGGAGTCAACGTAGTCCAGTCCTGTAGCTTCACCTTACATTTGAGGGAATCGAATCGCATGCCAAGTATTCGAAGATTGCTGCTCATTCTGTCAGAGTATTTCTATGTGAAGATGCTAAGAAAGTGCAGAGTCTTCTGAACACCTTGAGCAGCCATCTTCGAATATTTGACACGCAATTCGATCCCGTCAAATGTAAGGTGATGCTACAGAACTGGATTAAACTGACTCCTAGCTAACAGATAAGCAGGAGTGAAGTGGTAGAGCGTGTTGACATCTAGTGGGATAACTACGATTTGAGTTACAATGCATGTTGAGCGACTGCATTCCTTGATGAAGAAAAATATCTGATATTATGTTAAGTGCAGTCAAATAAAGAGCTGACAACAATCCATCAAGTATTCAAGTATTGGTTTGTGGGGATTTGATCGACTGGCAACAGGATTTCATCATGAGCTGACATTGGTTAGAGAACCATTGGGAAACCTGGGAGTACTGGACAGCTGTTTTGTGGGCCAATGGATCGGGTCCCAGTGGCTTAATGGTCTACGAGTTCGCTGGCCTTGTAACCAGAAGGTTCTGGGTTCGAACCGTGGCGGTGGGTGCATACTGATTGAGAGTCCCAAACTAGGACGAAACAGCTGTCCAGTACTACCTGGCTGGTTTTCCAATGGTTCTCTAAGTGATGTCAGCTCATGATAAAATCCTGTAACCAATCCATCAAGTCGTTGACTGCTGGTTTGAGATACGTAGGGAGAGGAAGGAAACTGTTAGTATTGATATGCTTGACACAAAATGAGTTCAATTTTCCTATTAGGAGTAAGCGCCAGTCTACTGTAACATAGATGTTTTTGGAAGTGTGGAGGAGAATGATGCTTAGGAAGGATTCGTGTGCTTTTGGATTACCAATGAAACTATATCATTCTTCATTATTACTATTCCTTTGTCTCACACCTCTGTTTACTGTCTATATTATGCATTTCTTCTACTTTCTTCTCTTGCTTTGTGTGCTACATGGAGTGCGGCGACTTGAACTGCTGCACATCGGTGCAAAGTTCTGTGTCAAAAACAGACAGACAGACAGACAGAACATAGATGTTTGAACTACAAAACCCAGTATAACATAACGAACACTTCATTTTCCTTATAGTCTTTGTAAGTAGTCTAACCTAATAGAGAGTAATCAAATCTCCATGTGATATTAAATATAAGTGTGTATCTTATCTCCTTAACAAAATCTTTATTTCTACTATTATTATTATTACTATAGGGAGTAACAAAGACAGAGGTTTTAACGACACTGAATCACTTGACAGTATCGTTTCACAGACTGTCTAATAAGACAGAAATGGTCATAACTGTGGTGTCCAGAAAAAAAAGATATATTAAGAGACGATTTCCTTGTTCTTTAAAAATATTTTGCTAAGCTAATGTAAGAGTGTCAATTTCAGCAAAGAACCCAAAAGAACAAACACTTTAATTGTAGCACATTAGTGTCATGTGGCGTTTACTCTACATAGAAAATTTAAAAGGTTTTTTCCCCTCTGTTTCTATAGTGTTTACAGAAATACAAAACTCACCTGGAACTAGATGTTAGATAATGCACTCAACAAAGCCTTCAATCGGTACAAAATTTCCTTCTATAATATTAATTCCATCATTTTGAACCACAACTAGCCTTATTTCCCATCTGAAAGGAGGATCAAAAATATCAGTATGATAGACATAGTGTAGATTACAATTAAAAATATAAACATACAGTAACTGATGGACTTAATTTCATTATTCCTGGCAATCAGATGCTAATCATGGACTTTACAGAACAAGGAGATGAGTTTTAATAGGTAGGATATAACAGAGGTATTAAACAACTATCAAGCGTTTCATTATTATTCTAAGCTCCTTAGATGGGGTCAAATTATTCGAAAAATCAAAACAAAAATAAACCACAGAAGTAATGAGAATAATAACACATTAAAGGCAAATATGTTCAGAAAAAGCAACAACTTTAAAACAATGTTAGTGTTGAAGTAAGAACTGTTCAGGAGCTGGGAAAGATTAACTGGCCTAAAATGGTAAGATAGCTAATAAGTACAGGGACGCATGCACCAGTGCTACTGATAGATATTAAGCCACAACATCTAAACACAAAAGCTATCAGTTTGTAGTTAGTCTCGTACAAGCTGGGATAACATAACGCCATGCACTTAAAAGATCATACAGTTATTAATATCGTATTACTGTGCGTCGGTGGCACAGTGGTTAGGACTCTCGCCGACCATGCACATGGTCCGGGGTTCAATCCCCTGCCGACGCACACCCGATATCTATGGTCGCCCTGCGAAATTTGGGCTACCGATATCCATGCTGAAAATTCCATACTTGTACTGAAAATACGGTGTGGCATCAAGCTATAATCAAAATAAAAATAATATTGTATCAAACAGATATATCTAATATGGAATTCTACTTTGTCACAGTACTCAAATTCTACTCCTGCGTTTGATTATTTAATTCTTCTATTGATTTCCAATACAATGGATCGCGAGATTCCCTTAAATGCACTTATCTTATTTTGCTCAATTAGCCTAGTGTGTTCTAGGCTGCAAACAGCTCGTACGAACGGAAGAGCAATTATTAGTTGGGTAGAAGAACAAAGCATGACCTGTATCACACGATTGTATAGAACTAGACGACGCTGACTAATGTCAAAAAAATGTAACGAATTATGGCGAGAAATATCTGTCATTCCACAAAATATAAGTCACAAAAGAGGATACAGAGAGGTTTTAAGATTGATAGAGCAAAGTATTATGCTGACAGCAACACTTATAAATATAAGATCTCGTAAAAGAGATGGTATGATAAGTGACAGTCTATTTTTCCCCCTTTTATATATGTGATTACTAAAAGATCAATTTTAGCGTTGATCTCCTCCGCACTATCTAACTAACACGGCTATAAACAAAAATGCCAGAAATAAAGCAACAATCAGGTTAATAATAGTAATAGTAGCAGCTTTGTGTCGGATAGTTAGTAGCAATCATAAGAGGCATTTAGTGCAAATTTACAACTAAATATTTGCCAGAGAAATGATTAACTAATTAGATTCATTTACCTGTATTATTCCCTGACACATAATTCAATCAAGCCGCATGTTTCAAATACCTATGATTAACTTTCCTGGAACTCATCAGTAGCGAATAAGTGTTTTGGGAGAAAGTATATTGACACAACGGGTAAATTATGCATAGGAGTTCTCTAAGTGCATATCACAGCCAAAGACAATAAAAACAATACGATGTCAGCTTTAAAAACGACGACACGTCACATTATCACCTAATCCAGTCTCCTTACAAAGAAATCAAGTACAACAACACATATCATCATTATACAAATAACGTATTCTTGGATAGAGAAGTTTAAATAGTCACTAGCTACCGAAAACAAGACCGAAATTCGAAACCAACCCAACAGTCACACAGTTGAATTCAAGAAAAATAAATTAAGCCTTTTCTGCACAAGATTTCGACTAACATTGACTTCAGCTCCGAAGTGCACACGAAACCTCTCAGCTCCACTGCAGTACATTGGGACACAGGTGCATCAAGGCAGACGTCAAGTGCACCGCCGATACTTTCGAGCAAACACTGGCCACAATGCAGACACTTTTGAAAGCACCTGATGTTTCAGAGATATGTAAGTGGTCAGTGGTACTTAAGGTAGACCTCAAACAACCAAGGTGCACTAGAGATATACACAACTTAAAATTTTTCTGATTTACTTTAGCTTTAAAACTGCAAGTATTATTGTGATATTGAATGCGTCGTGTTCTTACGTCAAAATGGCAAATGGCATATCCGATTTATGTCGATTTTCGGAAAAAATGGGTTCATTGCAAAAGGTACCCTAACGTTCTACGACTTGATGTGGTCCCAGTATCTATTGCTGTGAGCCGAATGCTTTTACTAGCTCGGGTGAAAAACCAGAAAAGACAAAACTACACGTTAAGATAAAAGGGGAAGCAAAACCCCACAGCAGATTCAGAGACATTAAAAAAAGTGCTAAACAAATCTATAGGGTTTCAAAGCTTGATATCTAAATGCAAATACTGAATTACCAATATTGTTGGTGTATAGATATCATAAACACCAACAACTTATAATCGAAAATGCAACTGGTAGACGACTTTTATATAACGCTATCATTATATAACTTTAGCTGCATATTAAGCATTTAAGTACAAAGAAGTATAAGAAGACAATCAGGTGTATTATAATTGTGAGAAATCACCGACAATAATATGAACCAAAAAGTGTTCGATTTCTATTAAATACAGATGAAAGCAGGGACGCACATATACAATAAAAATATCTGGTTAACGAGTGGCAAAAATTACTACCTGAGCCCAACTAAAGCAGGACAAATCAAAACACGATATCAAAAGATCGACCAAAGTGTGAGCCAACATTGAGGCCAAATCAATGCATGAAGTTGCCCGATTAAAACGATAAGAACTGCCAACTGCATCTGCTCATGGAGGACAAGTAATTTTATTAAAAGTAATGTTCATGGAGAACTTAAATTTTATTTTAAACAGTTTTTTGTTAAAAGGTTAAGAATAACACTCCCTTATATTAGGACATTTTGTCCATCACCTGCGTCAACCTAACGTTTGTTTATCTACTGTGTACATCTTCTGATGAATACAACTTCCTACTAAGCTAATAAAGCAATTTCACATGTACACTCAAACACCGTGTCTTCAATCATCCCGGCAGCCTGCTATGCGTCATAATAATTTGGTCTTCATTTTGGAACCGTGTTATGTGCATGTACTCGTAGCCTTGCCTACAGATATTGCAGTAGAAGTTTCAGATTCATAGGTAACTTCTCTGAAGACATGATCTATGACGAACTTAGTGTAGCAGTCACCCACACAACGTGCATGTCAGGCGAAAAGCAACCCTAGCAGATACTTGCAGGGTGTAGGCAAAGTAGTAGAAAGCTGTCGCAGCTCCTCAGGAATGCGAAATGGCTCATTGGGACGCAGTCTAGACTAATTAGTCCAGAAGCAAATGTGGTCGCAAAGATTACCACACAATGCTGGGCAGGTTCGAAGGATAGGATATGAATTAAGTGAACTGGTGGATTTAGTCGTCATGCACATAGGTGATGAATGTTTATCCAGGTACTATGTGCTTACCTTGTCTTGTTATGTTTTGATACATTTAGCCACTACGTCCACAACTTATTTGATCTTTGTTTACTTGGGCTCCAAGTGGAACTTTGGGTTTCAGCAGCACATACCCATACCATCCTGTTCTCTGTAGTCCTGTTTAACTACCCCTACCATTGCTCTCTATCCCTCATTTCCTCCTGACACGATCTCTCACGCCCAACTCGTCATTTCCCATTCGGATACCAAGTAGGGCTTGACGCACGTGTTGCTCGAGGGTTTTCGCAGCCTTTCCGGTCCGTATCCAACTCCTTCTATTTAACTGTTGGGAGATTTTTTCTCCGTTGGTTCGATTCCAGTTTCTTGATGCTAATACTTCTTAGGCACCTGATATTCACCATCGGACAAGGGCAGGTGCTGATGAAAGTTTGCAGGGTTTTAGAAATGGTTAACATGGCAAAGGACGTTTCTGACCCATGCAGAAGAAATGACCTAACATTGGTGTTGGAAATCCAAATTTTGTCCTCTATGCTGAGTGAAGGACATTTCCAGACTGATTTCAGAGTGTAATTCAGATTTTGGGTAAAATTTATTTTGATAAATTCTCACAGTGTTATACAGTAATATACAGTGATGACATTTTGAGCACAGTTTATTGCTTATAATCATATCAGGGTATTCATACAACTTTCTTACTTCCTTTTATATAATTCCATTATTTTCCATCGCTTGATTTGATTGGTAATAGTATTTTCCATATTTCCGGTATGAATGATGAGTCATTCCTATTGCATATGTTGGGTGTATACTCGATGAACAAGGATTCAGTAATCAAACTCTCTCTATCTCCACCTACCTAGATTACTTCTTAGAATTTTAACCCTCTCACACTCTATTGTATGGTTGTGTGTTAATGCATCCAGTGCAATTGCTCAGCTTCTTTTCTAAATTGCTTATCTTCTCGGGGTCAACCATTCTTACCTTAGCTAAATTCTTATGTTTCGACAATCCGACTACCCCGGACCCACCAGTCTGACCTATGTAGTTGACCTTACCCACAGTTATTTTAAGGTATTTTGTAAATTATATTATATATGGGGTGTTAGATTTTAACTTAAGGGTTGGCAATTTAGTCAGTTTTCAACCCAAATCCTGACCTAGTGTTTGGCATGCTGACATAGTCTCTATAAAGGAGCGTGCTTCAACTACCGACTGGTCAGTCAATATTGTCTCATCCATTGAAGATGAATGGGATAGATTTAAGAATACACTTGAGAGGGTTACTACTGATTTCATTCCCTGGAGGGTTCCTAAAAGACCAACAAACCGGCCACCATGGATAAATAGACAAGCTATAACACTGCTAAGACGGAGAAAAAGGTTCTGGAATCTCTTTGTTTCTACTGGGCTACAGCAGTTCCGGCTAAAATACTGTGAAACCAGAAACCAGTGTAAAACTTTGATTCACCAGTCAAGGATAGCTTACGAAACCCAGTTAGTTAAAAGTTCACCAGGCTGCCCAAAAAGACTCTTCTCATATATCAAGAGAAGAACACGTAAGAGTGATGCTATCCCACCTCTTATGCTTGAAGATGACCAGACAAACATGGCTGAGGATAACTTGACTAAGTCTGAGGCTTTGTCCAAGCACTTTAGTCAAGTATTCTCTGATAATATTTATACCAGCTTTGTAACTTTTCCAGAAGGTAACTTGAAAATGGCACCCTTATACATTGGAAAGTATACTGTCCTAAAGTACCTTCTAAGGCTCAATCCTGGTAAGTCCAGTGGCCCTGATGAACTCCACCCACGTATTTTAACAGCATTGGCTGAAAACATAGCCGAGCCATTGTCGGTAATCTTCAATATGTCTCTGGACCAGTCTAAATGTCCAAGAGACTGGAAAGATGCCATCATTAGTCCGGTCTTCAAAACCGGATCTAGAAACTTAGTTCAGAACTATCGTCCTGTTAGTTTGACCAGTATTGTTGTTAAACTACTAGAAAGAATAATTCGTGATACTATCATTCAGTTCATTGAAGGGAACAAACTTTTCGCTGTGGAACAGCATGGTTTTAGAGCAGGTCATTCTTGCTTGACCAACCTTCTTTTGGCCAGAGAAAGTTGGGCAAGCTCAGCTGATGCTGATATACCTGTGGATGCCATATTCATCGACCTTAGCAAGGCGTTTGACAGGGTTTCCCATTCAGGTCTTCTAGTAAAGTTAGGTAGTCTGGGAATCAATAAAGTGGTTGCCGACTGGATTGAAGACTTTCTAAAGGACAGAAGACAAGGAGTACGAGTTAACGGGGTTTTATCAACATGGGAATCGGTTAAGAGTGGCGTTCCTCAGGGCACAATTCTAGGCCCACTTCTTTTCCTGATTTATGTTAATGAGATTCCATCGGTAGTTAGGTCATCCTGCTTACTGTTTGCTGACGACATCAAGATATGGAGGGCTTTACACGATGACAGTGATCAACTTGCTTTGCAGGAAGATTTAAACTTGTTGAGTGATTGGTGTAAGCACTGGGCCTTGGAGATTAACTTAAGCAAGAGTGTAGTTATGCGTGTATCTCATAGTCACGTGCACAATTACTCCATGAATGGCATTACTCTCCCAGTGGTCACTGAGTACAAGGACTCGGGAGTGGTTGTGCAGCATGACTTGAAAACAGTAACAAACTGTAGAGCTGCAGCCACTAAAGGTTTTCGAATATTATGGGACATACGCAAAGCTTTTGCGAATTTTGACGCTGAAATATTTCGTATATTATATCCGACTTATATCAGACCTCATTTGGAATCCAGGCAGCGAGCCCGTGTTTCAAATACGAAATAGACTTATTAGAAAGGGTGCAAAGAGTAGGAACTAAGCTAATAAAAGGTTTCTCAACCCTCTCATATGAAGAGAGGTTAAGTCGACTGGGTTTATTTCCACTGTCATACAGACGACTTAGGGGTGACCTAATACTAGCATACCGTATCCTAAGAAATGATTTTGGAGCAAATTTATCTAATTTATTTCTTCCTTCTAGCACCAACCAATTGCGAGGACATCACCTCAAGGTTCAAAAACCACGGTCGAATCGTCTGCGTTTGGAGATCCGTTTTTCGCATCGGATTGCGAACCATTGGAACTCCCTACCGGAACACGTCGTATCAGCGCCATCCGTTGATTCATTCAAGGCGAGATTGGACCTCCTGTGTGTAACAAATCGAAAGGATTAACACAGGCATATAGCCTACTATCCTAAATAAATTGTAAACTGTAATTATATTACAGTTTTGTCTAAATGGGTCAACTGGGTCCTTTAACGTGCAGAGGCTTAAATACCACTCTAATTCCTGCAGGGTCTCAAATGTCCCCTCTTCTATACGGTAAAACTACTGTAGATTCCTTATATTCTCTCTTGTTTATGTCATCCTTACTAATTTCGCAGCTACTTTTAATTTACTTTTGACCTTTTCTGATCTTCCTGATGAATTTTATAGGAAAGTTATTTGATACCAATGCTACCTTCTTCTATCTGTTTTATTTTATCATTTAGGTCTTTTTTTGTACTACTTAGTGCCACTGATTGATTTGCTAGACACTTATATAAGCCTGTCCTAACAGATAACGACGGATGAGGTGAGTTAAAGTCTAAATATCTATTAGAATACGTTGGCTTTTTATAAACGCTAGTGTGCAGTTTCCTTTCTTCTATTCGTTCTATAATAATAATAGTAATATATTCTCATTTATGTACATGAGGGACGCCAGTTTACAGGCATCATCAATTCGATAAATTACACATATAATTAGTAGGTGTAGTTAGTAATGATAATATAATAAGGTACATATTTATTCCTACAAATGTAGGACACACCTGTTGTATAGGCATGGATAAGTATTATTTAAGTTACATATTTAATTTACATGATTTATGGTTAAATAACATGGTTGCTATCTGTTTCTCTTTAGTTCGTGGGAACAATCTGATAACGAGTGGTTCTGCGGAGCACATCAAGAAACATAGAGAAATTGACTTCGCATTAACAAAAAACCCAAGTATGTGTTGGATGCATTATAGATATTTGGGAAAAAATGAATCTCGAAGTCATTTCCCTCATATGGCAATGAAATGGATCTTATGCTAGTATATTCTCACTTTCTGCACATGGGGGATTCCAGTTGACAGGCATCATCAATATGATAATAATGCACACATGGAGTAGAGTTGTTTTAAATTTTTCACTAACACAAGATACATATATACAAGTGAAGATAATGGAATATTGACCGTAAGTACACTTTGCATAAGTTAAAATAGTTTATATGGCATAATCCTAGGCACCATTATTGTTTGAGTTTGTTGAAAATGAGCGTAACAACTGAGTGTTGCGTTACATTCGGTCGATATGGTGGGTAACTCACAAAAGTATAAAAATAGCTTATAAAACGTTAGTTAGTTTCCCGCAAACGATGTTTTAAGCAACATAATCGGTAACTCTAAACAATAGGAACCCAAACCGAAACGACCTACGAACTCACAAACGACCTTGAGAAACCAGTCAGTTGACTCTGTTGTTTCTAGAATTAATTATGGATGCTCTACACCTCTACTGCGATTCCTAATCGCAGTGCTGGTGTATTATTGCCTATTATCCAGCGCTTAGTGCTGCCCGGGACCACTATTCACACAGCCGAATGGAGTAGTTGTGGTCAATCGTCGAATCTTGGGTATTAACATTTATCAAGTGTATGTATAATCTCCAGCGAACATGTAAAGCATATCTTGCTACTGCCGGTAAATTGTGATTGAATTATATGGTTCTATTTCTGTAACAATTTGATGATGCCTGTAAACTGGCGTCCCTCATGTACTGTACTACGAGAATAAATTTATTTATTTATTTATATTCATCATGTAGTCAATAACACAGACGGTTTTCGCAATCCTTTGGATGGAACTCATACTAATTGCATCGAAAGTTTCTGGAATCACCTGAAAAAAAGGATTAGTTTCGGGAACGGATCAAGAAATCCAATGATATACAGTTATCTGGATGAGTTTATGTACAGAAGTTGGTTTAACATGAGTATAAAGACTTCTTTGAGAAACTGGGAGCTTTCTTGGCAACATATACAAGAACTTTGTCCTTTGTGAATATATTTTAACATTGCTTTACTTTTATATAAACGATTTTTTACAATCATGTGCCGTTCTTTTGATCCTTCTGATTGGTCGAAGTTGTCCTTAACAAGGTCGTTTCGGTTTGGGTTCATATTGTTTGGAGTTGCCATATAATCTGCAAGGGGCTCACCACAGCAGTAAGTATCCAGTTAAACATGCAGAGAAGTATTAGTGATTCAGCAACCAGTGGATTTTTGATTCTTTTCGGTCTCGAACCAGAATGACTGCGAACCAATTCACACACAAATGTCGAAAGAGGCATGCAGGAGCAGAATTTTACCATCGAATAAGTCAGTGGGATCCGAAATGCAGCTGTCAGCATATTTTCGTTATTTCATAGATATCCAGGTTTATTGGCGCTGTATGGCTAGTGATTTGGATTTGTCATCACAATCAACATATGGATGAATATCCAGATGTGTGCTACAACTTGTTTGCCGTTCGGATTTAGTTTATTACATCTCGTGTAGGGTTTGATTACTCTACGATTTTGACATATTCCGCGAAGTGTCACCGTGATCATGGAGAGTATACGTATGCTGTAAATGCATTACTTCGTTGACTCCTGCCTTCACAACGGGAACTGTAGATTTACGTAATTCTTCGCCACTGTAGGTAGGGCATCACCGCATTCTTTTTGGAAAGGAGACCAGCTGGTGGATTATATATAACGTCCAAGTAACTTATATCTTTGCATGTGATATTGTGGTAAGTTTTGACTTTGTTTTCTCATAATTCACACACGAAGACACAAAGTGGCAATGATTTTTTCCGCTACACCCCTGTCAGCGCTGACCAAACAACTGACGTGGATGTTAACCCTTCTGAACCCGTACTACTCATCTCAGCTCCCTATCGGGAAGAAACAGACACAGTCTAGTGCACAAGGAATTAGTAATCACATCCAGTGCTTGTACAAACATACGCTAAATAAAATCTACTCAAGTCTCCAAAAGATCTACAGGAAGACTGTAGTTGAACAGAGATTGGAGCCACTTATATATAACACATCACCCTTCAAGGTTTGGGCTCGTTAGAACCCGATATCCTTGAAAAATCCACTCTCACCATATCGAGAGACTATACAAAATCTTATACAAGCAATCTCCATGACCTAAAATGGTTAACAGACAGTTTTCTACATGTTAATCAACTTACTCGTACAGAAAGACCATGCACCGACAAATGGCAGGTGACCTGGTTTCAGTGAGCAATAGCTGCCTGGCTAAAGCCGATATTAATCTGCATGGGGTACTTTTCACTTCTGATGTTACTTACGGTGAAAATTCTGACAAAATTTTACAAATATTTCACTTATTTTGAATTAATACCCGATTTGGATATAAATCAAGAATAAGATTCGATGCCGTATAACCAAAGTTTTTCGCGGGAATGACTTCAAGCTTCATTTTTTCCCAAATATCTATAATGCATCCAACACATACTTGGGTTTTTGTTAATGCGAAGTCAATATCTCTATATTTCTTGATGTGGTCCGCAGAACCACTCGTTATCAGATTGTTCCCACAAACTAAAGAGAAACATGTAATTTCACCATAAACCAAATTTATATAATTTAAATAATACTTATCCATGCCTGCACAACTGGTGTGCCTTACACAGATGGGAACAAATATATGTTGTATTATCAACTTGTCAACTGATTTCATGACGAAGGGGGTTCCGTTATTCACCAGATGTGCTAGCAATATTACAAATAACTGCGAATTGTAGGTTCCAGCGAATCCAACGCTTTATTTCAGTAACAATAACTTCGAGGAGAGCAACACTGCATCAATGCCTTCGCTGAAGGCAGTACTTTTGAAAGGAGAAGAAGATACAAGAAAACCGCATGAGAGGTGCAGAAATATATAATAAGTGTTAATATTTCAAAATATACCACAAACACGGTGTTCATTCTGTTTTGATTGTTTCACCGATAGGTTTTAGTAATGGAATTCTAAAGTCCTTCTTGCTAACAACTAGTTTAAGTGATGACCGTACCTACTTATATAGGGTGACGGTTAGTATATTAATAATAATAATTTACTTTATTCCAAAAACAGTACTTGTGATACAGAATGGAATTTTCAGCATTAATCACAATATTGCATCTAATTTCCTCAAATTATAAATAAAATTAATCACAAAGAAAATTTTTCTACATTTACAATACGGTTAATATAAAAATAAATAAATAAAAAATAAAAAAAACATGCAGCATATAAAATGGAAATAATAATAATGATAGCAGCTAAGGTAATGATAATAATAATACAAGTGAAAATTGCCGTGGGCTTGTTTCACACAGTATTGTCGATGCGGTATACGAATCCTTGCATGATTAAAAATATTGAATATGATGTTCTCTTTATATGATATGGTGAGGGGAAAAACAAAAATTACAGCAGTCATAGAGATAAGTTGGTGTTTGCAGTTATGAAAGTGAGAACAAGAAGCAACAGGACCACAAATATAATAGAAATAATAAAAGTAAAACTTGAAGGTATATAAGGATGGATGGAGAAGAATGTTTATTCCTGGAAAAGAAGTAAAACTCAGAATTCAAAGTGCGTGAAATACGGATAAGGAAAGCGATGGCTTAATAATATCTACTGTTTTTCTGACATATACATCTAGGTATCTTTTTGAAGTGGTGAACTCATACCATTCAGGGAGTTTATCTGTAGACTTCGGCTTATAGGCAATTTTTTAGACTTCTATTTCTTTTTTAGTTATTCATTTATTTTGCAGAGGTCACTCGAACTCAGGGGCCTTAGCGAAAGAGTGCTGTTCCACAGATAAGGGTTGTTCTTACATGTCCTCACCATCATACTCGTTGAGTGCCAATCACTACCCCCCACCTTTCAATATGCAAGGCCCTGAGGAAATGATTCTTTTTTATTTCTATTATTATATGCCACGCGGACCTTCTTACATTCGTTTATCAACTCATTTAGAGTCATAGTATGAACGACTACTTTCAGAAGGTCATAATGTATGTCTCATCTGTTACAGCATTTTGGAGAAAAGTAATAAAACCGTAAAGAAGTTAAACGGTCACTGTCTATCTTTTAGACATAAATAAATGAAAATATGAAAAACGCTGCAAAATGGCGCAGCATTTTATATATATAAACGGTAATAAGTTACAATATATGATTCAGAAAAATTCGACTGCACAGTATTATAGTTATAGAACAGTAAGATAAGATGCGTCAATATTTAAGACTCACCCTGTGGTTAAGCTGATCATTCAGACTACCACTATTTGAGCCAGAATTTGCGTAGAGGAGGACAGTACTTACATACAGCGTTAGGTAGTCCCCAGAGACATTTTGATACCAGCCATCTTCAGGTGATTTACTATTACAAGACGAGACTGGACTCTTAGCGTACTGAAATGCTCATAATACAATGTTATCAAGGATATGAGCGAAAATATTTGACTAAGAAAACAATTAAAAAGACAACCGGATGTGAATGGGTGACTTGGGTTGTGAGAACAGTTATGGTGAAAGTCGAGTCAAAGATGGAGTACACAGGTTTCGGGAGCTAACAGTGAGAGTCAGAGGAGTGCCATATAAGATCTCTAATTTTTAGTTTGTCGCACACTGCTTCTAACCCGTTGCAGGTGAAATATTTGTCCAGCAGAGATGACAGGATTTTTGGGGTAGAACTATTTCTGATTTCGGTTGGAAGACGGCTCCAAACACAACGGTATTTCACAGTGAAGGAACTGGATCTGCATTTTGTATGACAGTGGGGCACTTCTCAGGTTAGGCGTCGAGTGCTAGGTAAGGCGGGGAAATCAATCGACGAGACTGTGAAATTACTTCGACTGAGATGGTTAGGACATGTGCTACGTATGCCTAGTCATCGCCTTCCTCGACGGGCAATGTTAGCTGATATAGGGTCAGGCTGGAAAAGAGCTAGCGGCGGTCAAACGAAAACATGGCACCAATCAATGAAATCCACAACAGTTAATCTAAGCCACGTAGGAAGATGTAGACTTCCTGGTTGGGGCCCTCGGGATGGTAAAAACCAATGGTTGGAAACAATTGGTGACATGGCTCAAAATCGTTCTCAGTGGCGCAGATGCATCCACTCCTTGTGACTTATGATTTCCAATTAAACTGTTTTGTTCTCCGTTATTACTATTCCTTTGTCTCACACCTCTGTTTACTGTCTATATTATGCATTTCTTCTCTTGCTTTGCGTGCTACATAGATTGTGGCGACTTGAACTGCCGCACATATGTGCAAAGTTCTATGTCGAAAACCGACCGACCGACCGACCAGGTGAACTAAAAGTGAAGTCACTGTGGGGGAAATATATAAGCCCTTTAGTAACCCGAAATGTGATTTTTGGGTTGAACTTCAGTCGTCTGATCAATAAGGGTTCCAATTCGAATATGTTACATCTGTCGTAGTAAGAAATGAAAGAGGTTTTAACCTACTAGTCGTTTAGTAAACGCCCTTTGTAAACTTTAGAATTTGCACCTGTCTTTTATGAAGACACTGTCCATGACAGGCGGGCAAAATCCAAGTAAGGGCCTTATGCATAACTTGTACAGCGTAGTTTGCGATTCATACGTCTTAAAGTCTTGGAATAAAATCCCAAGGAGCCTTTTGACCTTTGATACCTGTAATTTAACATATTCTGTGAGGCTAAATCTGTTGTAAGTGGCAGCTGAGGAATACGAGTGTTGTGTAAGGAGATGGAAAGTTCAGATGAAATGTTTTGCAGCATGGCACACCTCATTTCGAAACGTTAAACTTCATTTTCCACTCGTTTCACCATAACTGAACGCTATCAATATCATCCTGAATCCTACCAAATAGGCATGACACGTTATTTGTGAATAAATGGTACACTATTGTGATGTCATCGGCGAATAGAAAAGGTTTTCAATATTTAATAATGTCTCAGATGTCACTGAAACATAACATGAATAATGGTGGACCCAGAATGCTACCTTGTATAACTCTACTTGTTATCCGAACGGGGTTCGATATGTGGGGACCTAACCTGGCCATTTGCATTCGATTGCTTAGAAACGAACTGAGCCAGTTTGACAATGAACCTTGGATCCTATAGGACTGGACCTTTGATATTAACAGTCGATGGCTCACATTGTCAGGGGCTTGACTAAGATCTAAGTATACAATAACAGCGATCATACCGGAATCTTTACGTTGTGAGGTGTCATCGAAAAATTGTAAATGGCATGTCTTGGCTTCATGAAACCACGTTGATAAGGACTGATAAGTTTCTCTTGAGAGAGGAAATGAAAAATGTCACTTTTCACGATATTTTCCAGAACCCTTGAAATAACAGAAGTTAGGTGGAGGTGGCCGACTAAGCAAGCTAAACTGATTCGAATTATTGCATCTAACGTTACCATTGTTTCGACGGCCTATAAGTAAGTGTCGCATTCTTCTCGTTTATGATGGCGCGAGAGCCCACATTTTGGACAGGTAGCTACGAAGTTCAGGTTGTATTATACGGTTTTTATACCTGTCGGTTTTATATATATATATATTTATTCCTGTTTATGCAGGAACATACCAATTGTACAGGCATGGATAAGTTATTATATAAATTACAGTTTGTTTGTTCAATCTAACATTAGAGTCAGTCAGAACAGTCTGCAAAATAGTCTGTTTGTGTAACACATAAAGAGATATAGAAATATTGTCTTCGCATTAACAAAAAACCCAGACTTCAGATGAATGTGATACAAATATCTGGGAAAAATAAAGCTTGAAGTCAATTCTCCTATAAAACTTTGTTGTGAACAGCATCCGTGAGATAAAGTTTATTGATGTATTATTTTGAGTCAATAATGTATTTATTCCACTTTTGTCAGCAGTCTTATCGTAGTTTTATAATAGGAAAGAAATTTGATCTTTGATATGAAAATTAGATAAGGTAATGTTAGATTGTTTTACTGCATCAAATGGGGTCAATTCTAGAACTATCCATTTGCACCATTTGCGTCAGTATGGCAAACTGTTTTTTTATACCTGTCGGTTTTGTGGATGTTTGTCACTGAAGAGAGGTGTGATGTCAAGCTGTGATCGTCAGAATTACTGTGTGGCATTGGTCTCTTATTCTGCACTGGCTTTGCAAACAACCTGGTGGCTTCATTCTCCGATTTCATGAGGCTGAGACTACTCAGATTGATGAACACAGGTTGTGATGTACTGCAGCGTATCATTGGGGTATAGGGATCATTAGTAGAGAAGTCTAGGTCTACAGTCGATTTCTTTCTTCATGTACGGCCATATACTGAACTATTTATGGACCTTATATTTTCACGAAAGCTCGTTTCGAAATATGATGTAATTCGTGTAGACAGACCCACGACTTTTTTTCTGCCCCAATAGAAGTGTGGGTGCTCAGAGATGTTGTAGAGGACCCGGAATTCACGGTTCTAAAATCAGTCATAAAAGTCATTCTTTGGGTGGCATTTTGTCACTAGCTAACTTAATCGTATTGTAACGCGTATTTTTCAGTAGTGTTTACCCACTGTAAAAAAATTCAACATTAGAGGATGAGTCAGATTTAAACACAAGGAGACAAGACTTATTTTTCTGAGACTTTCTTAGTCGATGGCAGCTGCACAATACATTGTTCACAGAGCATGCATCCAGAAGGGTGCTTCTGACCTTGTTGATCTGTGCATTATCTGGTATGTTATACACAATCACCTTCTACTCACGCACTATACATCGGTGCGCTTCGGTTGCAAAATAGTCTATCGGGTTTGCGGTTTGTGGTAACGTTTTAGGTGAGGTACTACCATTGCCAATTCGACTACGCAGGGTCAGTTTTGATATCCTTCCTTCGAGCCCCTTAGTAATAAAAAATAATCCTTCTATTTTATCTACACACCTGGGTGCACAGCAAGAAATTGAATAGCAATAATAATTTACATTTCGTATAAACTGGTGTTTACAAGAAATGCATACCATTTTTACAGGCACGATCAGTCATGTTATAAATTACAATCCTGAAGTATCATAAATTAATACTTTTTCAAAAGTTTAAATTGTTCAATTATTGTACAAGCGTAGATGCGTACGCTGGCCAGCTTCGTCTGGGCTAGCCACGAGAATATCGTCGAGGTAAGCATATGCGCAATCTAATCCGCGCAAAACATCGTTTATGAATCGCTGGAATGTTTGTGCGGCGTTGCGGAGACCAAACGGCATTCGAAGAAATTCGAAAAGACCAAAAGGGGTTATCACTGCCGTTTTAGGAATATCATCTGGGTCAACTGGAATCTGGTGATATGCTCTGGTTAAGTCCAGTTTACTGAATACCGTGGCACCCTTTAGTGACGACGTAAGGTCATGAATATGTGGTACGGGGTAGCGATCTGGTAAGGTGTGTGCGTTAAGCCTGCGGTAATCACCACAAGGCCTCCAATCTATCCCGTTATTCTTTGGTACCACGTGTAAAGGGGAAGACCACGGGCTGCTGGAAGGACGGATTATCCCCATATCTAACATATGTTCGAATTCAGCCTTCACGGCTTGTAGTTTTTCTGGGGACAATCGTCGTGACTTAGCGAAGACCGGTGGACCAGTGGTCACGATATGATGAGTGACAGTAGAAGTCACACAAGGAAGTTTAGCAACCGGTTTGAACAGATTGGCAAAGGACTGAAGAACTTCAGCGTAAGGGCCGTTAGAGGCAGGGGTTGAGTATACTGGGCTTAATGCAGGTGTGTGTGTCACAACACCGGAGATCGAAAGGCTTGTAGCTGAATCAATCAGTTTGTGTTTGCCAGTATCAACCAGTAGCTGATAGTGTTGCATGAGATCCATGCCAATAATACCGGTAGTTACATCTGCTACAAGTAAAACCCAGCGAATTGGCCTACGTAGGCCTATGTTAAGGTCCAGGAACCTTTTGCCGTACGTTGTGATTGGCGAACCGTTTCCGGCGCGAAGCTGTGAGGAAAGTGGCCGCTTGCGCTCTTCAGATGTTGGTGGGATCACACTAACTTCCGCCCCAGTGTCAACTAGGAAGCGTGTCCCAGTGGTAAGTCTGTAACATAGAAGAGGCGACATGGAAGTGGTTCGCCAGCGACGTTAGTCGCCAATACGTGCTGGCTTACTGGTTTCCCGATTGCTGGCCATCAAAGGTGCACGGGCGAGTGCACTTTTGGGCCTTATCACCATAACGCCGGTGATACCAGCACACTCCAGGCTGGGAATTTTGAGGCCTACGACGTCTGCTGCCAGCTCGTGACGAAGATCTGCCACGAGTCGAGTTGGTGCGGCTATGTGAACGACCTCTAGGTCTCCTATCGAGTTTTAACTTACCTATCTCTTCATACAGCTTATTGAGGTGAGCCACCACATCAACGTTTGATGACCCCACGGCAGAGGAGGTCCTAGTCTGCGTGGAACTAGAGGTAACGGCAGCCGAGATATTCGTGTTTGATGTAGTAGTCTCTACTACTCTATCGGCTGCCTCAGCTAGCTCAGATAAGGGGGAATGGTTGATTGGGGCTAAAATGGTCTGAATCGTCTGGGGTAACCGTTGTAACCACAGCTGTTTCAAGAAGGCATCATCTATTTTGAAGTCGGCCACCAACTGCCTAATTTGACGTAACAGTTGGGTGGGCTTTCTATCACCTAGGTGAACATCTCGGAATAGCTCCTGCACTTTCTGTTGTTCGGTAAGTGCCACGCGCTTAATAAGCGCCTGCTTGAGGCGCTCGTACAAGCCCGGGGATCGGTCCGCGAGGACATCAGATACATCTTCCATGACGTGCTCAGGAAGACTTATTATAACTAGGTTCACCTTAGTCTCCTATGAGTGTATATTTCGAAGTGCGAACATAGCTTCGATGTGTTCGAACCATCGGGCAAGATGCTGAGTCCAGAAGGTGGGGAGTTGCAAGGTAATAGCCATTTCCGAGGCGGGACTGGTGTCAGTCATTTTGCACACGGGACGATATATTAATAAAATGACAACAAATATGATAACAAAAAATATGAGTAAAAACAAGGCAAATAAAATTTATAACTCCGTGTGAAAAACAAATTACCAATATGAAAAAGGACTATTTACACTTTAGGCTACTAAGTAGGCAAACGGTGAAAACTCGGGCTTACCACTTGTATGAGTTAGACTTAGGATTTACTTCGACCTAACAATAACCGCTCTTAGAAACTCCTTCACCGTTTATGACCTTAATTAGTACTCTGCCTACGTGCAAGTACTAAAGAACGGAATCAAAGTTAGAAGACTCGAAATGGCAAGTGTAACTGGACCGGAATTGTATTTACACAAAGAGACATGGAATTCGATAAGAAATAAAAAGTACACACTTATCTGGAGGTGAGACGGTTGTCGGATCGTAGAGTGTACTAGGTGAAAGTACAGCGAGAGAGCGAGACAGTAACCATACAAGGAGGGTCCGGAGTACAAAAGCGGAAGTGGGGTTAAAATGTCAGGTTGCGTTCATTCAAACAAAAGTTCAAAGGTACAATGTACAATACAAGACTGTCAACAAGTTACTTCAGGCAACACGACTTTAGTACACTAGGGTCAATACTTAGTACTCTTAGCTCCATCTCGCAGGCTCATAACTTGCGTATGAGAAATGAAGAATGCACCGCACTAGCCAGCACCACCAGAGTAGGTGATCTCACAGAAATCCTAAAGAAACGAATGAATCGCCAAAGCCATAAAATTTCTCTCCTTATAAACAAGGGCAAACTATACAGCAACCATGCAGACATGTGTGAACTGTTTAATGAGACGTTTGCAGCTAACTACCTTAAGCCTACAAGTCCACTTCTCGGTTTACAATCTACAATAGAACTCCCTTCATCTTCAACGCTGAAACAAATCACTACAGTTCATTTCACTTATTCTAATATTAACCAAGCCGTTAATACTCTTAAAAGCTCTAGTAGTGCTGGTTTTGACGGTATACCATCGTATCTTTATAAACACGGTGGTTCTGATATTTCCGTTTTATTACTTAAGATATTTACAATGTCCCTAGAAAGCCAAACCTATCCAGATAAATGGAAAACCACATTTATAGTACCTAAACACAAATCCGGATCAAAAACTGAAGTCAACATTTATAGGCCAATCAATATCACACCCATAGTATCTAGAATCATTGAAAGAATACTTAAAGATGATATTCTCAAACATATGCTCAGCTGCAATATTCTAAGTCCCAACCAACATGGATTCCTAAAATCCAGATCATGCATGACATGTCACCTTGACTTCTTTAACTATGTAACTAGCAACCGAGACAAACAGCAACTAGTACTAGTCATCTACTTCGACATATCCAAAGCCTTTGACCGCGTTGACCACTTGCTTCTAATAAATAAGCTGAACTCCTTAGGAATACGTAACCCATTATTAGGGTGGATTGACTCACTCCTTAACAATAGGTCCCAAGTAGTTAGACTGGGGTCTGTAAATTCTAAGCCTAGTCCAGTCACTTCTGGAGTAGTTCAAGGTAGCGTCTTAGGCCCCCTCCTATTCACTCTATATGTCAACGACATATGCAGCTGTTTCTCACTTGGCAAACCATTCATCTTTGCAGATGATCTTAAAGTAGCTTACACATTCCACTGTGTTGACTTAGGGTACTTTCAGAAAGCTGTTCAGGAAGAACTAGATAGAGTAACCGCATGGTCCTCCACATGGAACCTAAAATTCAACCTTAAAAAATGTGGTTGGATCTGTTTCGGCGCACCCTCAATAAATATTAAACTGGTACTTGAATCTCTTGACTTGCCTAAACTCCAAAGTGTTGTTGACCTAGGACTCAGGTACTCTAGTGACTTGACATTTTCTGAGCAAGTGGCGACACAGACGCGTAAATCGAGGATGCTCTTAGGATGCATACTCAGGAATTTCCACAACTACGAGGCGAAACTATTATTATATAAAACTTGTGTCAGACCACTACTTGAATATTGTCCATTTATTCTCAGCAGCACTTGCGTAAGTGACAAACTTAAAATAGAAAGTGTCCAACGATACTTCACGTCTAAACTACTAGGGTTTGACTGCGAAAAGGACTACACATCAAGGTGTATAACTCTAGGTATCGACCAACTCTGGATGAGACGACTGAGCATTAACCTAACATTCTTCTTTAAAATCTTGCATAAAATATCATTTTTAGACAGCAAGGAGATACAGTTCTCACCGGAAGGCTCTTACAACCTTCGTAACCAAACGTGCAAAGTATCTAGGAAAAACTGTAAAACAGCACTCCGTGCAAACTTCTTCATAGTCATGTACTCTAAGATCTGGAACAGTTTACCCCTAGAAATAAGGACCTGTGACTCTATTGTAACCGTCAAACGCTTGCTACTTAAGCTGCTTCATCCCAATGACTATGCCAATCACACCGCACCACTTATTTCTAAAACACATGAGCTATTAGAACACTATAATGCCTAGACTCATTACTAAATATTACGACACTAAATAAACTCTAAGACTTCGCAAAAATACATGAAAAAAACAACTAGATTATAGGTAGTGTTTACTATACAATGATATACATTTATAAACATTTATATATACATAAAATATTAATGTTCTTTCCATACAGCATGTTTTTTATTCAGTGATTACTGTTTGCGAATTATCCGAGAAAACATTTTTCCAATTGGGATGTAACACAAGGCTGAATTCTTAAACTGTCATCCTTATATCATTTCGATCCAATCACATATATATCAGTAGGATAGTCTATAAATGACTTTAGAGACTTATCATCATCAACTTATAGTTTGCTGATGATACTGTACACCTAGACTGTGAGAAGTAACCCATGATACTGGAAAATATGAAAAGAATACCGGTGTTTGATTATAGGTGTCTGTGTTCTATCTCATAAGTAAAGCAGTATAATATGGCGATTGCTGTTGAGGTTACGCATAAAGTGTTAGGTGAGGAGGGTAAGTTAGTCTTCAAGATAGGGAAGCTGAATACGTTGAGATGGCTTTATTTTTACCAGATATATGTATTACATTCATCTGATGTCTGGGTTTTTTGTTAACAATAATTTATATTTTGTATAAACGGGTAAGTTTACAAGAAATGCATGCCATTTTTACAGCCACGATCCGTCATGTTATAAATTACAATCCTGAAGTATCATAAATTAATACTTTTTCAAAAGTTTAAATTGTTCAATTATTGTACAAGCAATTAGAACAGGTTCTTATAAATGTTAAATTGTAAACCGTTTACTAAGGTCACCATCGATATTGAGTGACAATCTAAACTTTATTCCGCCTCCTGCTGATCGTTATGATCAACCAGTGAACAGCGTATATCTGGGTGAGTGCTATGCCGCCACGTGATTGAACGCTATTTCAGGAAGAGGAGAAAATTCTGCGCAGCTGCAAAATGGTATAAAATGCGTTTATGAATAATACATTATTGGAAGTATATTTACAAGATAAATACAAGGAGAAGAGGCTATATAGTACTTGAAATGATAGTTTACATTTGCAGTGTTTAATTCTAACCATATTGGTCTAAGCATGGAAACTGTCACGTTTCCGATGAAAATATAGCTTTTTTCAAACATTGGTGTTGTCGTGTTTTTAATCAAAGCAAACAGACTTTCGGCAAGCAACAAATATGAACAAAGAGCAATTTTAGCCATAATAAAGGCCTAGGTAGTTAAGATCAGATAGAGTATAATAGTGGGTAAATAAAAAATTATTGTGAGGTAGGTAAGTGATATTTAAGTGAGGAGTGAATTCAAAGATCTGGAAGATTAGAAGCCGTAGAACAAGCTGACCTGTAAGATGCCTCACGAATTTCTGTAGGGCCCAACGGGTAGCATCTTGACAAGAAGCTGAAAAGGCTTGTAGATAGTAGGAGCCAAAGCACTTTTTTACTTATAATTAGATCTGTACAACCCTTATTATTTTTTTCTGAGGGTCCAGACTAATGTTTAATTCTCGAGCTGTCAAAAGATGCATGTTGCTGTCCTACAGATTGGAACGATTCACAATTGTGACCACTACCATATCTGCTGATCAGCATGTGCCACCCTCCCTCCTTTCGATGTTAAGCTCTGAGATATCTTTTGTCAATAGCTGTAGTTGTAGCATTGCATTGCTTTGAGCCCATCCCAGTCGTTCAGTATGCTGCGCGTTAATAGCTTTCATGACAAGTGCTTCCCATTAGGTCATCAGATACCTCGATACCTGAGGACATTCTTAGTAGTATCACCTTTATACATGCACACATGTATAGAAGTATTTGTTACAAACGCCTAGGAAATTGCGTTTACTTTAAGAAGTATAAAGTATAGAAGTAGCTGGCATTACGAGAACTAAGTTATAGTCTGTTTAGCAGAGTTAGATGGGTAGTGGAACAATTAGTGATAAAATTATGTGGGGTGATCCTGAGGAAAATATCTGGTTAACAGAACTAGTTATGTTGAATTTTGACGACCGATTTTATATGGTATGCGTCAGACATTGCAAAGTAACCCTTCAGCTTATGTCATGTTAAAAATACTGTGCAATGTTATAAAATTATAAGTTTTAGAAAAGTACATGAGAAAGGTAGTTATTGACTTGGTAAAGTAATTTCAACACAAAAAATAGCATTGTATTATTAACTCCATATATATGTAAATATTAAAAAGTGTGGTTGCTAATATAATTATTTCAAGAGTTACTTATACTAAAACAACTTCGTGAAGATTATTGAGAATATAAATCAGTAGATTAGTTAAACGTTCGCTGCGTAAGTAGTAGAGTCGAGTTATACGTTTGTGACTATACTGAAGATTGTACTGGCTTTCAATTTCCGTTGCACCAACAGTTCTGGTCTTTTAGACGAGCCAGAGTGGATATATGTGTAAAACTTGGGCACTGTGGTAGTAAGTAACTTCATATTAGTTTGTTTATTAGATATATCACACAGTGAAACAGTATTATTTACTGGATGACGTTTCGAACAAAATTTATTGTTCATAATCATATTAGTTATAATCACACGACTTTGACACTTGAGTTTTATAGTTTTCTTTGTTCTCTCCTATTTGTCGTATGAGTAGAGCTAGAGTGGACATGTTAATGTGTCTTTCTAGGTTCCGTTTGAACCCATCAGGGTTTTCACAAGATCTAATTTCAGATGGTAGTTGGTTTCAAAGAGTGCAATATTTGATGGTGAAAACGTTTGCCCTAATGGATTTTCTGTGGGCAGCCACCTTGATAAGGTAGTCGTGGTTTCGCAGCTGATATGATTTGATATTTTCCACGCTATGGATGAGTTACAATAACAATGTTTCTTAATGACTGTGAAGAGTAGAAATAAGTTGCACTTCACTCCCCTTCACCAGGGTTTCTAATTTTAGTCCTACACAACTGTAAACATATTCCACTTATTGGTCAAATCCTACTATGCGTTTCGTGAGGAATCTCTGGACATTTTCGACCTTTTTCGGTCTGCAGACCCTAGGTTTCGATACAGGGGAGCATGATATTCAAGTTTGGGGCGAAAACACGTCTTATAAAGCTAATCTTGCTTATGGGTGTAAAAGTTACGCAGCACAAAGCCAGCAAGTCGTTTACAGTCAGATACTACCTTATTTACATGATCGGAAAAGTTCTCTAACTGTGTTCAGTTTTGAAACGAGCTTACCGTACATACACTGGCACATTCTCGGCTTCCAGCGTCCAAGGTAGGCTATACCGCACTTATCTGTGTTGAAAGTCAGCTGACATTTTTCGCTTCAATAGCCCAGATTGTCTAAGTCATGTTGGACCTTGCTTTCGACGCTCATATTATCGTACCCATAATCATATACTATCTTACGATCATCTGAAAAGAGGTATGGCTTGCCATATTTGACCATAGAGAGCATGCCATTTATGAATAAGAGGAATAGAATAGGGCCGAGAGCGCTTCCTTGTATTACACCATTAGTTATTGGCTTTGGTGAAGATAGCTGGTGGTCGGTTTTGACTAATTTCTCTCTTTCTGCGAGTAAAGAATTTATCCATCCGAGAAGCCTTCCAGTTATTCCGTAGGGTTGTAGTTTTGTTGGGAGTCTGATATGTGGGACTTTATCAAAGGCCATGCTAACGTCGAGAAATTATGTTCTTAATGAGTGCCCATTATCAATGCATTGTATAATGTAGTCAAAATAATCTAAGTGGCAAGTAATGCACAACCTTCTACTTAAGAAAACGTATTGGGATGGGATAGTAGGTCATTTGACAGCAAGTACTGAATTATTTGAGTTTTTACTATCTTTTCCAATACACGTGAAACTATAGACGTGATGTTGATGTGGCGGCAGTTGTCGATTTCAGCTATAAGCCCGTATTAATGGATAAGTACAATATAAGACTTCTTCCAGCAGGTAGGGTACGTCCCTCCGCTAAGTGAAATTGAGTATAACTTGAGTAGGAGTAAATTCATGTCATTACCACTGTTTTTCAGCAGAATGGAAGAAATACCATCTGGACCAATAGTATTATTAAGCTTAAGATTTAAGATAGCCTTATCGATATCTTGTGTGTTGACAAGTATGTCACTTAGAAATTTGTCTGTTTTACGAGGGAAATCCACGACCTAACCGTTCTCCAAGGTGTATATTTTGGCAAAGTGTTTGCTAAACAGTTCCCATATCACCTCGGTATTCTCATAAGTAACGCTGTCTAAGCATATTACTTTTGGATAAACTGTTTCGGAGCTTGTTAACCTACTTTTGAAAAGTTTGGCTATTTCTCCTGAGTTATGCGGTGGCTGAGTGGCCCTCATTTCTTTGTTTCTATATTTCTTAACTCTTGAATTCTAGTGAGAAGGGACGTTATAGCATTTGATGATGATAAGTCATGATATCTGTAGTATTTTATTGAGTTTTTCCGTAGACTTCTCCTTAACAGTGTCGGAATATAATCGCTTTAGGAGAATTTGAAGGTAAGAATCTTCTCAGGTGCAATGACATGATGAACTGAGTTAATATATTGATAAAAATTGTTAAGAGTTGACTCTAAGGACTCGTTCGGAAACTACGAGTTCCAAATTGAGCATCTGATTAGATGCTGACACAAGTTTTTACCAGTGTGCATAATCTTACAGGTGTCTGGTAAGCTTCATCTCTGCGTTTTGTTTCAGGAAAGATGTTAAAAGAGCACACTACTATTTTATGGTCACTACCTGAACATTCATGTCCCACATGTACTGTAGATGGTGTTATTTTGTTCGTGAAAATAGGGTCTGTGATATTTGCGGATCTTGTGGGTGAATTTATGTGCTGTGTCCACCCTCCCGTGACGGCAGAATTCAGAAGATTATCAAACCTTTGGGGTCCTCGGAGTGAAGGCCATGATACTTCTGGCTTGTTGAAATCACCTCCAATAATTTTACAACTGAAGGGAAGACTGGCTGTGATATTAAAAATGTTGCTGAGCACATTATCATACTCCCTGCTGAGTGAAGGGGGTCAGTGCACACAACCCACAAGTATAGGTTTACTTCTGACAAATTTTATTCCGACCCAGATCGAGTCATTGAGTTGTGACAGAATTGGGTTACTGAGCTGGTTTGTACATATGAATTGTCCAGTGTAAATTAGTGTTCCACAACCACGACAGGTGTGTCCGTCCTCTCGAGAAAGGCTTAAGTTATCAGTTCTTAGGTTGTCATTGAAGATTTCACTTGTGCACCAGGCTTCAGTGATCATAATCAATGATGGGCCGCATTTGTATTATTCTTTTTGATTTTGATTACAGCTTGATTCCACACCGTATTTTCGGTACAAGTATGGAATTCTCAGCATGCGATATCGGTAGCCCAAATTTTTCAGGCCGACCATAGATATCGGGTGTGCGTCGACAGGGGATCGAACCCCGGACCATTTGCATGGTCGGCGACAGTCCTAACCACTGTTCCACCGACGCTTGTGTACTTAGTGTTAAGTGCTTGTTTAGAACTGACCTAGTATTTACTAGGATAATAGACAAACACTGTCTACGTGGTTTTGGTCAGTGGACAACATCTTGATAAAATATTCTGTGATTATCCTCTATTTACATGTTTTAAGACTCACTAACCATTATCTTTGGATCATAGGAAGACTTCATGAAGGCTTGTGAGGTGGTATGCATAGTGTCTTGTCGAAGATGCTAGACGCGTAATCGGTTTCTAAGCATTAGTTGCCTCTGCATTCCAGAAACTTTAATGCCTCGTTAAACACGGCAGTGGCTTCTTTGATACGTATCTCACTTGTGATTCAGCAGTCATCATACAGCAAGTTTCCCGAAGGCTTGTAGTAGAGTCTGTATGCTGTAGGGCTTAAGTTGAGGCAAATGTTCTAGAATAAGCGCTTACAGCTGTCACACTGCATGCCGGTGACGATTTAAAATGGCAACGTTAGTCTTCCGCAACCACTTTTCCATGGACATATTTTTCAGAATGATATACACCCTTTTCAAAGTTCGCGCGAAACACTTGAGACACTGTAGCACAACATAAAATGTTAATATTATCTAATAAAGTAGAAAAAAATGGATGTTTTTATTTGAGAAAGTCACAGATTATTTATTTTGTATATATTGGACATTGAATTGAAATGTAAGTAGATTTGTTTTTTCTCCTCGGAGTACCGCGAGAAACGTAGAAATTGCCGGGATGGGTGAATCCGTGAACAAGGTAAGTGTTTTTCGATAGTAAATGGTCGTTTGTACGCATGATTATTACTAAGCTTTAATTACTATGTAGGATGCATCAAGTGAGCATATCAATGTCAAAGTTCAAGGGCAGGAAGGGTCAATCATCCACTTCAAGATAAAGAAAAATACCCCCTTACGGAAGTTGATGATGGCTTATTGCGATCGACTGGTTAGCATTCATCAAAACAAGGCTAATTACATTTCAGGGTTTAAAACAACCTACTGTACGATTTATTTTTGACGGAAATAATATTCATGATACTGACACTCCTGCTTCGGTAAGTTCTTTAATGACTTAATATTAATCCTTTAGTTGGACATGGGAGAGGATGACACTATTGAAGTTTTTCAGACACAAACCGGTGGCCTTTAATCGTGAGGTCACACCACAGAATTATGTATACATTTCTGCATTGTTTTTGGCTCATCCATAAACGATGATGTACTTGTCAAATTTTCTATTACGCATTTCTCAATATCATAATCTATGAAACTATATAAATACACGTCTGTTTTGATCATATGGATATTGAGGTACTTAGCTGAATATGTTATAAAGTCACATTGTACTCTTGTGGTTGGTGTCAGAGCGTGTAATGAACTGGTAGTTATCAGATTGACGTGTGACTGTCATCTGCATTCACTGTGTGTTTGGTATAGTGTCAGGTTTCGGCCTGAGTTAGTAGTAATAATGCTAAGTTATTCTTCATCCTCTTAAATGGATTTAGAAAAAGTCATCCGCAGTATTGTAAGTAGCCATGAAGTACCGTTCTGACATTTTTCGAACTGTCGCTATTGTTACTGGCTTAGACTGACGAAATCAAAAGGAGCGCAGCAGATGTTATGTTTGGATTTTTGTAGAAAAAAGGCCGAAATATAGTCACTAACGAGTTGTCTACATCATTATGGGGGGGGGGCAGGTGAGTAAGTTGGAAAAGCATAATAATGGTATAGATATAATCCTATATTGAAGAGCTGACTTCTTTTTTCCCTGTTATTAGTCAGAGGGTTAGTAAATTCCATTAGGGTTGTGTGACTCCACGACAGCCAAACTGAAAAGGTGACTCTCTTGGGTTCCGAACATGAGTTCACGAAGCTACTTAGACATAAAATAACTAGAAATCTGCGTAACGATTGCGAATGAAGGTAAGCTACGAGAGTGCAGTAAAATTTTATTGGAAACGACAGCAAGTATTGCCTATTATTTGTCTAGTCTTATTAAGGAGGCCGATAGTTAGAAGCTCCGGCAGGTGAAACGGTAACCGAAAGTTGAGTGTTTCGATAGGGCAGCTGTATTTACCTGCAATCGCTTGCTCGACCTGGGTGGGCTCTGAACTGTCTGAAATCTATAGTCGAAATTTAGTGACTCATTAAATAAGGGAATCTAAGCTGCAGGGCTTTGTGCTTTGACTCAAGAAAGGTTTTCGTGTAGGAGTTATTAATTACCTGATAGAGTACCTAAAGTGCAAGTCATTGTTTGGTAATCCAGTATAATTCTGTCACACTGGTTGGGGCTCCAGTTTAGAATCGAAAAACCTCTGCGATAACTGAAGGACACTAACTTAATACTATAGGTCCCATAGTCCTGCGGAGAAGTAAGCTGATGGAAGACAAACTCTGAGATACTTACGTAAAGACAGCGCTTTGAGTAACCACTAGGTTTCTGATGGAAATTTATTACTGCGTGACGATAGAGGATACTTGCGCATGCTTTCAGTACATATAGCACCTTGGTTGGTAGGTAAGCAACTTAACAGAATCGCACAAGCACTGATATGTTTGGTTCATAGATCAGGTGATGATTCACTTCCCCCGTTGGCTAATTAGTGTTAGGTATAGCTGATGATAGTCTCTATTCAGATTTTTGTATTTCACAACAACGGCACATTAAGTGATGGGTTCAAGGGTTTCTTGATTTTCACATATTTTCTTCCTACTGATCACTAGTCCCCTTCAGTGGAATAGTGTTCAAAGGCATGCGGACGAAGTCTGTTATGGGCAGTCATTTCGCCACATACAAGTTTCATTTATTCGGTTTACAACGTAATCATTTATTCTTCAAGGTGTCTCCCTGTTGTATTGACTGACTGACTGGTTTCAACGTAGAACTTTGCACCGATGTGCAGCAGTTCGAGTCACCACATGTAGCACACAAAGCAAGAGAAGAAATGCAAAACTGAGATAGGCAAAAAGAATAATAATATGGGAGAACCATATAGTTTTATTGTATAAGTCACAAGGAGTGGATGTATCTGCGCTAGCCATCGAGAACGAGGATTTTGAGCCATATCTCCAATTGTCTCCAGGGGCCATAGGTTTCTACCGTCCCGAGAACCCCAACTAGTCAGGAAGTCTACACCTTCCTACGTGGCTAGCTTAAACTAACTGTTGTGGATTTCATTGACTGATGAAGCCATGTTTTGGTTTGACCACTGCTGGCTCTTTTCCAACGTGACCTTATGTCAGCTAACATTGCCTGTTGTCGAGGAAGGCGATGGCTAGGCATGTTGTATTAGTAGTAACAACAAGGTTTTATCCTTTGGTTTTCGGCAAAGTATGTTAAGTTCGCTTTGTGCACCACCATTCCTACAGTATCTGATAAGTTTATTAGTGTTCCGTTCTGCGTAATTCTTTCGTAAGTAAGCAGCATTACGTGGATATATATTGAAGTACTAGGTGAATCTCATTGAAAGATGTGCGAAAAAATCTGTGGTTTCATTGAACCAACATAGTCTCATCAATAATTACTGATATAAATGGTTTAAACCTTGCATAGTTTCCGAATTGGTTAGTAATTTGGGAAGTCGGCCTATGAAATAGTACACAAAACAGGCTTGGTAGCTTCCTTCTGAAGATTTCATGAAACTAACATACGGTACAATGAAGTTGGATACTACGTGGTCATTCATCCTAAGAAGCGTCGTAAAGGTAATTTCTGAAATAGCATGATTTCAAGTACCACCGAGTAGATTGCTAGCCAGAGTTATCTAAAGGTGTATGCAATTTTTCTCTTGTCGGTATATAATAGTTGGTATCCTCAGATTTTACGGATTAGCAGGATTTCCGTCTTATGTGATTGTGGAAAGTGTAGTTGTTGGTGGAAGGCTTGTCTTCAGCGTTCGTCTGTCTCAAAATTCGCAGTCTCATGAGTCATGTGCTACAAGGACTTTTTTCGAAGACTTGTATACACAAAGATGCATCAAGGTCTCTAAAATGGAGGGGTGGGGGGTTCATTGTATGCTGGATTCGGTTACTCAGCCTATTGTCTTCAGTTCAGTCTTAAATATACATGTGTAAGTATTATGAATGCAATCGGTGGTCTCATTGTTTGCTGATTAGAAAAAGTTACACAGTCACTCTCATGGACAAATGTCTCAGATTCTCGAATTATAGAAGTCATACCGAAGCTTATTAGTAGGTCTCTTGTTCGCTTTTTTCTCCTTTTGCATCCCGAGTGGAATGCAGGGCTTCAAGGAGGTTTCAGTAGCGGTGTTGCTTGTTGCAACAGGGTGGGATTGTTAGTCTTATGGTCGACCTTCCATCCTTACCAGGCTTACTATCAATCAGTAAGCTAGGTAGGGTTCAGAAATGTGTCTATCGGAAATTAAACCTGAACCGCCCACGTGGCTGGGGAAGTAGGAGCAAATATGTTCCGGGAAAGGCCTTCACTGTTTTATCAGTGTTTGAAAGTATTTACAAATTTAATGATATCGAGGAGGAGTTTGGTTCATAGATGAGGAGCAGATGTATTCGTCACTGCTATTTCTTTTATTTGCAACTCTATATTGTCACAGAGAACAGATTCAATAGAATAATGTGTAAAAGTTAAGCACTGTGGTAGTATGTAATTGCATATTAAATTGTTTATTCGATAAGTGGTGGAGGTATGTAGGTGAGACATTCACCGTTATTTCGAATTCAGGACAAACAGATTTTTTCAACACATCATTTCAAAGGTGGAGGCAATTCAAATCACTTATGAATTAGAAAGTCAGGAAGGCGAGCTTCCAATGTAAAAAGGAAAGAAAATGGGAGGTTAAACACTAGTGTTTACAGGAAACCTACACATTCAAACAGATATTTGGACTACCGATTATCCCATCCTATGTCAGTGAAAATAGGATTGGTGAAATGTTTAAATAACAGAGCACAAAAACTAAGTAGTACCAAAGAAAATCTAAAACAGGAACTGATACACATAAAAGAAGCTTTGAAACTTAATAATTACGCGGATAAATTAATCAAGGAAAATGTAAAAATAAAATAAATAATAATGGTAATGACAGTAATAATAATAATATTAATGACGACATGCATGTCGAAAATGTAGACGGCAATGACAACACCGACAACAGGGAATTTTAATCATCAGTAGTACTTCCATACAAAGAAGGAACCTCGGAAGCCAGCTTACAGAGAATTCTTAACAGTGCAGGAATAAAAGTGGCTGGCTTTCAAACCACCCACTAACTCAACTAGAAACAAGTTTTGTCGGTTAAAGTATTCTGTCGGTGGAGCCAATTATACAAAACAATTTAGTTTGTCTAATAACCTGCTGGAATGATGGCCAGGTGGCATACATAGGTGAAAGTAGTATAACGGGGTCAGTCAGACTAGCAGAGCAAAAGAGCTTAGCAAAATCTAGATTAGTTGACCCTAATAAGATAAGAAATCTGGAGAATAGTTCAACTATAGCCCTGACTACATGTAATTACCCACAAGGATACAATAGGATGATGGGATAAGATGACAGACAGTTTTAAAATCTAATGTAACAGGGTGGATGGAGTTAGTGGGATAACGGAAGCTTTATTTATCGAATCAACTGCGAATACGTGTAATAGGAATGATTCAGCACCTGTCCGCCAGGACATCTGGAAAATTCTACTACCCTTACGAAGAATAGGAAAGAATAAAGAAAACTGTGAAACGGGAGTTTCGAAGTCGTGTGATTAAAATTGATTGATACGATTATGAACAAGAATTAATTGTGTTCGAAACTTTGTCATCCAGTGAATGGCAATACTGTTTCTTCACTGTGTGATATATCTAATAAGCAAATTAATATGGGCGTCGGTGGCATAGCGGTCAGGACGCTCGCCGACCATGCACATGGTCCGGGGTTCTATCCCCGGCAGGCGCACTCCCTTTACCTCGCTCAGCCAGAACTAAAAGGTGGTGAAGAGAAAAGGTTGGGCATGAAGCTAGCAACTCCATCCTGTAAAAATAAACACTGCTACAGAAACTTTAAGCGTCTAGCTTGGAGCCCTATGTTCCACTGGGAACGTGAAGGAATAAAAAAAATTAATATGGAGAGATTCAATAGAGTGATATATATTCACCTCCTATGATTTCGCGGACTCTTTCCAAACGCCTACAGCCTGAACAATAAAAAGATATAATTTACAAAACCAACAATGTAAAAATACTTTCCCCATAATGACAATGACTAATTGTAATAGGAACCACAAGTAACATGAGTCTGCAATAGTGTAAGAGTTAAAGGGCCTAACTACTTATAGAATAATTACACGAATATTTTGGAAAAATGAGAAAGTTCAAGATTTTTAAGCCTAGGGGAACCAAATAACCCAACTAAAGGTGCATAAACTCAATGTTCCTGAGACTAATACTATCCATGGGTTGGGTGGCTAGCGGAGCTGTTAAAGCTAATCTATGCCAAGTTAGGTAACTCCAGCTCGAAAGATATTTTTCAGTTTAATGAAAATATTAGTGAATTTGAACACCTCGAATAAATATTCCTGGTGTCATTTGATGTGTCTTCCTTGTTTACAGAAATGCCATCCGAAGAAACTATATGAATGGTGTTTTAATATTATTTGTTTTAATTCAATTGTGAGTGAGTGGTGTTCAGGTGAAATAACATCATTTATCTCTAAGTTATATGGATTATGTCACAACCCCCCCCCTATTACTCACCAAAAGACTACTATACATTTTTGGTAAATATACTAACACAACGCCTCAGGAATACGGCGGTAGAAAGAGCATTCCCTGCTGCCGAATTAAGCCGTGTCTTCAAAACCACCCACCCATATTTTGCGTTCGAGAGTTAAAGATAAACTGCCTGATTCCGCCTCTTCTCCCAATTTGACTGCTCCTGTGGAGCCAGTTAGTTGCATAGGCCGTACACTTAGGCATGTTTCTCGTCGAATTTCCGAACATCACCCTGCATAGTGGTTAAGTAAAGAACAAACAAAATCTATTCGTAGCGCTATTCTGTCTCACCTTGTGGATACAGAACACAAGATTGATGTTAACCCGGCCTTCAAAGTCACTTACTGCACACCAGCAAATCTCAATTTTGCCTTAAGAGTTCGATTACTAAATATTGCTGAGGCTGTTGGCATCCACATTAAGAAGCCTAATTTATGTGTCCAAAAGAAGCTAGTTCAGACATTATCCTCCTTATCTTGGCTATCTAGGTTTGAACGATCATCAATTTTTGTGGAATTTTTCTAATTTTAGTTGATATTCTAGTTGCTATTATATCTTTATTATTATTATTATTACTATTATTATTATTTTAATAATTTAAGCATCTTTAATGAACTGTAATTCCGTTGTGATCTTACTTAACAAATCGATATTATTTAAAAAACACCAAAATTGTTAATGACGATTATTCTAGGTTATTCTGTGTATATAAAAGTATATACATATAATTATAGAGTCAGAAGAGGATGTTATCGAAAAGGATATTCATTGCTCAATTATTTTGTTTTTTATAAATATAAGTACGACTGTACGGCATCTGAAGATGATTTCGTCGATAAAGAAAATTTTCTTCGCTGAATTGTCTTTTATTTTCTGCAGGATTCAATGGGTATTTTCGGTGATTTGGACCAATTGTTCAATTTACTTGATAATATTTCCATCCTATTCCTTCTTTTTCCCGTTTCACACATCCTTACATCATCTTCCTACCTCTTATTTGTGACCTTGACCTGTATTGTAATAATTTATGCTCTTTTCAGGTATTGGTTTTTGTAGGGATTTAATTTGATTGGTTGGAGGATTTCATCATGAGCTGATATCAGTTAGAGAACCATTGGAAAACCTGGGAGTACTGGACAGCTGTTTCCTCCGTCCTAGTTTGGGACTCTTCATCAGTACGCACCTACCGCCACGATTCGAACCCAGTACCTTCTGGTTACAAGTCTAGAGAGCTGGTAAACCAGTTTATGAATTTCAGCTTCTGCCAATTCACGACATAGCGCGACCACTTCGCACTGATGCTCATTAGCGACTGGCTATATTCAGGCAGTGACCTGGGGTTCTAGTGGGAAGCCGTGACCAGCAGGTTGAAGGTGAGGCAGTATCTCATCGAAGAAGACATTGCGAAGTGGTCGCGCTATGTCAGGAATTGTCAGAAGTTAGAATTCATGGACTGGTAATTGGATCGGGTGCCAGTGGCTAAATGGTCTACGAGCTCTCTAGACTTGTAACCAGAAGGTACTGGGTTCGAACCGTGGCGGTGGGTGCATACTGATGAAGAGTCCCAAACTAGGACGGAGGAAACAGCTGTCCAGTACTCCCTGGCTGGTTTTCCAATGGTTCTTTAACTGATGTCAGCTCATGATGAAATCCTCCAACCAGTTTATGCTCTGTTGACTTTTATACAGACGTGTATGACAAGTACTCGTGTGTGCGTGTGTGTGGTCAGAATATCGGAAATGTGTTGCCCAAATGCACCATATGACACGTTTTAGATAAACTAATATTTTTATAGCTTTGTAGAAATTATCTTTTGTAAATAAGTAGCAAAGAAAGGGAGTAAGGCGAGTGACATTCAGATGAAATAATGAAATTTTTTTGTATTTCAATTCATGTATATTCCCCATCCAGGCATTAATGAAAACAAAACATGTAGATCAGCGAAGAGTCTCTTTTCGGTGAGTTAATTTTCGTAGCTGTACAATCGCAAATATGTATGTGTACAATAAGTTTATCGAACAAAAATACAACTGTTTCCTCCTAGTTTGTGACCCTTCATCAGCACGCACCCATCGGGATTCGAACCCAGGACCTTCTGGCTTCAAGGCAAGCTCGTAGACCATTAAGTCACTGGTACCCGATCTAATGGTCCTTGAATTCTAACTTCCGCCAATTCACGACATAGCGCGACCATTTCGCAATGTCTTCTTCGATGAGTTACTGCCTCATCTTCAACCTGCTGTACCCTACTGGTCACAGCTTCCCACTAGAACCCCAGGTTAACTGCCTGAATAGGGCCAGTCACTAGTGAGTATCAGATTAATTTTCAAGTATTGGTTTTGTAAGGATTTTGTTTGATTGCATGGAGGATTTCATCATGAGCTGACATCAGTTAGAGAACCACTGGTTCACTCATGATGAAATCTTCCATGCAATCAAACAAAATCCTGACAAAACCAATACTCGAAAAATACAATTGGTTATAGTTATTTTAACTAAACAAGTGAAGATTGGTAGTTGGAGTGACGTAAGACAAAATTAGTCAAGAAAATTAGGTGTTAATGAAATTAGGGTATTAACAAAGGTGATGAGTTGTCACAAACAGTTGTTAAAAAAGAAGTTATGTAATAATATGAACAGTCTGATGAGTGAGTTTTACTCAGGATGCACTATCTACTTTGTTCTTATGTGCATCCTGAGTAAAACTCACTCATCAGACTGTTCATATTATTACATAACTTCTTTTTAACAACTATTTGTGACAACTCATCACCTTTGTTAATACCCTAATTTCATTAACACCTAATTTTCTTGACTAATTTTGTCTTACGTCACTCCAACTACCAATCTTCACTTGTTTAGTTAAAATAACTATAACCAATTGTATTTTTCAAGTATAGGTTTTGTAAGGATTTTGTTTGATTGCATGGAAGATTTCATCATGAGAGAACCAGTGGTTCTCTAACTGATGTCAGCTCATGTTGAAATCCACCATGCAATCAAACAAAATCCCTAAAAAACCAATACTTGAAAATTAATCTGATACTCACTAGTGACTGACCCTATTCAGGCAGTTAACCTGGGGTTCTAGTGGGAAGCCGTGACCAGTAGGGTACAGCAGGTTGAAGATGAGGCAGTAACTCATCGAAGAAGACATTGTGAAATGGTCGCGCTATGTCGTGAATTGGCAGAAGTTAGAATTCAAGGACCATTGGATCGGTCCCAGTGGCCTTGTAGCCAGAAGGTCCTGGGTTCAAATCCCGGTGGGTGCGTGCTGCTGAAGGGTCCCAAACTGGGGGGGAAACAGTTGTATTTTTGTTTGATAAAATTAATGTACATATACATACAAAATAACACATAAATATTTGCGATTGTACAGCTAAGAAAATGAATTCGCCGTCGAAAAGAGACTCTTCGCTGATCTACGTATTTTATTTTCATAAATTTTTTATAAACAGAACAGAAGGTATATGGGTCAGTACACAGTGGAATAAAAAAAATGCATAACTTTGTTTTGTAGGTTTAATTACCAAGATGGTTTAAGATTCATCTGTATTATTTTATGCCGACGTAAATGTGGTTATAATCGTTTGTAATAGCAATTACCTCATTAGAATGTAGCGTTTCCAGATTGCTGCAATGTTGACACGAAATTACACTGTTAAATGCCTATGAGCCACTTGGTTTCGTGCTATTTGATTGGGATTTTAAAGAACAATTGATCCAGATCACTGAATGAAGCATTGATCAACGGATATCTGAAGGACAAGCTAGTTATTCGGGCGACTTCATTGTGCGTTTATAAATTCACTTGCTGCTGTGGTGCTAGTCATATTGGCCACACAAGGCATACTCTTTCAAAATGCATGTCTGAGAATATTATCCGACATGATTAGCAGTAAGACAATGTAAAACAATTACTAGATAAATTCTTGAACTCCTGGTGTACTGAGACCACTCAGCTCCACCAAAATTTAAAACGAGCAATAAAGGTTAATAAAGCAGGATTTAATGAATTCATCCAATTTCGGTAGAACTCGTCAGCTGAATACTCTACATACACGGATATATACTTTTGAAGTTACATTGGGAGATATAGGACTGATAAGTAAATAAACTACATTGAATTAGTACGGAAAGGAGATTGTCTACTCGCATGATGGAGCATTTGCCAAAATGGTTGAAAACAGCTGAGTTCAAAGTGCCAAAATCCTCAATAACAAAGCATCTTGTGGATTACGGGCATGATATCGACGCAGTCAAGTCATTCACCATTGTCAGCAGACAAAGAAACAAGAAGATGCTTGCAATTGCAGAGGCTTGTGCAATTCGAGTTTACAAACCAGGTCTCTGTGTACAAAAGGAGATGGTCGTGACTCTGAATCTACCATGGTAATACGTTTTACTTACAATTCTACCTCTTATTATTATTTTATTATTACTATTACTATCCTCATTATTATTATTCTTGATTCATTTAAAACTATCCTTTATCAGTAGCATTATCCTAACCCACTTCAACACTATTACTATTATTATTGTTATATTATATTATTGTAATTATAACTATTACTACTGACATCCCTCTGGTTGCAGTTCTTGTTAAATTCTCTAATGTCTAATTGTTTATCTAAGTGATGTAATTGAAGCGTAATGCAATTTATCTTAATTTTGATCTCCCATACTCTCTCTCCCCTTATCTAATTGCACATGACCTGGAAAAACATTCGCACCTGTCTTTCTGCATGACTAATTCAATGTAGTTTATTTACTTATCAGTCCTATATCTCCCAATGTAATTTCAAAACTATATATATCCGTGTATGTAAAGTATTCAGTCCTATATCTCCCAATGTAACTTCAAAAGTATATATCCGTGTATGTAGAGTATTCAGTTGACGAGTTCTACCGAAATTGGATGAATTCATTAAATCCTGCTTTATTAACCTTTCTTGCTTGTTTTAAATTCGTATCGGGAAATAAATGTTTCCACCAAAATTGTCTTATAAGTTATAAGGTACAAGGCTGTTAGGTTTTTGCATTTCTGTATAGTGGAGGCGCTGACTGATTGGTTTCAGCATAGAACTTTACATAGATGTGTAGCAGTTTGAGTTCAAACTCTTCATATGACATACAAAGTAAGAGATGATAGTAAGGTGAGGTTCAAAAGAGAGATAATAAACAGAAATGTGAGGTTCAAAAGAGAGATAATAAACAGAAATATGAGTTAGGGAAAGAGAATAGTAATATGGAAGAACAATAGAGTTTAATTGGATATGACTAGCAAATCACAAAGAGTGAATGCATCTACGCCACTGAAAGCGATTTTGAGTTATATCACCAATTACCTTTAGCCTTCATTTTGGTTGTTACCATCTCGAAACCCCGACGAGGAGGCGCTGAAAATTCGTCAGTATAACTCCAAACTCTGTTCAGTCTCTTATCCTACTATTGTCTTAATCCTATGCTTTTGAGTTCACTGTCATCACTGTTATATTCCTCTTTTGTAAATTTTTCCATCCTATTCACACTTGTTGAGTGGACACTCACCTACCTTACTTCTCATTCAGTAATAATCTCAACCTTAACAAATTTCAAGCCCGTTGTTCCATTGTGACATTGACTTTTCCGTAAGTTTTTGATTTTATTTTAGAAACCGCTTCTCAGTAATTCTAGGGACTGTGTGACCCCTTATTACTTAATAACAGACTAACCGACGAACAACTGAATACTGATTTGATGCCGACTACCGACTGGCCCTATTCTGGTAGGTTGCTACCTGGTTGCCAGTGAGAAGTCGTGACCAGTGACGTACAGCAGGACAGATACTCTCCAGGGATGATATTAGCTAGTGGTCGCGCTATATCGTGAATTGGCGGAAGTTGGAATTCATGGACTGACCATTGGATTGATGGGTCCTGGTGGCTGAATCGTGTACGAGCTCACCTTGTAACCGGAAGGTCCTGGGTTCGAACTGTAGTAAAGGGGGCGTACTTTTGGAGAATCCCAAACTAGGACAATAGGAACAGCTGTCCAGTACTCCCTGGTTTGTTTTTCAGTGGTTCTCTAACCGATGTCAGCTCATGGTGAAATGTTGTAACTAATCAAATCAAATCCCCGCAAACCAAGACTTGAATACCATGCCTTTTATTGGTAAATATAAATAATATTGCACAGCCTCTGAAGATAATTTCATTGATGAAGAAAATATTATTCACAAAACTGTTTTTTATCTGCCATATGTTCAGATATGCAGATTGTAACCTCTCTGTCTCTGTCCTTATGATTTATTTGCTTTAGTGTGTACTTGTAAATCGGTATATGCACTAAGAAGTCATGTGAGGTGGCAGTTTGTCCACTTTTGATTGACTTACGTCTCTGTTTGTTTGATGCGCAAACAAGTTTGGCAGCTGGATATGTTCTTTCCAATGCAGCGTTTAGTCTGCACATTATTACAGGAGCAAGATCATCACCTTTGAAAGCGATCAGTAGAATGATGTGCATTTGTGGTGAGAGCTGTCTACTAGCCAAATTGGTAGACAGTAATTTACGTCAACGTTTACGTTCCCAAGGTTTGTCGTGAGAAAATATGATCAAGACTGATTCAAAACCGACCACAGCATACTTTGCGTAGGCGGATGCAGTTAACATATAGCGGATTTGACATTCAAGAAACAGTCACAAATAGATAAAAGATTAACTTTACGTGAGAAACAACTAATCGGAAGACTGTGTTTGTTTACTTAAATACCCATAGTAATGTACATGAAAATATATATAAATATGCGTTGATTTCCTTAATAAATGATCTGTTGCCTGACTCTTGCCTTCTGTCGTTACACATTTCCTCGAGTACCTTCAGCTTGATAAGTTAACCTAAACGACAGAGAAGAATGCTGTAGACTAATTATTTCGGTGAAGATAGATTATATTTAACCAATAAAATAGATTAATTTGATGGATGGTGACTAGCGGTGGAGTCGAGAATGCGCATCTCGTCCTATTTGGGGCCTAATCAATTGGATGCAGGTACAATCCCCAGTGAATCAGCGATCGTGTTCTCTCTGAGAGTTGGCCCGAATATTCTTCGTTTCAAATATCAAAGCGTTATTCATTAGATCACTGGGGAGCACTCCTTGGACAACAGGCATCTCTTAGGCATGAACTAACTAACCTTCTTTACACTATTAAATAAGCGATTTTCTGCACCCTTACAAAATCAACCTTTATTGTTATTGTACTTCTTATATATTTATAATCCTATCAATTTTTTGTTTTTATTTGTTTATATTTTCATAACTGTGAACATCATTTAAGCTGTATTATAACTGTTAATTTTGCCTTTCCCTTCACCATGCGATATCAAGAGAACATCAGATTTAATAATCTATAACATGCTAAAATTTCCAAACTGAATCGACAATACTGTTTGAAACAAACTCCCTATTATAATTATTATGATGATTATAGTTATTATTCTCATTTTGTACTTCGAATATTTTTTTGACTTTATACCGTAAATGTGGACAAATTCCCCTGGTTAATTTTATTTTATTTTTATTTATATTTTGAGTAAATCAGATGCAAGGTATTGTGACAAATGCTGAGAATTCCATTCTGTATTAAAAGTACTGTTTTTGGAATAAAGTAGATTATTATTATTATTATTAGCCGACATCTTAACAGAGGCTGAACATTTTGATCAAATCACTCATGGGGAAAAGTCAAAACTGACTTAAAACTACTTCATATACGGTGAACAGATGTGCATTATACCACAGATGTACAGTATTTGATCACACTTCTATGCACTACAAGGTAGTACTCTCCAAAATGAAAAATAAAATACAACCTGTAGGAATAGAAAAACGATGACATGGAAATCGTAGAGGTTTACTGAATATTTTCTATAGACCATTGAACTGATAAGTTCAAAATGTCGATGATGGTTAGTTATGCAGTGCAACCAATAATTAACAGATGTGACTGAAGGGTAACTACTGTGCGTCGGTCGCACAGCGGTGGAGTGGTCTCCGGCTACCGACGCTCTCATTTACCTCACTAAACCAGTAACGAGACTGGTAAAGGGGGAAGGTTGGTCATGAGGCTAGCGACCCGATCCTGTAAAAATAATCACCACTGATACCGAAACTTCAAGCCTCTACCTTGAAGCCCTATGTTCCACTGGGAACGTAAAGGAATAAATAAATAAATAAATAAAAGAGAATGGTAACTGCAACTATGTAATAGAATGGAGTAGATTCTCTAAAGTTTCTACCAAAGTAGTTGAAGATTAGTCAGCTCTGGTTTCTGCATACAGCCATTTTTTAGTTCAAAGAAGATGGTTTTAATGTGTGTTCTATGATTATGTCGAATTCATTTGTCATATTCATGTCACACGCGTATCGTGAAAGTGGTCGGTGATTTTGAGGGATTGATATTTTCTGGTTCTTTTTTGACCACTTGAAACATATTCAACAAGAGCTTTCAAGTTTCACCACCTCTTGATATCAGTTAAACAACCATTGAAAACCAAGGAGTACTGGATAGATGTTTCCTTCTAGTTTGGGACTCATCGGCAGCACGCACCCACCACCACAGTTCGGGCCCACGGCGTTCCCGTTACAAGGCAAAGTCGTAAAACCACTGAGCCACCGGGACCCCATCCAATGGCCAGTCCATGAATTCCAACTTCTGCCAATTCACAATATGACTTGACCACTGATGAAGAGCCCCAAACCAGGTCGAAACAGCTGTTCAGAATTCCCAGGTCTCCAAATGGTTCTCTAACCGATGTCAGTTCTTGACGAAATCATGTGGTCAATCAAATCCCTGCAAACCAACACTTGAACAGTATAGTGATAATTGTGGCTCATTGTTAACGATAGTGGATTCCTAGTGGTTCACATAAAGCCCAGCCTCTTTTTTTAGTCACTCGACCTCCGTTCTTTCACTGAAAGGGCTCTTGTACTTACATTTAAATTGGTGAATACAGTTAGAATTGGCTTGCAGAAGTATTTGTCTACACAATCTGATATGTGACTTATGAAAAAGTAGTGGCGCGTCACTGCAAGAAATATATTGGATCCTTATGTTAATGTTTAGTGGACACATTATAGTTTAATCAGTCTTGAATGTAAATAGAATCTGGATCTAAATTATCATAGTCCCGGTCCACTACAGTATAAAAAGGCGTTGGTTAAGTGTTTGTTCAAACGCATTCAGCGTATATGTACAGCCAACACAATTGAAGAAGAAACACCACACCTCACTAAAATATTGTTAGATAACAATTTACCACGTTACGGAAATGTCAATCAAAGAGCTCTACCGATCCAATCAGCTTCCAAAAAGGATGTTTACATATCCTTTCAGTTCAGGGGTGATCAACAGAGTCTGGTCACTAAACAAAGACTCAAGGCCGCAATTAACAGAACCTACTATGCAGCTAAACTAGAGAAAACAAGATCTATGCTGTCCTGTATACCCTCACAGCATCCAAATGATAATGTTACATCCCACTGTGTTCACCAATTTACATGTATGTGTGGAGACACGTACATAGGGGGGACCTATTGAACTCTGCAGGTCAGGGCTATAGAACATTTCCCAAAGTGGCTGCAACAACAAATAAAATCGACGGATACAAATGATCCCGGAAATACATGTCCAACATCATCCATAGCGAAGCACATTATAGCGACGGGTCATAAGTTGATTTCAGTAATGCCTTTAAACCCATATATAAAACAAGTTTGGACTGCATACTTAAATTCGTTGAAGCCTTGGCCATAAAAAGGCTTAAACCTGTCTGTTGTGTCCAAAATTTATTTGTTTTTACTTCAAAACTGCCTTGGTTATTCAATTTAGAACCAAGATTCAGTTTAATTCATAATATTTTCAACCCCTTCTTTCTTTCTTACCCACACCTTTGCTTCATCTCCCTACTCATTATTTGTACCCTTAACGTGTACACAATTTGACCTGTATTGCAATAATTCATGCTCTCTTCCCTTCTATATAACTGTGTATGACAAGTACGTGTGTGAGTGTGTGATCAGAATGTCCGGAATGTGTTGCACAAATATGCACATACACGTTTCAGGTAAACACTACATCTTCTTATTGTGCTGTCAAAATGCATGATTTCACTTATTAGATTTCTTCACTAGCCACCCAACATATCCTTTAGAGAGATAATCAAAAATCAGTAGAGACACTAGACAGCTGTTTCTTGTGCATCTACGACGGCACTGGGGGATCAGACACGAGTTAGTAGTTCGTGTAATGCGTCTAGTCCTTTGTTCCGTGCAGACTGGATTTTGTCAGTGAAGTGTGAAATGTTGCCAACGTACTGGGTAGCTCACCATCATAGTGTTCTCTGAATTGTTGTTATTAGGTAGTTCGAGGCAGTGGTCAGGGAGCCCTATCTGATCTAAGTCTCTTGCTTGTTGGTACTCACCAGCCTGAAAGGTGTATCTGCCAGCTTGAAGGAACTCATGCCCCTTACAAGATTTGAACCAGCGTCATTCAGTGACCGCTGCAGTCAGGGAAGTTACCAATGGTCTTTTTGGTGGGGCTATTAACCTTCTGAATGATTGTATCGGATACTGTGATTGGACACTAGGCAGGAACTGGAGTCATGAGTCTAGGACCTTGTTTGGTGCAGTGTGAATTCTATCATGATACAGTGCTACTTTCATCGGTGTTTTGATGAGCATTCATTTCACTTTGACTTGTTTGAGTCTGCTGATCACGACTTTACACTACACAGTGTCAGGACCTCCGTCCAGCAATTGAAATTGACTGGACCGAAGTGTTTGGCCCCAGCTGGATATATTTGCTCCTTGTATGGATGCTTCAATGATGTCTGTTGACATAACATGAAGTAATTTTGTGGTTGGTGACTAGCAGTGATGGAATTCAGGATGCTCGTTTTGTCCAATTTGAGACTCATCACTGGATGGGTTCAAGTTTCAGTGAGATCGATATCACTCATTGGGGAATGCGTATACATCTAGAGAGCTGACTAGTCCCATTAAGGACGAAACACACATCCTGGATTCCACTGGTACTTAGTTATTTTAGAAATAATTTAAAGCAGTTTGTTCCCTTTATGAATTTCGACAACACAATATGAAGACGTAGTGTTTATCGGAAACGCGTAATGTGCGTATTTGCGCAACACATTTCGGACATTCTGATTACACACTCACACACGCACTTGTCATACACAGTTATATAGAAGGCAAGAACGTATGAATCATTACAATACAGGTCAGATTGTGTACAGGTCAAGGTCACAAATAAAGGGTAGGGAGATTACGCAAAAATATAAGAATAAAACTTGTGCACTGTCGTAGAGTGTAATTCCATTATGGGTAAATTTTATTTTGATGAAGACTCACAGTGTGTTATACAGTAATATTTATTGATGACCACGTTTCGAGCACAATTTATTGCCACTCATAATCATATCAAGACACTACTGACACAACTTTCTAACTTCGTATATATAAGTCCACTATTTTCCATTGCTTGATTTGATTGGTAGTAGTATTTTCCATATTTCCGGGATGAGTGATGAGTCATTCCTATTGCACGTGTTGGGTGTAAACTCGATGAACCAGGCTAGATTCAGCAATTAACCTCTCTCTCCAACTACCTAGATTACTTTTTAGAATTTTTACCCTTTCCAACCCTATTGTTTGTGGTTATGTGTTAATGCATGTGTGGTGAGAGCTGTCTACTAGCCAAATTGGTAGACAGTAATTTGCGTCAATATTTACGTTCCCAAGATTTGTCGTGAGAAAATGTGAACAAAGATTGATTCAAAACCGACCACAACAGACTTTGCGTAGGCGGATGCAGTTAACATATAGAGGATTTGACATTCAAGAAACAGTCACAAATAGATGAAAGATTAACTTTACGTGAGAAACAACCAATCGGAAGACTGTGTTTGTTTACTTAAATATCCATAGTAATGTACATGAAAATATATAAATATGCGTTGATTTCCTTAATAAATGATCTGTTGCCTGGCCCTTGTCTTCTGTTGTTACACATGCAGTGCAATTGCTGACCTTTTTTCTAAATTACTTATCTTCTCGGGGTAAATCATTCTTACCTTAGCTAAATTCTTATGTTCCGATAGACAGTCTGACTACCTCCGACGTACTAGTTTGACCTATGTAGTTGACCTCACAGTCATTGCAAGGTATTTTGTAAATTATATTATTTTGTCTAATTAGATCAACCTACAGGGTCCTTTAACCTACAGAGCTTGTCCTTGCCTGAGTGAGTTTGTAGGTTTAAATGCCACCCTAATTCCTGCTTTATTTAGAATCCTACGTAGGGTCTCAGATGTCCCCTCTTTATATGGTATAACTGTAGATGACTTATATTCTCTCTTATTTATGTTATCATTATTAGTTTCAACATTATTTTTCTTTTTCTTTTGACCTATTTTGATATTCCTAATGAATTCTATAGGATAGTTTTTCAACACCTACGCTTCTTCTATCTGTTTTATTTCGTTATTTAGGGTATTTTCTTGTACTAATTAGTGCTACTGCTACTGCACAGACCTTTCGTGTTGTGCCTGCTATTTCTGGCCTTCTTTCACATTGTGTTTCTTGGTTTTTGATGTGGTTGTGTTCTCTGAGCTGGATAGTTAATTTGCTAAGCTTTCATCGCTCTACTAGGCGACATCTTCAGCGCGTACTTCAATTTCTTGAAGTGAGATTATAGATTTCTCCACGAGTTTATTAATCATCTCTCCTGATGACCTGACCTTGAATGAGATTGGTTGTGTTTTGTGAGTTTTCACACTTCCGATTGTTGCCTTGACTTGAACTTTGACCCTTTGAGTGTGAGATTTCCTTCTTATCGGTTGGTAAATTTTGTCTATCTCGATGTGTCTATTAATTGAAGATTCACTGGGACACCAGGCTTCTAAAAATTCTCTAGCATTCTTGTTGTTTCCTCTGTCTAATATTTGAACGTTGTCCCAGTCGAACTGATGTCCGTGGTTGTCTGTATGTAGTGATATGAGGGAGTGGATGTCATGTCTTTTGACGGCTAGCTTATGATCGTGGATACTAAGATGAAGAGGACGTCCACATAGGCTACTGTAGTGTTTTTCGCAGTCGTTGCAACTTATTTTGTAGATGATGTTTGTTTTATCTTCTTTCGTTGTTTAGTCTTTTGGTTGACACAGAGCCAGCCGAGTAAATTGATTTTGTTGGTTTGTGTGCGACATCAATTCCAAAAGGTTTGAGGAATCTTGCATTGATTTCTAAGATGTCTTCTATATATGGTAGGGTAATTTTCTTTGTGCTTTCCTTGGGGGGCTTTTGGTTTCATAGGTTGGCTTGGAGTATATGTCTTTTGATGAAGTTCCGTGGATATCCATCGATCCTTTTGGAAGACATCCATGAGATGTCTTTCTTCAATTTTCCCTAAGGTGGGAAAGATGGAGGAGATTTTGTGAGCAGGAATTAAAAACTGATAGAGTGAGAAGTCTTGGAGCCAATTTGAAAAATGACACCAGATGGCTGACAAAGACAAAAAAGTAATAGTAGTAGTAGTAAATATCAAGTATTTCTTCAATTTATTCTTTAAAATGTTCAACCCAAATGAAATATCTAACTGAAAAAAAAGAAGATAAGTAAACCAAACCTCAGGGGAAAAACAGATCAGATCAGCAGATAAATCAAAAAAATTTTTCTGAAAAAAATACTTTAAAAGTAATCATCACAAATTTCACCTGGGTTTTCTAAGTAAAAACCAGACAAAAGCAACAAATGTGTATTCAATGTGTATTATGTATTTTAAGAAGAAGAAAAGAAGCGATTGAGTACTTTCCATGTGAGTTTCCATGTGAAATTATGCTCCAATAAGCGCCAACAATAAATGACGATAATCTTTTGATCTTTCATCCTAAATTTGAAAGAAAGAAAAAAGCCCAGAAATATCTTATGTTATGTGCTATTCATAGTAAAAGTAATATAAACGAAATATTTTTTTGAAATAATTAGAGAAGATTTGTAACTCAAGTGGATGAATTTGATTTCGTCGTCCCTCTTCTAGACAACATTTTCAGATTAGGTTGTTGTATGAAATAAAATTATTTGAATTACCCATGAATGAATAATGTAACTGTATCTCCTGACAACCATTGTGATGACTGGTTATCGATTCGTGGTGAGAGCTGTCTGCAAGACAAAATTGTAGACAACAATTGACGTCAATGTTTACGTCCCAAATCTTGGGAATGAGAAAAAACAAACATGACAAAGCCTAACCTTGAGGAAATCAACAACCAATCACAGCAGACTTTGCGTAGGCGGATACAATTAGCAGATATATCACCTGACTGTCTATGAAATACGGTAACAAAGAGATGATAGAATAATATTCAGCAGGGAAACAACCAATCAGAAGACATGTTGCTTCTCTGCTAACCATAATGGATATAAAAATCTATAAATGTCTGTTGATTTTCTCAATAAACCATCTGTTGTCTGGCTCTTGTCTTCTGTCGTTACACCTTGATAACTATTAAATAAGTGTAGGAGAATAGTGGAAAACAACAGACTGAGTCGAGAAATATATTCCTCATCGGTTGGCTCTACACACATATATCGTTTTTTACATCAAAATGTTTCACTAATCAAGCGGTTATTTTAGTTAATCAGTTTTAGGTATACGCGGTGAGTTGGTGAAGTTAAGCGGTTAAGGGTCATCAAAACAACAAACTAATAGATGTTAGTAACAAGATATCTAATTTCTGAAGGATGAAGGGTGAAAGTTAATTAATTACGGAATTCAAGATTACATTTCACTGGTGATGTCAATAGCGACACCTTATCGCAATGTCTGAGAAGGGCTTTCGAAAGGATTTTCAATGCAGCTAAGCCAAACAATACTTAGTTACAGGATTTCATCATGAGCTGACATTGGTTAGAGAACAATTGGAAAACCTGGGAGTACTGGATAGCTGTTTCCTCGGTCCTAGTTTGGGACTTTTCATCAGTACGCACTCAACGCCACGGTTCGAACACAGTGCCTTATGGTTATAAGTCTAAAGAACTCGTAGACCATCATGCGAAAAATGACGTCACATCCCACTGTATTTACCTATTTGAATGTACGTGTGGACACACTTACATAGGGAGGACTCATCGATCTCTGCAAGTAAGGGCTTCAGAACATATTCCTAAATGGCTCCAGAAACAAATGGAATCTTTAGGACCCATTAATGGTGAGAACAGGAGACCTAGCTCTTCTATTGCGAAACATACTATAGAGACAGGACATAAAATTGACGTTAACAGATCTTTTAAATCTATCTATGAAATGTGTTTGGGGCGTGTCCTAAAGTTTGTGCAAGCCCTAGCAATTAGAAAGTTTAAACCACCTCTATGCGTTCAAAAATAATTCGTCATCACATTAAACCTTCCTTGGTAAATTTTGTTTTGATAACATAGCAGATGTACTATTACCTGTGCTATTTGGTTTAGTGGTCTTCATTGTTATTTTGACCTTTAATATGTCCTTTAAACTTGACCTAAGTCTATTTTCTCACCTCTTAACTCTTTATTAATTTCATATATATTCCTATGACAAGTCCGTGTGTGATCAGATTGTTCGAAATGTGTTGCGCAAATACATTACACGATTCAGACAAATTACGTCTTCTTATGTGGTGAGAGCTGTCTACTAGCCAAATTGGTAGACAGTAATTTACGTCAATATTTACGTTCCCAAGATTAGTCGTGAGAAAATGTGAACAAAGATTAATTCAAAACCGACCACAACAGACTTTGCGTAAGCGGATGCAGTTAACATATAGAGGATTTGACATTCAAGAAACAGTCACAAATAGATGAAAGATTAACTTTACGTGAGAAACAACCAATCGGAAGACTGTGTTTGTTTACTTAAATATCCATAGTAATGTACATGAAAATATATAAATATGCGTTGATTTCCTTAATAAATGATCTGTTGCCTGGCCCTTGTCTTCTGTTGTTACACATGCAGTGCAATTGCTGACCTTTTTTCTAAATTACTTATCTTCTCGGGGTAAATCATTCTTACCTTAGCTAAATTCTTATGTTCCGATAGACAGTCTGACTACCTCCGACGTACTAGTTTGACCTATGTAGTTGACCTCACAGTCATTGCAAGGTATTTTGTAAATTATATTATTTTGTCTAATTAGATCAACCTACAGGGTCCTTTAACCTACAGAGCTTGTCCTTGCCTGAGTGAGTTTGTAGGTTTAAATGCCACCCTAATTCCTGCTTTATTTAGAATCCTACGTAGGGTCTCAGATGTCCCCTCTTTATATGGTATAACTGTAGATGACTTATATTCTCTCTTATTTATGTTATCATTATTAGTTTCCCCATTATTTTTATTTTCTTTTGACCTATTTTGATATTCCTAATGAATTTTATAGGATAGTTTTTCAACACCTACGCTTCTTCTATCTGTTTTATTTCGTTATTTAGGGTATTTTCTTGTACTAATTAGTGCTACTGCTACTGCACAGACCTTTCGTGTTGTGCCTGCTATTTCTGGCCTTCTTTCACATTGTGTTTCTTGGTTTTTGATGTGGTTGTGTTCTCTGAGCTGGATAGTTAATTTGCTAAGCTTTCATCGCTCTACTAGGCGACATCTTCAGCGCATACTTCAATTTCTTGAAGTGAGATTTTAGATTTCTCCACGAGTTTATTAATCATCTCTCCTGATGACCTGACCTTGAATGAGATTGGTTGTGTTTTGTGAGTTTTCACACTTCCGATTGTTGCCTTGACTTGAACTTTGACCCTTTGAGTGTGAGATTTCCTTCTTATCGGTTGGTAAATTTTGTCTATCTCGATGTGTCTATTAATTGAAGATTCACTGGGACACCAGGCTTCTAAAAATTCTCTAGCATTCTTGTTGTTTCCTCTGTCTAATATTTGAACGTTGTCCCAGTCAAACTGATGTCCGTGGTTGTCTGTATGCAGTGATATGAGGGAGTGGATGTCATGTCTTTTGACGGCTAGCTTATGATCGTGGATACTAAGATGAAGAGGACGTCCACATAGGCTACTGTAGTGTTTTTCGCAGTCGTTGCAACTTATTTTGTAGATGATGTTTGTTTTATCTTCTTTCGTTGTTTAGTCTTTTGGTTGACACAGAGCCAGCCGAGTAAATTGATTTTGTTGGTTTGTGTGCGACATCAATTCCAAAAGGTTTGAGGAATCTTGCATTGATTTCTAAGATGTCTTCTATATATGGTAGGGTAATTTTCTTTGTGCTTTCCTTGGGGGGCTTTTGGTTTCATAGGTTGGCTTGGAGTATATGTCTTTTGATGAAGTTCCGTGGATATCCATCGATCCTTTTGGAAGACATCCATGAGATGTCTTTCTTCAATTTTCCCTAAGGTGGGAAAGATGGAGGAGATTTTGTGAGCAGGAATTAAAAACTGATAGAGTGAGAAGTCTTGGAGCCAATTTGAAAAATGACACCAGATGGCTGACAAAGACAAAAAAGTAATAGTAGTAGTAGTAAATATCAAGTATTTCTTCAATTTATTCTTTAAAATGTTCAACCCAAATGAAATATCTAACTGAAAAAAAAGAAGATAAGTAAACCAAACCTCAGGGGAAAAACAGATCAGATCAGCAGATAAATCAAAAAAATTTTTCTGAAAAAAATACTTTAAAAGTAATCATCACAAATTTCACCTGGGTTTTCTAAGTAAAAACCAGACAAAAGCAACAAATGTGTATTCAATGTGTATTATGTATTTTAAGAAGAAGAAAAGAAGCGATTGAGTACTTTCCATGTGAGTTTCCATGTGAAATTATGCTCCAATAAGCGCCAACAATAAATGACGATAATCTTTTGATCTTTCATCCTAAATTTGAAAGAAAGAAAAAAGCCCAGAAATATCTTATGTTATGTGCTATTCATAGTAAAAGTAATATAAACGAAATATTTTTTTGAAATAATTAGAGAAGATTTGTAACTCAAGTGGATGAATTTGATTTCGTCGTCCCTCTTCTAGACAACATTTTCAGATTAGGTTGTTGTATGAAATAAAATTATTTGAATTACCCATGAATGAATAATGTAACTGTATCTCCTGACAACCATTGTGATGACTGGTTATCGATTCGTGGTGAGAGCTGTCTGCAAGACAAAATTGTAGACAACAATTGACGTCAATGTTTACGTCCCAAATCTTGGGAATGAGAAAAAACAAACATGACAAAGCCTAACCTTGAGGAAATCAACAACCAATCACAGCAGACTTTGCGTAGGCGGATACAATTAGCAGATATATCACCTGACTGTCTATGAAATACGGTAACAAAGAGATGATAGAATAATATTCAGCAGGGAAACAACCAATCAGAAGACATGTTGCTTCTCTGCTAACCATAATGGATATAAAAATCTATAAATGTCTGTTGATTTTCTCAATAAACCATCTGTTGTCTGGCTCTTGTCTTCTGTCGTTACACCTTGATAACTATTAAATAAGTGTAGGAGAATAGTGGAAAACAACAGACTGAGTCGAGAAATATATTCCTCATCGGTTGGCTCTACACACATATATCGTTTTTTACATCAAAATGTTTCACTAATCAAGCGGTTATTTTAGTTAATCAGTTTTAGGTATACGCGGTGAGTTGGTGAAGTTAAGCGGTTAAGGGTCATCAAAACAACAAACTAATAGATGTTAGTAACAAGATATCTAATTTCTGAAGGATGAAGGGTGAAAGTTAATTAATTACGGAATTCAAGATTACATTTCACTGGTGATGTCAATAGCGACACCTTATCGCAATGTCTGAGAAGGGCTTTCGAAAGGATTTTCAATGCAGCTAAGCCAAACAATACTTAGTTACAGGATTTCATCATGAGCTGACATTGGTTAGAGAACAATTGGAAAACCTGGGAGTACTGGATAGCTGTTTCCTCGGTCCTAGTTTGGGACTTTTCATCAGTACGCACTCAACGCCACGGTTCGAACACAGTGCCTTATGGTTATAAGTCTAAAGAACTCGTAGACCATCATGCGAAAAATGACGTCACATCCCACTGTATTTACCTATTTGAATGTACGTGTGGACACACTTACATAGGGAGGACTCATCGATCTCTGCAAGTAAGGGCTTCAGAACATATTCCTAAATGGCTCCAGAAACAAATGGAATCTTTAGGACCCATTAATGGTGAGAACAGGAGACCTAGCTCTTCTATTGCGAAACATACTATAGAGACAGGACATAAAATTGACGTTAACAGATCTTTTAAATCTATCTATGAAATGTGTTTGGGGCGTGTCCTAAAGTTTGTGCAAGCCCTAGCAATTAGAAAGTTTAAACCACCTCTATGCGTTCAAAAATAATTCGTCATCACATTAAACCTTCCTTGGTAAATTTTGTTTTGATAACATAGCAGATGTACTATTACCTGTGCTATTTGGTTTAGTGGTCTTCATTGTTATTTTGACCTTTAATATGTCCTTTAAACTTGACCTAAGTCTATTTTCTCACCTCTTAACTCTTTATTAATTTCATATATATTCCTATGACAAGTCCGTGTGTGATCAGATTGTTCGAAATGTGTTGCGCAAATACATTACACGATTCAGACAAATTACGTCTTCTTATGTGGTGAGAGCTGTCTACTAGCCAAATTGGTAGACAGTAATTTACGTCAATATTTACGTTCCCAAGATTAGTCGTGAGAAAATGTGAACAAAGATTAATTCAAAACCGACCACAACAGACTTTGCGTAAGCGGATGCAGTTAACAT
>OX235274.1:138314738-138369226 GCA_944472155.2 Trichobilharzia szidati | reverse complement strand
GGGGGGCTTTTGTTTTCATAGGTTGGCTTGGAGTATATGTCTTTTGATGAAGTTCTATGGATATCCATTTTTTTGGAAGACATTCATGAGATATCTTTCTTCAATTTTCCCTAAGGTGGGAAAGATGGAGGAGATTTTGTGAGCAGGAAATAAAAACTGATAGAGTGAAAAGTCTTGGAGCCAATTTGAAAAAAATGATAACGGACGGCTGACAAATAAAATAGTAATAATAATAGTAGTAAATATCAGGTATTTCTTCAATTTATTCTTTAAAATGTTTAACACAAATCAAATATTTAACTGAAAAAAAGAAGATAAGTAAACCAAACCTCAGGGGAAGAAACAGATCAGATCAGCAGACAGATGAAAAATATTTTTTGAAAAAAGAATAATTTAAAAGTACTCATCACAAACTCCAGCTGGGTTTTCTAAGCAAAAACAAAATCAGAGCAACAAGTGTGTATTCAATGTGTATTTTGTTATTTAAAAAAAAGCGATTGAGTACTTTCCATGTGAAATTATGCTCCAATAAGCGCCAACAATAAATGACGATAATCTTTTGATCTTTCATCCTAAATTTGAAAGAAAGAAAGAAGCCCAGAAATATGTTATGTTACGTGCTATTCATAGTAAAAGTAATATAAACGAAATATTTTTTTGAAATAATAGAGAAGATTTGTGGATGAATTTAATGTCGTCGTCCCTCATCTAGACAACATTTTCAGATTAGGTTGTTGTATGAAATAAAATTAGTTGAATTACCCATGAATGAATAATGTAACAATATGCCCTGACAACCATTGTCATGACTGGTTATCGATTTGTGGTGACAGTTGTCTGCAAGACAATGATGTAGGCAACAAGTGACGTCAATGTTTACGTCCCAAATCCTGGGCATGAGAAAAAAACAACAAGACAAAGCCTAACCTTGAGGAAATCGACAACCAATCACAGCAGACTTTGCGTAGGCGGATACGATTAGCTGACATATCACCTGACTGTCTATGAAATACGGTAACAAAGAGATGACAGAATAATATTCAGCAGGGAAACAACCAATCAGAAGACATGTTGCTTCCCCGCTAACAATAATAGACATAAAAATCTATAAATGTCTGTTGATTTTCTCAATAAACCATCTGTTGTCTGGCTCTTGTCTTCTGTTGTTACACATTGATAACTATGAAATAAGTGTAGGAGAATAGTGGAGAACAACACAATGAGTCGGGAAATATACTCCTCATCGTCTGGCTCTACACACATATATCGCTTTTCTACATCAAAGTGTTTTACCAATCAAGTGGTTATTTTAATTAATCAGCTTTAGGTATACGGGGTGAGTGGGCGAAATTAGGAGGTTAAAGGTCATCAAAACAATTAACTAATAGATGTGAGTAACAAGATATCTAATTTTTGAAGGATGAAAGTTAATTAATTACGGAATTCAAGATTACCGCTCACTGGTGGTGTCAATAGCGATACCTTATCGTAATGTCTGAGAAGGGCTTTCAAAAGGACTTTCAACGCAGATAAGTTATGCTGTATATTCACTAGCCAACGAATGCTCAGTTCAAGAAATTAAAACAGACTGTCCCGTTTTGGCTCTTCCATGTGTATGTATCAGTGTAACTGCTCGCGTGGAGCTATTTACATTGGGCATACGATCAGGCAAGTTCATCATCGAATTTCTTAACACCTCCCCTCTTGGATTGGAAGAGGTCTGTTTAAGCGCAATATCGCTTGAAATTAAGTCACGCGTAGATAAAGGCTATCCCGGTCCATAACAAACAAGAAGCCGGTCACTGTTTCTACGGTACTATTAATTAACAAATCAATAAATATGTATACAACAAACCTTAACTGTTTCAACAGTACAATACACAATGCTTAACAGAAATCAAGGGACCGCTATCAGGGCGGAATAACGTTAAAGCTAAAATTACGAACTAGCCGGATCAGACACTACCGTTCAGGTAGGCAGTCAGTAGAAGAATGAACCCAAGTTAGAGGTAGACAGAGCATAGGCACAAAGATAGAATTTAATTGGCTACTTAACCAATCAATAAATAAGATAAACTCAACAGAATAATACTAAGTAAGACATGGGTCAGCAAAATAACAGTTCACAAAAATACTCTGATTGGGTCATGAGTTAAACTGTCTGACTAAACGGATCGAAGTAAAAACACACATATACAGTTCATTAAACAGAGTGGGATAGACACGTTAGGCATGGATAATTGTGTTGCAACAATGCTAGGCTGATCCGGGACAGGTTGACTTGATTCAAGGATGGGAATTGAATTGATCTTACAGTCTGAATAATGCTATACTCAGCTCAGTACTAGCTCATCTCGTCTATACTGACTGGACATCAAGTCGACTGACTCTAACAAAGCCTTTAGAGTTATTTGTCGTATTTCACCCAACCTGTCACATGGTCTACGAGTACGACTTTTACATATAACAGAGGTAATCGGAGTTTATCTAAACGAGGCAAATCTATGTATTCAAAAGAGATTTGTACAGCCGCTTTCTTTGCTATGGCCAATTACATAATGAGTACTAAGCTTTTAAAAACGATTTTTCCCCTAGCCTTGCAACTATCTTATGGCTTTGTTAATTTTTACAATTCTAGCTAATTCTTTTAACTTGTTTGGATTTTACGTAATTCTACTGAGTCATCGTATTCTTCTTAGTCATCATTATTTCATAAATTTTTTGATTATGTAATAACTTGATGCCAACCCCTACGAATTAACTTATCTAGAATTCCGTAATTAATTCTTCACCTCTCCTTCAAAAATTAGATATCTTGTTACTAAAATCTATTAGTTAATTGTTTTGGATGACCTTTAACCTCTTAATTTCATCCACTCACCCCGTATACCTAAAACTGATAAAGTAAAATAACCACTTGATTGGTAAAACATTTTGATGTAAAAAACTACAATATTAGTGTAGAGACAACCGAAGATGACGAGCTAATTGAAAAGAAATGCATATTTCTCCGCTAGATTTGTTGTTTTTTCTAAATGTGTAAATGGGAATTTGAAAAAAAAATGAAAATCTCACGCTTGCCGCTAAGCATTTTACAAGTTATCATTTTTCAAACCTATTTTATACTTCTGGCCACTTTAGGTATAATCACCTGTCACATAATCAGTTTGGGCAGTCATTTATTTCTTTTGTAATCCACTTAGTTTTTTCGAAAATTATACATTGTGTAGTACACCTGTTTGTGCCAGATAATCCACAACAGAAAACTCATTAAGGTGTTCGAAGTGAATACAGGAGTAAGACAAGGCTGGCTGCCTACTATCACCCATGATATTACTATCTGTGGTGGACTGGATTATGCGCCAGACTGTGCGTCGACAGAGAGAAAGAGAGAAGGCAGGAATACTTTGGACCTTCAAGAAGATTCTAGAAGATCTGGATTTCGCAGATGATATATGTCTGATATCACAAAATCTCGAAGACTTGCAGGTGAATACTAACAAACTGGCAGAAGAGACTGGCAGCATAGACGGCACTTCAGGTGAACAGAGAGAAGACGGAGGTGATGAAGATAACCAATCAACAACAACAATGACCAATAATTATCACTGTCAACCGGAGAAATTGGAAAGAGGTCACTTCCTTCACTTATCTAGGAAGCACGGTTTCAAATACAGGCAGTCGGAATGGATGAAGATGTCAAAGCCACCCAGGCAGAATCGGCAAGGCAAGATACGCCTTCATCAACCTGGAACCGGTTTGGAAATCTTCTGCACTTCATAGCATAAAGAACAAGATTCATTCCATATTAGTTTGAAACAGTATTATTTACTGGATGACGTTTCGAACAAAATTTATTGTTCATAATCATATCAATTGTAATCACACGACTTTGACACTTGAGTTTTATAGTTTTCTTTGTTTTCTCCTATTTGTCGTAAGGGTAGTAGAATTTTCCAGATATCTGGGACAGGTGATGAATCATTCCTATTACATGTATTTGCAGTTGATTCGATAAACAAAGCTTCTGTTATCAATCTCTCCCTATACCCTGTGACATTAGATTTTAAAACTGTCATCCTATCCCATCCTATTGTATGGTTGTGTGTAACTGCATGTAGTGCTATAGCTGAACTATTCTCTAGATTTCTTATCTTATTCGGGTCAACCAATCTAGATTTTGCTAAGTTTTTATGTTCAGCTAGTCTGACTGCCCCTGTTCTACTAGTTTGACCTATGTATTTGACCTGACAATCATTCCAGCAGGGTATTAGATAAACTAAATTGTTTTGTTTTAAAGGCTCCACAGGATTGATCCTTTAACCGACAAAGCTTGTTTCTAATTGAGTTTGTGGGTTTGAATGCCATTTTTATTCCTGCCTTGTTAAGAATTCTGCATAAGGCTTCCGAGGTTCCTTCCTTGTATGGAATTACTACTGATGATTTAGATTCCTTATTGTTGGTGTCGTCATTAATATTATTATTATCACTATTATTATTGTTATTATCACTATCGCTACTATCATTATTTATTTTATTTTTACATTTCCTTACATATTTCTTGACTAATTTATCCGGGTAATTATTAAGTTTCAAAGCTTCTTTTATGTGTATCAGTTCCTGTTTTAGATTTTCTTTGGTACTACTTAGTTTTTGTGCTCTGTCATTTAAACATTTTACCAATCCTATTTTTACTGACATAGGATGGGATGATCGGAAGTCCAAATATCTGTTTGAGTGTGTGGGTTTCCTGTAAACACTAGTGTTTAACTTCCCATCTTCTTTCCTCTTTACGTTGCAATCTAACATTGGGAGCTCCCCTTCCTGATTTTCCAATTCATAAGTGAATTGAATTGCTTCAACCTTCGAGTTGATGTGTTCGAAAAACCTATCTATATCTTGTGTTCTAAGTACAGTGAATGTGTCGTCTACGTACCTCCACCATACTTTTGGGGTGGGGGTGAACGTTTCAATCGCTATGCTTTCCCACTTATCCATGAATATATCTGCTACAACTGGGGATATTGGTGATCCCATGACAACTCCCTCAGTTCGTTTGTATATTTTCCCTTGAAATTTAAATACTGTGGAAGTCAAGTATAGCCGTACTCCCAGCATTATGTCCTCAAGTGGCACTTTTGTCCTAAGTTCGAGTTCTTGGTCAGAAATGAGTTCGTTTCTGACTGCCTCCATAGCCATATTTATTGGTATATGTGTGTATAAACTGACAATGTCAAAACTAACCATTTTTTCTTCATTATCTTAATTTAAATTATCTAATCTGTGTTTGAGTTCATAAGAATTAGTTAGTCTAGATTTTGAGTGTCTTTTAAGGGAATTTAATACCATGGCTAAATATTTAGATAATTCATAAGTAGGTGAATTTCTAAAATCAACTATAGGCCTAATAGGGTATCCTGACTTATGAACTTTAACAACGCCATACATCCTACTGGGGTTATTAGTTTTGGGCATTAAATTAAACCACTTAGACTCACCTAGAAATGGCTTCATTCAGCGTATCAGGTCCGCTGTGGATTTCTTAACTTAATTCATAACTGTATCTATTGATTTATTAATTCCCACATATGGTCCTGTTTGTATGTGAGTATTTACCTTGTCCAAATAGTCTGATTTATCTAATACTACTGTTGCATTTCCTTTGTCTGACTTTGTGATAACTATATCCTTGTTATTCTTAAGGTGTTTCTGGGCTTCTATCTCTTGTTTTGTCAGGTTGGGTTTTCCATATTTTTGTCGTTTTAATGTCAGTGCACATTGTGCTCGTATTTCATCAGCCGTAGTTTTGTCTCTCCCACTTAGTGCTATTTCTATTTTAGGGGTGACATCCTCAGGTTTCAACTTGTCCACTGTCACAATGAAATTTAGTCCCTTTTCTAATACACTTATTTCCGTAGGACTTAATATATATGTTGAGAGATTGATAACCCACTTTGTTTTATCGATCGCCGTTGACTTTAGATTGCTACTGATTTCATCATTCTGAAATGAAGATTTCTCTTCTAATAAAACTCAAGTCTCGAAGTCGTGTGATTATCATTGATATGATTATGAACAGTAATAAATTGTGTTCAGAACTTTGTCATCCAGTGAATAGTTACTGTTTCTTCACTGTGTGATACATCTAATAAACAAACTAATGTGGAATTACTTACTACCACAGTGCCCAAGTTTTACACATATATTAACAGTATTGATATTTTCAATACAAATATAAAGTCATTCATTTCTTCTGTACGGGTAAGAAACTTGCACTGTGTGTCAGTCATGGAAAGGATTTCCAACAGGTTGCAGACTTTCGTCGACAGCTGCCCCTTTGCTGGCTGGCTCCATACTGAGGATCGAATGACCTGAAAGCATTGGCAACTGGTTGGTGATAAATCATCCGAGAATCTATAGCTCAACAAACATGCAGAAGAAAATGGGGATGGACTGGACACACGCCACTGAGAAGACCGTTGAAGGACATCGCGCTCAATGCAGGCCATCACTCAAATGAAACCCGAATGTGAAACGATCAGTTCGGCTTGTGTTCAAGCGTGACATGGAGGAGATAGTGCGGCAAGTAGGTGAAAGCTTATGAGCAATCGTGGGGAGAGCTGAAGATAGCTACTGGGAGGAGAACAAAGTGGAGACTTGCTGTTGAAGCCGTATGTTCCACTCGGAACCCAACGGGACAATTATTATTATTATTTCTATAAACTAACTGTTGCATTAATTTTCTTCGTTAATTATTCTCCCCATCTGACATGTTAATACTGACTAATTATTTTTAATAAAAAATATCACTACCACTGTGGTGAGAGCTGTCTGAAAGACAAAATTGTAGACAACAATTGACGTCAATGTTTACGTCCCATATCTTGGTCATGAGAAAAAAACAAGAACAAAGACTAACTCAATCACCAATCACAGCAGACTTAGCGTGGGCGGATATATCAACGGACTGTCTGAGTAACGGCAACAAAGAGATGACAGAATAACTTTCAGCAGGAAAACAACAATCAATCAGAAGACGTTACCTCTCTGCTATTAATAACGGATAATGTACATAAAAATCTATAAATATCTGTTGATTTTCTCAGTAATGGATTTGTTGCCTGACTTTCTTTTGTCTTCTGCCAATTTATAAGGTACTTCAACCTGCAGAGCTTGTCCTACCTGAGTTCTTGGGTTTAAATGTCACTCCGATTCTTGGTTTCAGATGTCTCCTATTTAGATGGTAAAACTGCAGAGCAATAATTTGTGCTCAAAATGTCATCGGTAAATAATACTGTATAATACGGTGAGATTTTTTCAAAATAAATTTAATAAATATGGTAAATGTATTTTGTGGGAATTAATTTCTTCTAAGTGCGTCGGTGGCACAGTGGTTACGACGCTCTCCGACTGTACACATGGTCCGGGGTTCGATCTCCGGCCACCGACGCACTCCTCTACCTCGCTAAGCCAGTAATAAAAGCTGGTAAAGACGGAAGGTTGGGCATGAGGCTAGCGACCCCATCCTGTAGAAATAAACACTACTGCTACCGAAACTTCAAGCCTCGAGCTTGAAGGTGCCCTATGTTCCAGTGGGAACGTGAAGGAATTAAAAAAATTTCTTCTAAATGTTTAAATGGGAATTGTTTTGCATACATTTTCTTCTGAACAAAAACTCAAGTTAAATCAATTATTTTTAAAAAAATACTAAGCATATATACCTTAACTTATTTGGTATGTGGTAACTAACAGTGGAATCGAAACATTCTTGAAGTATCCATACTAGAAGGCAACCCGTTTAACAAAGACCTAATAAATAAATTCTTGAAAATTAGTCTGATGCACCCTAGTGACTGACTGTACGATAGAGTTGCCTGGAATTAGTTCCAATAAGAATTCATGGTCAGTGGGGTCCATGTCATTGGGAGTTAGGACAAATACTCGTCAACGTTGACATTGGCTAGTGTCAGTCGCTCTATATTGTGAATTAGCAGCAGTTCGAATTCATGGGTTGGCCATTGAGTCGGGTTCCAGTGGCTGAATGGTCTATGAACTTGCCTTGTAACTGCAGGGTCCTAAGTTCGAACTCCGGTGGTCTGTGCATACTGCCAATAAGTCCCGAACTAGGACGAAACAGCTCTCCAGGCTGGGTTTCCAGTGTTTCTCTAACTGCTATCAATCAATTACTTACTTTACTTCGGCTATCTCCTACTGGAGGATGAGCCGGCTTCATGAACATCTCGAATCATCGCTGCCCAGGCGCGGCGATCTGATGAAGAGAGTTCATGAAGTTTCATGGGAATTTGGTACTAGTGATGTCCCCAGAATCGCTCGGCCTTTTGTTTGACAGTGCAGCTCTAGCCTTTACACAACCAAGTGTGACCTACAAGGCAGTAGGAGTGGAGTAGAGAGTCCACTATCCATTGGCAGCCGGTGACCGGAATTCGGTTCATACGCCTTTTTGAATGGGGCCAGATATCCAGGACATACAACAAGCCCTTTGTCCATACGTCAGCCGGTGAGCTCCAGTGAGCTTCATATGCCAGTCGTTGGAACTTTGGAATCAGGGTTTAGCCATCTCCCCTAGACTGTCATCCAATGGACAGTCAACCCGGTGAAGAGCGCCGGGCATCCGCTTTCGCCCTATCACCTTGGTGAAAAACACCTCCACCACGTGAAGGCAGTGAGTAGGACTTCCTGAGGAGAGGCTATGTAAGACGCCCGGTCATATGGGAGCATTTCAAGAGGTGTGCGGAGGGGTGGCCAACCCGCAGCGCAAGGTACCCACCCCCGACCATTGTGAGGCTTTGGAGGCTATCAATCAATTGATCAAACATGAAAGAGACCGGATGTTTTATTTTCAGTATAATCAATCAAGTGAAGGTTATACAAAATTGAGAATGAATATTTTAACTTACATGTATCCATGATTCTAAAGTTTTCCCATTTAGACTTTGAAATTCTCTTTTTATTTGACCCATGTCTACTTCACAGCGTGATACAATAATACGTATAACAGTTCTGTCATCTTTTGCAACACCTTTCATTGCTTTGAGTAATTTTGTTGCAAAATATCTTGGTTTATTTTGTATACAACGAACTGAAACAGAAATGGGAAAGGACGAAAGACTTGGTAAAGGAATGTTTATTTTAGGTGGTTAGTATATCTTTAAAGCAAAATTATGTACACCTTATCTTCAACGCACCATTTGCGCGGATCTTCTGTGTCGTGCTACCTCTCGTCTGCATATTGTGTTTCCTTCACGTCTCCCATGTATCTCCACAACGCTGTATCATTTGCTTTCTCTGACATCAAATGCATCTGCCTGCGATTGGATGTTTTTATACGAATGAACGTCTCTTTATATTATTATGTTTCCCTTGGATTCCTAGTGGAATACAGGGCTTCAACTGCACGTCTCCACTTGCTTCTGTCTTCTGCTGTACTTTTCACTTGCATCCATGTCACCCTTGGACGTCCCACTCGCCGCTTCCCTTTCGGGTTCCACTCGAGCTATGGCCTGACGCACGATGTCACCCAGCGGCCTCCTCAGCGAGTGTCTAATCCATCTCCACTTTCTCCTGCATATGTGCTGGGCGATTGGTTCTTGTTTTGTTTGTTCCCATAGTTTCTTGTTGGTGATTCTTTCCGGTCATCTGATCTTCAGTATAGAGCGAAGACAGTTAGTTGTTGATAAAGGTCTGTAACAGGCTGTTGGAAATGTTCTTGGTGACCCACCAAGTTTCTGATCCGTATAGAAGAACTGACTGACTTGACGTTTGTATTGAAAATCCGAATTTTGTTGTTGATGAACGCTGAGTGACGAAGATTTCCAGATTGGTTTCAGGTTGATGAATGTGTTTCTTGCCTTACCGATTCTCGATTTGACATCCTCGTCCGTCCCTGCTGTAGTTGAGGCAATGTTCCCCAGATAAGTGAATGAAGTAACCTCTTTCAAATGCCTCCCTATGATGTTGATTGGCGCTGGATGTTGCTGCTTTTGTTGTCTCTTTATCTACTACTGATAAATCTTATCAGTAGCACTCACCAAAAAAAGGATTATTTAGAGTAAATAAAATACATTATGAGTATAAGGTGATAATTGTTATATAATCAACTGACTTTCATTTAGATGTACTCATATCTCATTCAGTGTTTCACGGGTAGAATGCTTGCCAGCGACACACACACACACTCACAGATGATCCAGATTCCGTTCGCAACCGACGCAATCCTACAAGTCGCCTATCCTAGGGGGAAGGTTGCGCGTGAGACTAGCAACCCCACCCGATAGAAATAACACAAGCGATACAGAAACTTCATTGCTTAAAACTTGCAGCCCCGCGTTGCCCTCAGAACACAAAGGAATGCATATTCTATACACTCATCTCAGACATCACTGCAAGACTCTTCAAACCCTTATGAATTGATGTCTCGCACAAACTAACAAAATCACTTCAAGTATTGGTTTTGTAGGGATTTAGTTTGATTGGATAGAGGATTTCATTATGAGCTGACATCAGTTAGAGAACCACTGGAAAACCTGGGAGTACTGGACAGCTGTTTCGTCCTGGGTCCGAACCCCGTTGGGTGTGTGCTGTTGAAGAGTCCCAAACTAGGTTGGCGGAACCGCTGTCCAGTACTCTCAGGTTTTCCAGTGGTTCTCTAACTACTGTCAGCTCATGATGAAATCCTCCATCCAAAATCAATTCACTCAGTTCTATGTCAACCAAAAGACTCAACAACAAAAGAAGATAAAACCGACATCATCTACAAAATAAATTGCAAAAATTATGAAAATCACTACATTGGCCAACGTGAACGTCCCCTTCGTCTTCGTATCCATGAACATAAACTAACCGTCAAACGACATGACATCCAGTCCCTCATATCACTACATAAAGACAACCACGGTCATCGATTCGACCGGCACAACGTTCAAATGTTAGACAGAGGAAACAACAAGAATGCTAGAGAACTTTTAGAAACCTGGTATTCCAGTGAATCTTCAGTCAATAGACACATCGAGTTAGACAAAATTTACCAAACGATAAGTAGGATATCTCACACATAAAGGGTCAAAGTTCATGTCAGGGAAACAATCAGTACCATTACTAATACAAGTAGCCTAGAAGGTGTGAAAATACACAGAAACAACCAATCATGTTCAAGGTCACCAGGAGAGATGACTAATAAACTCGTGGAGAAATCTAAAAGCTCACTTCAACAAAGTCAAGTATGCTCTGAAGATGTTGCGTAGTAGGGCGATGAAAGCTTCGCAAATTAACTATTCAGCTCAGAGAACACAACCACATCAAAATCCCCTTTATGAATTTGAATAAAGTAAGAATAACAGCGGTTTTTACAGAATAAGGTGCTATCATCATTGTTTATTTCGTTGGCTTCTCATCAGCTGTGATATTATCTCATGATCTTATTGACTCTACATATTCAAAATGACAATCAAAACTAACTGAGTATTACTCCATCTTTTACTCATTCCACAATACGATTTTCTGACATAATTCTAATTTACCTTTACCGGCTGTTGTATACTAGCTTACATTAATGGATATACAATCGTAGAACCTGATGAATCAATCACTATTAGTAGAAAAAATTTGAACGAGGTCATTTCTTACACTTATTTGAGCAGCATCGTTTCAACTACAGGCTCATGGCACGGATGATTTCGAAGCCAGCCAGAATCGGAAAATCAAGACAGATATTTTTAAATGTTGGAGGATTTCATCATGAGCTGATATTAGTTAGAGAACCATTGGAAAACCAACCAAGGAGTACTGGACAGCTGTTTCGCCAACCTAGTTTGGGACTCTCCAGCAGTATGGGGTTCGAACCCAGGACCTTCTAGTTACATGGTGAGCTCGTAGACTATTAAGCCACTGGGACCCGATTCAATGGCCCATGAATTCTACCAACCAATCAAACAAAATCCCTACAAAAACCAATACTTGAAAATTGATCTGATGCTCGCTAGCGACTGGCCCTATTCAGGCAGTTAACCTGGGGTTCTAGTGGTAAGCCGTGAGCAGTAGGGTGCAGCAGGTTGAAGGTGAGGCAGTAACTCATCAAAGAAGACGTTGCGAAGTGGTCACGTTACATCGTGAATTGGCAGAAGTTGGAATTCATGAGTTGACCATTGGATCGGGTCCCAGTGACTTTATGGCCTACGAGCTCGCTGGCCTTATAACCAGAAAGTCCTGGGTTTGAACCCTGGTGGTGGGTACTTACTGTGAAGAGTCCCCGACTAGGACGAAACAGCTGTCCAGTACTCAATGGCTGGTTTTCCAGTGGTTCTCTAACTGATGTCAGCTCATGATGAAATCCCCGAACCAATGAAACAAAATCCCTACAAAACTTATACTTTAAGATATTTATCACTATGACATATGTGTGGAAATCTTCTACAATCGGCATAAAGTACAAAATTCAGATTTTCAACGCTGATTTCAAACCAGTGCTTCTACATGGTGTTCAGAGAATCGATGCACGCGTCACAAAAAGCATACTCAACAGGCTTCAGACTTTCATCAACGGCTACATTCACTGGCCCTATACTGAAGAGCAAGTAACCGGTCGAACAGAAACAACAAAAAGGACCTATTGCCCAACAAATATACCGAAGGAAGTGGAGATGAATCAGACACAGGTTAAAGAGGCCGCTGGGTAGCATAGCGCTCCAGACCGTCTATTGTAGTCCGATTGGGAAACGGTGAGTCAGGCGTTGGTCGGGGCGTGACGTGTAGGAGATCTTCTCCTGAGGAGCAATCGTGAAACCAGTTAAAGAGGACTGCAGAGGATAGGATGCAGTGCTGACTTGCTGCTGAAGCTCTGTGCTGCACAGGGAACTCAAGGGAATAAAAAGAATAAAGTAATATAGAGCCTGATGAAGAATTTATTGAAAACAATTTTTCACGGTAATTACTTTTGTTCTGTATAAATTATAGGGATACTCATTCAATATATTTCCATCAGAGCAGCGCTAAAATGAAATGAATTAGACCGACTGTATTTGATTTCGTGTAAATGGCTTATTTCATCTGAGTCTAACTTGGATTTCAGTGTTTATGGAGGAAATCACCACTGATTGGACACTAGTTAGTCACTAATTTAATGTGTCTAGTCCTTTATTTGATGCAGACTGAATTCTATCAGTCAAGTTTGCAATGTGGTCACCATTCTAGGTGGCTTGACGTCATGGTGCACTTTGAATCCTTGGTATTAGATGGTTGGAGGCAATCGGTACGAAGCCTTGCTCGGACCTAAGTCGCGTGTTAGATTGCACTCACCAGTCAACAAGGTTTATCTGCAACCTTGAAGGAACTCATATCCTTTCTGAGATTCGAACCAGCGTCACCCAATGATGCAGTCAGAGACATTACCACCATTAAGCTGTTCGGCCTCAGTGCACCATGGTGGGGAGTCACCTAAAATGGTGTCCATACTGCAGACTTGACTGATAGAATTCAGTCTGCACCAAACAAAGGATTAGACACATTACACTAGTTACTAACTCGTGTCCAATCAAAAGTATCCAATGCAGTCCTACAAGAGGTCAATCGTGACCCCAAATAGTTCAGTGGTGGTAACGTCTCTGACTGCAGCACCCACTGGGTTACGCGGGTTCAAATCTCAGAAGGGAGATGAGTTCCTCCACAAGATCTCAGATACGCCTTACTTACTGTTGAGTGCCAACTAGCACGAAACCTAGATCCCAACAGGGCTTCTTGCCGATTGCCTCCAACCATCTTATATCAGAGGATCTTATTACAATAATACAAGTTTAAAAAGATACAAATTCGACATAATAATAAACTTACCAATTGAAAGTAAAGCACTAAGTGTATGTCCATGCATTTCTGATTTTAAAGCATCTTCCATATTACGTTTACCAAGTGATGTGTATTCATCAAATACAGCACGTAGATGAGCATAAGATCGTGTAACCAAAATATGAATAAACCTACAAAAAATGAATATCAATTTTATTTAACTATTGAACAAAAATGTTTCGGCCTCTGTTGACACATCAGCTGCCAGTCACAAGCGCTTCAATGAAGTCTGAGGATTGATATCAACGGGTAAAACAGAAATTATCTTAAAGTACCCGAAAATACCCATTGAGTCTTGAAGAAATTTTCTTTATCGACGAAATCATCTTCACAGCCTAACTGTACAGTCGTATTTATATTCTTGAAGGATGAATCACTTGGGGCTAAATGACCAGACTCTAACAGGTGATCACAAATAGACGACTTCGCAGTTCTACGTTCGCTTTCCATTAACCAAACCGGATAGTGTTCAGCTACACGTTTTCGGAGAGTACGCTTACAATGTGATTCATCCTTCAAGGTTATCTACATGGCAAAATCGAATCGCTCCAAAAGTTTACGTTTTCTTCACTTCTGCATAGCCGAAGCTTTAGTATTTATATTCGCCAAAAATGTATAGTAGTCTATTATTGAGTAATAAAGCTGTCATTGTGACATAATTGATATAATTACTCGGAAGTGGCTTTAGAAGTAAAAAATAAAAGTTGTAAATTACGTGGTACTCAACGGTACAAAGATAAAAATTTGATAAGGTTAAAATTGCTATTGAGTGAGAATAAGGGTGGCAGTTGAGTGTCAATTTGACAAGTGTGAAGAGGGTGTGAAAATGTACAAAAGGAACATATGAGAGTGATAATATTGAATTAATTATTAAAGTAAAAGCTAAGTAATCATTAAAAATAAAGATTTTTACAGGGAACGACTAGTGGAGAGGTTAAGACCATGGTAGAATAAGAGATTGGACGAACTTTTTCTGTATACAGAGTTCAGGGTTGTATTGACGAATCACCAGCGCCTTCATCATACACAAAAGTCGAAATCTGAAGCCCTTTATACCATTTGGCCTCATCTTGTAGATGATCTTGAAAGACGATTCTGGTGGAGCTGCGTGGCTTGAGTTCACCAAGTGCAGGAGAATTGAGCTAGTAATAATAATCTACTTTATTCCAAAAACAGTACTTATAATACAGAGTGGAATTCTCATGACTGAGACGGAAGTATCTACTAACTTTTCTGCTCATATCGCCAACAATCTTCGTGTATAAAGTAAGATAGGTCTTCCGAAAGCAACTGCTAAGCACCTGACTAATGTAGGGCATACTAATAAAACATAATACATATTTGGCTACGGATTGATATCAGTTAGAGAACCAATGAAACCCAGCATGGAGTACTGGACAGGTGTTTGGTATAAGATTAAGTGAAACGTCTTAGGTTAGAACTGCAGTGGGTGCATACTATCGACGAGTGCCAAATTAGCGCGAAATAGCTGCTCAGTATACCCTAGTTTTCAAAATTATGGTAAGAACGTTACTGTGGCCACGGTAGGGCGAGTAAGTGTATGTAGTGCTTTTCAACGGTTTTAGATCGTGAACAGAAAATGGTTCATCTGTGTATAGATAATGTATTAGAAACTGTTTCGTGAGATATTGAGGAAATCTGTGTAACACTCTGAAACAGTCCTGTTGAGGGAGGCGGGGGGCTGCTCGACATCTCGAGTTGAACAGGTGTTCGAGGATAGAGCTACCGGTATTCTCCTTTTCTCCTCTGGTTAGTCAGACTGGACACTGTTTTAGAATACGTTTGCCGAATTGACGTTGTGTACTGATAAATATACAGGAAGTTAATCCAGTCATACGTTAAGGATCAGACACCGCTTTTAGCCACCTCAATGTGTGTTTATAAGTTTACTTGTTCCTGTGTAGCTAAGTATATCAACTGTGCACAGCGTCTAGTCGGCAAACGTACTGTAAAAAACTATTCAACCAGATTAGCCAGGGGAGAAAAGAACACCTCGTCAACTGAGGACATCGGACATCATCCAGTAGTGTACAGAGCCATGTGTTTAAATAAATAATACTCTTTAACAAAGTACTTTGAGCAGGATAACAGCCTATGTTTTGTTACGCGAGATAACTTGATGGAAACACATATCTTAAAGAAAAATTCTAAGGAAGACCTCTAAATATCTAAATAAAGGGAAATTTTATGTAAGAGTATATAACTTGTATTATTATTGTGATTATTTTGAAATGCTACTAAAATTCTAAATAAGTAATATTCGAACTACCGTTAGAAATAATTTTCTATGTCATTACTCCGTAAAAATCTGTTAAAATGGAAATACTATTTCAATTGAAGTTGTTGGGAAGTTTAGACCATGGCTGTTCAGGAAATTTGTCTGACAGATTACTAGTGAAATTTCAGTCATTCAAGATGTGAACAGCTTGACCTCGCCAATTATTAAACACCAGATAGACGCAGGACATCAAGTGGAGCCGTCAAAATAATTGACTAAATAAATAGTTCAAGTACCCTGAGGTTGTTGAAACTATTGCAGCAGAATGACTGAAATCTGATTTATGTGTTCAAAAGGAATCCGTGGTTGGACTTCAGTTATTTTGATAACTCCCACCTTAGTAACTCTATGTCTTCTGATTTCATCGTTTTGTTTCATTCCTATCTAACCCAGCCCGAATTTTCGCTTGACTTTCATTTTAAACTTAAGTTTTGATCCTTTGAATTCTACTCACAGAACTACATCGTCTCTCATCTTTTCATCAGATTTCGTATACACCACATTTAGATTCTGTAATCTTCTGAGCACTAATCACTGTATTCTACTATCTCTCATTACGCATTTGTCATTGAGTTATTACCACGCTAACAACGAAATTATTGATTTCTTACAAGCAACTCTGCTCTTATGTATGTATATATACTGACTGAAGAAGCAGCCAGAGAAGACAGCACTCCAGGTAAACATAGAGAAGGTGGAGGTGATGATGATAACCAAACCTGTACCACCACTAACAACAACAACAAGCAACAGTCACCATCATAGGGAGAGATTTAATAGAGGCTATCTCCTCCACTTATCTAGGAAGCATGGTTTCAACCACAGGTAGTCGGAAAGAATGAAGATGCAAACCAGGCAGAATCGGAAAGGCAGGATACGCCTTCATCAGTCTGAAATCAGTTTGGGGATCTTCTACACTCAGCCTCAGCATAAACAACAAGATTTGGATTTTCAACACAAATGGGAAGTCAGTCAGTCAGTCCTTCTATATGGGTCAGAAAGTTGCACTGAGTGTCAGTTACGAAAAGGATTTCCAAAAGGCTGCAGACTTTTATTAATAGCTGCCTTCTCTGGCTAGTTCCATACTGAAGATCAAATGGCCAACCAGAAAGAATATGCAACAAGAAACTCTGCAGTGGAAGAAACCAACCAAGAGCCGATAGCTCAACAAATATTTAGGATAAAGTGGAGATAGATTCGACGCATGCCACTGAGGAGACTGTCGAATGACATCGCGCCCAAAGCAGGCCATCACTTGAGTGGAATCCTAATAGGAAGTGACGAGTAAGTCTTTGGTGCGAGGGTGACATGCAGGGGATCGTGGGTCGCGGAGAAGATGAGAGATTATGGGCAATCGTAGACCCAGCTGAAGAGGACAGTAGAAAATAGAACAGAGTAGAGATTTGTTGTTGAAGCGGTATGTTCCACTCGAAACCCAATGGGATAATAGTAATATATATTAATAATGTGAGATAACCTTTCGTACAACAATCCATCCCGGAAGAATGTTGTATGATGATAAAGTTTAGGTTAAAATTGCATTATAACTGGCTACATTAAACACTATAGGTTGTACAAAGCTGTCGAGGACAGGCGAAACAAAATGGATTCCTGTTGTTCCGCACCTATGTTTGCTCTGCCTTTGTTTAAATTTATGAAGGGGAATTCACGCAAGAAATTCATAAGATATTGTCAGATTTGTCCATCAACTTATAAACTTCTGTCATCATTAATACTGAGAATTACACAGAAGGGAAACGCTGTCAACATTTCAATGATGAATTTCTTTATCTTTCCTATTAATACACTTTTCAACTTAATTGACAGATATCAGTTGGAACTTATTACTATTATTCCCTTGGGTTCCGAGTGGAACATGGGGCTTCAGCAACACGTCTCCATTTTTTTCTTGTTCTTTGCGGTCCATATGATTTCACCTCCTCCTCAAACAATCTCTTCTATGTCACACTCCGACCCACTTCCAACTCGTCGTTTCACATGCGGGTCCTGAGGAACAATCTTGGCAGGTAACGTCACAACAGTCTCCTCAGCATGTGTCCGATCTATCTCGATTTTCTTCGGAATATTTGTTGAGCAATAGGTTCTTGGTTGATTTGTTCACGGAGTTTCTTGTTGCTTATTCTTTCTGGTCATTCGATATTCAGGATAGAGCCAGCGAAGGGAGTCTGTTAGAAATGATTTTCGGTGACGAACCAAGTTTTTGATCTTGGTGTTTAAAATCCGAATTTATTCCATTATGCTGAGTGAGGGAGATTTTCAAACTGATTTCAGGGTAATGAAGGCGTACCTTGCCTTTCTCATTCTGCCTGGTTTCGGCATCCTCATCCGTGTTGGCGTCTGTAATTGGAACGATGCCTCCTGGATAAGTGAAGGAGGTGACCTCTTTTATGATTGATTTTGTTGTTGTTCTTTCTTTCCAGTAGCCTCAAAATCTAACGTAAATGCAGAAGATTTAACTAAGACTTGAAGATAGTGATTGTCATGGCGTCCTCTATACATGGTGATAATATCGACACTGAGATCGAGGATTTCTCTCAAATACAGTCAATCAACATGACATTAAAAATAACAGATTTAACAAGTAATTCCTACTTCTTCACTGAATCAGTGGGAGAGTCATTTGAAAATAATTTAATATTCAACAGCAAATTCTTTTACTTCTATCACTTTTTAATAATGACCAACGTTCAACATTACATGAAACAAAACCAAGGATAGGCCAAGTTAAACTTTAAGCACCACTAACTACCAATGGAGTGCGTCCGCACCACTGACCTTGAATGGTCCAATGAGATTTATTCACGTGAGTTGAAGCTTCTATTCCGCTTGATTCGAGTCAAATGCCTGCTCTAGTGCAGTTGCGTTTGCAATTTGGTGAGGACCAAGTCTTCCAGTATTGCTTAGATATGGGGTTGATTTAGAAAGAGAGGAATTGTTCGTGTGGAGACGTGATGACCATAAAAAGCTTCAGCAGATTTGTTGATGAATATTTCCATCATTGTGCAATTTGTTTGAGACGAGTTAGTGTTAGGGAAGGTAAGCTGATGATTCTAATATTTCGTTGGAACATTTTTTTCCAGGTCCCACTTGTCCTGAACCTAGATTTTGTATGTTTTTAATTACTGGGTTTTAAAATAACCTGTGAGAGGTGCAGTTGCTGAAACTGAAAATAGTCTCGTATCCACAGTTTCTTCGTTCCAACAGTTCAGGAGAGGCTTTCTTCCTTATTAGGAGGAGAAGGTGTCGTTGTACATGTGGATGAAACTGTCTTATTAAAGAAAAATTACAACGGTGTTCTAGAAGGAGCGAATAATGTTTGAGTGATTGATTTATATGATACCTCTCTACAGAAAGGGTTCATAGAGAGGATAGCGGATAGAAAGTCAAGTACTTTAATGTTGATTAATACTCTACTGATGAAACGAGGATCTATATTACACAGAGTCAACTATTCTAGTAATTTCGAGGATCCCATTATGGGTACCCACGCCAATGTTATTGGAGGTTTTTGGGGAAGGTTAAAAAACAGGATTAGAGCCATTAATGGATCTCAAAGCGAGGTCATCTATAGTCGTTTAGATGAATATATGTAGAGGATGTAGTGTAACATTTCAGTTGCTATTCTTATGCTAAACTGAAAGATATTTTTATCACAAGTGAGAGAAAGGTATCCGATGTAACAGTCTCATAAGGTTTTCATGCACGGTCGATCACAAGCAGTACAGAATAACCTTCAGCAATAAAACAACCAATCAGAAGACATTGCTTCTCCGCTAACAATAATATGCATAAAAATCTATAAATATCTGTTGATTTTCTCAATAAACGATCTGTTTCCTGTCCCTTGTCTTCTGTCGTTCCAATATTGTTTAGAATAAAGCTGTTAATATTATTATTATTATTATGGCTATTGAAACAGTACACTTACTTTGATTCATCAGTTCCAACCCTTTGTTCTCCAGCTCTGTATAAATCTTCAGCATCTCTTCGTGCAAGATTTTTATCAACATGCGTAGATTCATCTCTGTTACCTTGCAGTAGTGCAATACATATTTGTTTGAAATGACGCGTGGTATCATTCTCCACATCTTTTTCTAAATTACGACCATTGAACACTTGAAAAGGATACGGCGGGGAAATAAAGTTGTGAAGAGATGAAACGTCAGTGAAATTTTAAAAGTGAAGGCATCTTTTTAAAATCAATAGTTATATACAATCTCTGAAAGCACAAGATGGCGAAGTTAAGCTATCGGACCCTAATAGAACGAGCACATCAATGCTCACAGACCAGCCAGTCACAGCGAATTAGTAAAACCAAGTGAAAGACGTTCTATACGCAAAAATGTTTTAAAAGGTGACTTTCTGCTTGATGGGTAGTGACTAGCAGTACAATCCGAAATGCGTATTTCGTCCCATCTAGGACTTCTCAGCTAGACGACTCCTTTCCACAGTGTTGTGAGAAATGTCGACATCTATCCAGACCACTATAATTTAGAATTAGCAGCTAGAGCTGAGTTAGGATGGATTACAGTCGAAAGTTACAAGCCATGGGATTTTCATCTGGTCGCCGGCAGAGACATCGAATCTAACAGTAATACACAGGAGGATTCAGTAAAAGAGCTGTCTAGTTGACCAAATGCTATACATAAGCTAACCTCACACTGAAATCTCCAATTCCCCATGTTCTTCTTTTTCTGCCTCTTTTGTCTTCCCTTCATACTTTCTATACTGTCTCACACAAGAAACTCAAATTTCACCTCTTTGCAATGTAATCCGTTTTTCCTTCCTTCAATATTCTTAAAGAAGACATCACACACAATATACTACTTACAAATCCTTATCAATAGGACAATCCATCAAAATCAGAGGTGCTCCCGATTCGACTCATTTTAGCTGTCCGGTGTTTAAAAAACACATTGATCTACTTGACAAGCACTCCTATTTGACATGAATAGTATTCAGCTACTCATTTCAATAATTCAGTAGTATATACTCTAACAATTTTGGAAATTTTATAGAGAAAATCAATAAATGAAAAGAAATATAGTAACAAAAGTACAAACTTATGAAATTTCTCTAATGAATTGGAGGTTTTAATGATAATGTGGATCAATAAACTATAGGCGTACTTAATTATATATATATATATATATATATATATATATATAAAGTATGCATTGTGTAATGGAATGATTCTTTGTTTAAAATACTCATAATTTTACCCTTAAATGATGACACATGATAAAAAGAAGTACAATCTTTTAAACAGCAATAGTTAATAGCCTTTCACATGCTCCCAAAGCTTCATCAGCTGTTAAAAACAACAAGATTAATAACAAGACACTTATCTGTGTATTCATTAGTATTTATCCCGTTTGCGTATCATTTAGCTATTGTTTTTGATGTGGTTGTATTCTCTGAGCTGGTGAATGACTCATTTTCGAAGCTCTCATTGCCTCACCCACTAGGCGACATCTTCAGCGCATATTTCAATTCCTTGAAGTGAGCTTTTAGATTTCTCAACGAGTTTATTAATCATCTCTCCTGGTGACCTGGAACCTCGTGATTGGTTGTTTTTGTGCGTTTTCACACCTTCTAGGCTACTTATTTTGGAACTGATTGTTTCCTTGACTTGAATTTCTACTCTTTGTGTGTGTGAGATTTCCTTCTTACCGGTTGGTAAATTTTGTCTATCTCGATGTGTCTATTGATTGATGATTCACTGGAATACCAGGCTGGCTTCTGAAATTTCTCTAGCATTTTTGTTGTTTCCTCTGTCTAATATTTGAACATTGTCACAATCGAATTGATTTCCGTGGTTGGGTGTATGCAGCGATATGAGCGAGGGAGTGGATGTCATGTCTTTTGACGGCTAGTTTATGTTCGTGGATACGAAGACGAAGGGGACGTCCGCTTTGGCCATTGTAGTGTTTTTCGCAGTTGTTACAATTTATCTTGTAGATGACATCCACCCCCTCATATCACTACATACACACAACCACGGAAATCAATTCGACTGAGACAACCAACGTCCAAATATTAGACAGAGGAATCACCAAGAATGCCAGAAAATGTTTAGAAGCCTGGTATTCAAGGGAATCGTCAATGAATAGACACATCGAGATAGACAAAATTTACCAACCGGTAAGAAGGAAATCTCACACAAAAAGGGTCAAATTTCAAGTCAAGGAAACAATCAGTTCCAAAACAAGTAGCCTAGAAGGTGTGAAAACGCACAAAAACAACCAATCACGAGGTTCCAGGTCACCAGGAGAGATGATTAATAAACTCGTTGAGAAATCTAAAAGCTCACTTCAAGGAATTGAAATATGCGCTGAAGATGTCGCCTAGTGGGTGAGGCAATGAGAGCTTCGAAAATGAGTCATTCACCAGCTCAGAGAACACAACTACATTAAAATCATCCACCTGAGCTACAAATCTTCTCCATCATATTTAGCTATCGTTTCTGTCAGGAATATAAAAACTGAACAATGTGAGCTATACCATATTTTATTATTATTACTGTTCCCTTGGGTTCTGAGTGGAACATAGGGATTGAACAGAACGTCTCCACTTTTTCCTATTCTCTGAGGTCTAATTTTGGTTGGCCACATGATTGCCCATAGTCTCTCATCCCCCCGTCATTACCACAAGATCTCCTCCATATCACCCTTGAACCAATGTTCAACTCGGCGTTTCATATTGGAATCCACTCGAATGATGGTCTGCATTCTATGCGATGTCATTTGATAGTGGCTTCAGTGGCGTGTGCTCAATCCACCTCCATTTTCTTTGGCATATTTTTTGAAAGATAGGTACTTGATTAGTCCGTCACCATCAATATTTTCTTGTTACTAGTTCTGTATGATTGGACATTTGATCTTTAATATGGAGCCAGCGAAGGTAGCTGTTGACAAAAGTGTGCTTTAATCTGTTGGAAATGCTTTTCGTGACGCGCATGGCAAGCTTCTAACAAAAATAGAAGAACCAACTTGGCATTGGTGTTGAAAATCCAAATTTTATCTTTCATGCCGAGAATAGAAGACTTTCAAATTGACTTCAGAGTGGTGAAGGTGTATCTTGCCTTTCCGATTCTAGTTTTGATATCTTCATGCTTTCTAGATAGGTGAGCGTAGTGACCTCTTTCAAATTTCTTCCGCTGACAGTGACTGCAGCTGGTTGTTTTCGTCGGTTGGTTGGTTATCGTCATCACCTCTGTTGTCTCTTTGTTCACCTAAAGTCCTGTTTCCGCTGCCTGCCAGCTTCTTCAACCAATTGTTTAGCTTTCGACTGTAAGTCTTCTAGTTTTTGTGTCATAAAAAACACATCATCCGGAAAATTCAGATATTCTAGAGTCGTCTTATCGGTCCAGTGTATTCCTGTCCTCTGTTTCCCCTGTATGATCCAGTCCACCACAATTAGTAGTATCATCGGTGATAATAAGCAGGTAGCCTTGTCTTACTTCTGTCCTCCCTTCAGACGCCTCAATGAATCTCCCAATGTGGATCACCTGACACGTTGCACTGCCATATAGCCAGATGTTGAATGAGGTTGATAAAGATTTAGGCACTGCACGCCATAGTGTTGAAGCAGTTTTCAAACTACCTCTCGGTCAGCACTGTCTTTCGAAGGCCTTTTCAAAGTTGACGAAACTGAGGTATAGGTTTGACTGCCATTCTATGCTTTGTTCTGTGACGACGATACGTAGAGTTGCGATTCGATCAACACATGTTTTGCCTTTCCTGAGTCCAGCTTGTTCCCTTCAGAGTTCTGCGTCCAATGCATCTTCTATTCTCTTCAGGATGACGCCACTCAGTATGCTATTTCGGTGTGGACAAGAGAATTATTACACTCCAGTTCTTGCAGAGTGAGGCGTAAGTTACTCTTCTTTGTTTGCTTGACAAGGTAGCCTTCCTTCTGAACCTCTTTGCAATAACAGCGTCAGCATATCTACCGCAGTCTCTGGGTTTATTTCCAGTGCTTCGAGGGGGGAATTCCATCTGGTCCTGCTGCCTTCCTGGCTGGACTTCAGTAGCGTGATTGCTTTCAAGATTTCTGCTTTCCTTGGAGGATTGGTGTTCACTGACAGGCAGTTCTGTACGTGCTGTTGTTGGCATTTCTGGCCGAGTTGCAGGTGACGGACGATTCAAAAGTTTTTGAAGTGATGAAAAATACCGAATTAGATAAGTTTATCTGATACAGCTGGATGATATTTCAAGCTCCTCATAGCCATATCAATTCATGGAATACACAGATTAGATCATAGGAAATATTAAAAAGGGACGGCTGAAGAGAAGAGAATTTTCTATTTGACGGAGTCATCAACTAGGCTGTACATTCGTGTATATATAGTTAATGGATGAAAAAGTTCCAGAATTATTTCTGGTTAAGGTTCAACTTAGTAAAATTGCAAATAAAGATTAAAGCTGAGCAATCAACAGGAAGATCAGCTAAATAAAATAGTCGGATCACAGTTATTGAGAAAATTGATTTTTTGTGTGAATAGGGATGAGAAAACGTAAAAATAACATAAATAAACTGGAAGTTTGGATAGGAGGAGTAACAGGATAGTCATTATTGAGAGAATTGACTGTTTATGATGATCGCTATGGAGACAAAGGTTGGACGTATTTTTTTCGATAAATCTCTTTGGTTTGAACTTATGGATCTCTTGTGCTTTAGCTATTACCAGACGCCTCGATCACTTTTCTTTGAGACGTTTGATTGGACTCTGTATTTGACTTTGAAGAACTGTTCGAATGGCTGTGCTGAGTTCCCCCAGATGTTATGTTACCGAACTATTTACCCGCCTGCGTCCTTCCTTTGCTAGCCCGACTTATTATTACCTATCCAAACTTCCTATTTATTTCTGTTATTTTTACATGTTTTAATCCTTGTTTGCACGAAATGTCAATTTTCTCAATAATCATGATTCTGCTATTTTCTATATCCGATCTTCCTATTTAATAACCGATTTGAATCCCTATTTCCAGTTTTATTAATTTGATCCTTGACCAGAAATAGTTCCAGAAAATTGTCACAAATGTTACAAATATTCTCCATCTCACGACGCCACGTTGTGGGCTGACCACCTCTCCTCCTTTTCCATCCCGTAACAGGAGTAGCGAACAGGGATCGGTTCGCAAGCTTCTGGGATGAATTTTGTAGCACATGCTCTGGCCGCCGGACCCGGTGTTACCAGATGATGACACTCAATGAATGGTTATCTCCACTATGTTCCAATTCACGCCGCTAAACCTCAGAATTACTCACGCGATGATACCACCGAACGCAAGCAATCCTTCGGAGACAGCGATGACCGAATACGCGGACTCGCCACACATCCGCAGCTCGGAGGGGCCAGAATTCGCAGGCATACAGCGGGACAGTGCTCACCAAAGCGTTGTAAACCTGATCCTTGACAGTTAGGTTAAAGTCTCAACGGTTCCAGAGGTGACTCAAGTTAACTTATACAACCCTAGCTTTCATGAAGCGTTTGGAAATCTCGTCCGTCACTCCTCTGACAGCACCCACACAACTATCCAGATAAACAAACTTATCAACAACTTCAAGCGGTTCACCTGCAAGAGTGATTGCAGGTGTATGCTTCTGCCAATCTTGTGACAGTACTTTGCACTTGGATGGCGCAAAGGACATACCATACTTACAGACACTGATTGCCAGCTGATTAAGTGCAATTTTAGCAGCCTGAATGTTATCGCACAGTAAAACGATGTCGTCTGCATACCCGAGGTCAGAAAGTCTTTCTCCAGGAAGCAGATCAACACCACCACCACCACACACTTCCTTCAGAGCTGACTCCGGAATGTCATTGGTGACAAAGTTAAAGAGAAATGGAGATAAGTAAAATAGGTGACTTCCTTCAAATTTCTCCCAGTGAGAGTGATTAGTGCTTGCTGTTGTTGCTGTTGGTTAGTGGTTATCTTCCTCACCTTTGTATACTTAATGTCGACTTAAAGTCCTGTCTTCGCTGCCTTTCTCCTCTACTAACTCGTTAGTTTTCGCCTATAGATTTCCAAGTTCGGATGATATCAGACACAAATTATCCGCAAAGTCAAAATTTTCTAGATTCTTCTTATCGGCCCGATGTATTTTGGTCTTCTCGGTCCATGTGGGTTGCTGTATGATCCATTCCACCTCAATCAAGAACATCATCTTGGGTGATAGTAAGCAGCCTTGTCTTATTCCCGTCTTTACTTCAAAAATTTCGCCGGGTTTTCCATTGTAGATCACCTAACCTGTGGTATCACCATCATATAGCTGTTTAACGAGGTTGATAAATGTCTGAGGCACTACACTCTGTAGTGTCGGAGCGGTTTCTAAATTATTTCGCGATCAACTCTGTCAAAATCGTAGATTTTCAGTTTGGTCCGCTCATGGATTGGTTTTCCTGAGACAAACTTTCAGACAGACGAAGTTTCGCATCCGGAGAGTTGATACACAGTTGGGGTATTAGTAGTTACGACTATTTTTTCGTTATATGTGGTGAATTGGATGTTTTGTGTGGCGTACAACCCGGTTTCCATTCATTTATAATAAATAAACTGTCTTGTTGGTATTAGATGGTTGGAGGCAGTCGTCAGGAAGCCTTGTCTGACCTAGGTTTCGTGCTAGCTGGCACTCAACAGTAAGCAAGGCGTATCTACGTATCTGATGGTGCTTTAGCCAGAGACGTTACCACTGAGCTATTCGGGTTCGAATCTCAGAAGGGACGTGAATTGTTTCAGGGTAGCAAATACGCCTTGCTGACTGCTGAGTGCCAACTAGCAAGAAACCTAGGTGGTGCAAGGCTTCCTGTGGCCGATTGTCTCCAACCATCTAATACCAAGGATTCAAAGTGCAACGTGATGGCGAGCCACACAGTGGCATGGTGGCCCCATTACAAACTTGACTGATAGAATTTAGTCTGCACCAAAGAAACGACCAGAAACATTACACTAGTTACTGACTACTGTCCTATCAAAAAAAAGTCTAATTGTAGATTCTGTCACCAAGTGACATCAGTTAGAGAATCATTGAAAACTAATGGGCAAAGTTGAACCATATCGATGCATGAAATGCGAATGCACGGGTGACCTTGAGTCAACCAATCAGGTGATACAAATGGTTTTTGCAAATAAATAACGTCTATTTACAAGAGAAATACATGATAGCATACTAAACAGGATATTTTTCTGTGAAATGACTTAAAAATACCTCCAAATGATTATGAGGAGTGTCAGTTCTTAAGTTAGACCAATATCTGTGCATGTATTCACTGGGGTGATTGAAGATGAGCTCTTATTGTGACCCATTTATTGATCTTATCCTGTTTTTCAGTCTTCCCCGAAAGACGTCGACTGAATTAATATGGTTTACAGCGAGAGGATAGATAACTATTTACTAGGAAAATACCGATAGTAAAAACCCAATCATAATAGTAACGCTAACCTTAATCCGAGCCTTAACCTAATCATAACCCTAATTCGAACCCAAACCTTGATCCTAACCCTAATCGAGACCGAAACCCTCATAAGCTATTAACGCATTGTCCAAACAGTACTTTAAGACGAGATCGTGATGAAATTTGAGACAGCAAAGCGTTCATAGTGACACTATTGCAATGGTAAGTCTCGTTATCCGACGAATAGTGTGCGTTCAAGGTCAGGGGCCCTTATAATTTAACATCAGAATGCTCACCACTCACGCATTTGGTTTGGGATTCGATCCCCGGCCACCAACGCACTCCTTTACCTCGGTAATCGAGTAATAAGACTGGTAAAGAGGTAAAGTTGGACACGAAGCTAGCAACCACTGCTACGGAAACTTCAAGCCTCTAGCTTGGAGCCCTGTGCCCCACTCAGAAAGTAAAGGAATAAAATAAAAAACTAAGGAACACTGGGCAGCTTTTTCATCGTAGTTTGACCACCACTGTGCCCTTTTCACTTTATTAGATAACGAATCTAGATTGTTTAGGTTATGAGGCTAACCTGTTGACCATTTAGACACTGGCTTGGAGTTCACTGACCCGTGAATTCTAACTTCTGTCATTTCAAGATAACCAATCGTATCGATGAGCATCCACTTTATCAATGACAAAGTAAACCTGAAAAAGCCACTCTTTCTCACTAAATCTTCATATTTAGATAGTGATTCTGTTTCACAGGGATTTGGAAATAATTTCAGTACGGGTGTTGTTCCCTGGAATTTCAATAATTCACTGTAATGCAATATCTACATTGATGATTAATCAATATTTATAAGAGATTATTATTATTATGCTATCACATAAATATAGTATGATTGTACTGTACTGTTCTTCTCTCTTTCTCTCTCTCTCTCTCCGTCTCTAATTAGTACTATTTTTACTAACTGAAATTGAATGACTTTCTAATTAAACTTTGAATAGTTTTTTTAAAAATATTAAAATGTACTATTTATTTATTTAATTATGGTAGGTTATTCTATGCACATAATCCATAGTCGTATGACTCTGATGATAGAGTCTAGTGAAGATTAGTAGCTTTATGCGTATATAAAAGACCTTGAATACCTACCTACATTATATAAGGTAATTCATTAAATAATAAGACATTTATAGTTGACCTTTGTTAAGTTTATTATTTTAATTGACAAATATATAGTCATTAAATTAACTGGCTATAGAATAGTGATCGATATTGATGATCCATTGAGGGAGACAGTTCTCGATAGATGCCTACGTGTCTCGGCTACCTGCACTCACTCCTGATGCAGGTGAACCGCTTGAAGTTGTTGATTAAGTTTGTTTATCTGGGTAGTTGTGTGAATGCTGGGGGAGGGGTGATGGATGAGATTTCCAACGGTATCATGAAAGGTAGGGTGGCATATGTTAACTTGAGCCACATCTACAGCTGTCGAGACGTTAGCCTGGCTGGGTATACAATGTTTCGGTGCAGGCTGTCTTACTCTATACCTGTGAATTCTGGACTGTCCAAGCTGAGGATGTGCGGTGGCTCTGCGTATCTGATCATCGCTGCTTGCGTTCGATAGCATCATCGCGTGAGTAATTGTGAGGTTCCGTGGCGTGTATTTGAACACAGTGGAGATCACCATTCATTGAGTGTCATCATCTGGTAACATCGGCTCCGGTGGCCTGAGGATGTGCTACGAATGTCATCCCCGGAGCTTTCTTACCGGTCTCTGTTCTCTAATCCTGGGACGGGATGGAAAAGTCGGAGAGGCGTTCAGCCCACGACGTGGAGTCGTGAGATGAAGGATATTTGTGTTAGGTTAGCGTCATCGGTTGGTGCGTCAAAACTTCGTGGTTGGAGTTCGAGAGATAGCTCGAATCGGTGGCTAGAAACGTTATCTGATATGGCCAAGAATTGTAATGACTGGCTAACGTGTTGCAATTTCCTTCTTTCTTCCTTTCCCGATGATAGTTGACGAATACTGTTTTAACTTGTTAAGTATGACTGTTTTCCTTCCTGATGAATTTCTTCATCCGTTCTCCACCCTTATATTTTTACTTTTAATCCATGTTTTTTTTATTATTATTGTGTGGCGCATCTTCTTGGTGCGATGCTGTACCAAGATTTCTGCGTTTCAATAGAAAAATAAATAATGCATCAACAAAGCGAGGATATATGTGTTTGGTTCTCTTGGAAACCAATATGTAAATACCCAGTCAATAGGTGTATTATTGTGTGAAGGTGTAGGTGGTTTAGAGGTAGGTTCCGCTCACTAACCACGCCCCACTTTGTCCGGGGGGTTCAATCTCCGGTCAATATACTCCTAAACCTTGCAAAGCCGGTAGTAAGGCTGGTAAAGCGGGAAAGTTGGCCGCAAGGCTAGTAACCCACTGCTATACAGAAACTTCTAAGCTCTCGCTAGAAGGCTTATGTTTCACTTGGTAGGTAAAGGAATAAAATAATAAATAATGATATCATTCTATTTCGCGGGTTCTCATCAGCTGCAGACTACCTGAAATTACAATGGTTATATAGATGATAATAACGGAAAGAAGGGCTTCTATCCGGTTTTCTGAACATATTCCAAGAAACTTGTACCTGAAAGGAAGCAAATATTCTCAAAGTGCAATTACCAGATATACTGTTGATACTGGTCATCTCGTAGAGATTTCTAAGTCCTTCAAAATATTAAATAGACAAAGGACAGCAAATTTACTACGATTTACCGAAGCGATCACAATCAAACGATTCAAACCAACCAGACTTATGCATACAGAAAGAGAGTGTGATTAATCTCTCATTCCCTTCGTAACTGAATTTTGATTTTGATTACATTAATTAGTCATCTAATTCAGTGATCTCAACTCACTGAACAGATCTCAGTCTTATAAATTGTAAGCGCTTTTGTTTTTTGAGTTGCTATGTGAACCTACAAGCTAACACTGTTTGTTAATTTTTAATGTTTTCGGTCTTACCCACTTCCCTCTCTTCTACTTTGAAAGCGTATAAATTGATGATGAAAACTTAAACTAGAAATTGTAATGCTGCTTACATTTTGGATGCGTAAATTTTATAGTATCCCTTCTCTACTACCACAAAAACATTAAAGTATGTTATTATCATCTATATAACCATTGTAATTTCAGGTAGTGTTGTGCAGCTGATGAGAACCTGTGAAATAGAATGATATCACATTTTATACTGGAAATTTCGTCTTCCTTTCTTTATCGAAATTTATCAAGGGAACCAAATGTATGAAATAAATAATGAATTAGTGATATTAAATGCCTCTATTTGAATATGAGTTTTACAGGTTGTTGTTTTAGTATAACTGATAGGGAGACTATCTGAGATAGACATCGTGATTTGACAGATTGTTACTGATATGGAATAGTGTGTGCTGGATGACTGAAGATAGAGGGAAAATCTACTTTACAGTTGGATTCGAACCATTTCGAAGATCTACAGCAGAAGTTCTGAGACTCAAATTCTGATCAAGTCATCATCCCAATCACAGTTTTTCTGTTTTTGATTCCTTCGCATTCCGAGAAGAATGAAGGGCTTTGAGGTTTCAATAGGCGTGGTGTTTTTTCTAATTGAGTAGAATCGCTAGCCTCACACCCTGCCTTCCTTTCTCTCCAGGCTTACTATCGATTAAGCAAGGTGAGGTAATGTCGGCTGGGAATAGAACCCAAACCACGTGCCTAGTTGACGAGTACTCTAATGTTGAATCACCAACCCATTATCTGAAATGTCATTGACACTTAAATTATTATTATATTTATTGTTCCCTTGGGTTCCTAGTGGAACATAGGGCTTCAACTGCACATCTCCACTTGCTTCTGTCTTCTGCTGTACTTTTCACCTGCATCCATGTTAGTCCATACTGTTTCAACTCTTCTTCACACGATCTCCTCCATGTCACCCTTCCACCGACGTCCCACTCGCCGCTTCCCTTTCGGGTTCCACTCGAGCGTTGGCCTGACGCGTGATGTCACCCAGCAGCCTTCTCAGCGAGTGTCCAATCCATCTCCACTTTCCCATACATATTTGTTGGGCGATTGGTTCTTGTTTTGTTTGTTTCCATAGTTTCTTGTTGGTGATTCTTTCAGGCCATCTGATCTTCAGTGTATAGAACGAAGACAGCTGTTGATAAATGTCTGCAACCTGTCGGAAATATTCTTTGTGACCCGCTGGCCAAGTTTCTGATCCGTATAGAAGAACTGACTGACTTGACGTTTGTATTGAAAATCCGAATTTTGTTGTTGATGCAGGCTGAGTGACGAAGATTTCCAGATTGGTTTCAGGTTGATGAATGTGTTTCTCGCCTTCCCGATTCTCGATTTGACATCCTCGTCCGTTCCTCCTGTGTAGTTGAGACAGTGCTCCCTAGATAGACACTTAAATTAATCACAGTAATTTATTTATTGTATTGCTGTCAGTTTTAAGCATTTATGGTGTATCAGTTTTGGATATGTCCCCATCCACTTCAGCATGAGCAGTCAGGTAGTGCCCGCGGTCCTCATACAATATGCGTGGCTCATAGCCTGTTCCGGGTAACCAAGTTTATTATCTTAGCAACTCATCCAACCTATTTTTGTTGGATTCTTCCATGTTATAGGTGAAACGGATGAGGATGTCAAAGTCAGCGACTATTGGAAAAGCAAAACAGATCTTCATTACTTTGAAATCAATATGGATATCTACAGTACTCAGCGTAAAGAACAAAATCTAGATATTCAACACCAATAAAAAGTGAATGCTTCCCTATATGGTTGACTTAAAGCATATCCAACTGGTTCCAGACTGCCGTTGGCAGCTACCTCCTCCGGCTCGATACAGAAGATCAGATGACTTGTAGGAAAGGATATATATATTTATTATAGCTTGATTCCACACCGTATTTTTGGTACAAGTATGGAATTTTCAGCAAGTGATATCGGTAGCCACAATTTTGCAGTCCGACCATTGATATCAGGTGTGCGTTGGCAGGGATCGAACCCCGGACCATGTGCATGGTCGGCGAGATTCCTAACCGCTGTGCCGCCGACGCACACAGTCAAGGTGAGTTATTTCAGATTGTTTCCATTCAAACTAATGACAAGACATATTGAGATCAGTAAGAATGTAAGACTGTAACCATAACAGTTTAAATAAATCAACTATATCCATTTTCAAGGGTTGATTTGTAAGGATTCGATTTGTTCTTCGAATTTGACCTGGAGTTCTAGTGAGAAGTCGTGACCAGTGAGGTGTATCCAGTCGGAAGTAGGGATGGATTTCCCACCGATGACATTGGCTGGTGGTCGCGTTAAAATCACGAATTGGTAGAAGTAAGAATTCATCCGCTGGCCATTGAATCTGGTCGTAGTGGTTGAATGGTATACGAGCTTGCTTGCTTGTTTGTGACCGGAAGGTCCTGGGTTCGAACCCAAGTGGGGGCGTAGTGCTGATGACTGTCAAACTAGGATGAAACAGCTGTCTTGCAGTACTCCAGTGCAGGTTTTCATTGGTTCTCTAACTGATATCAATCCAAGGTCAAATTCGAAGAACTATATTCAGTCAAATTATGAAACCTATATGCATAAATATAAGCATAAATAAAGATCAAGTTAGGCTACACCAACGGAATGGTTGCGTCGGTGGCATAGCGGTTAGGACGCTTGCCGACCATGCACATGGTCCGGGGTTCGATCCCCGGCCGACGCACTCCTTTACCTACCTAAGCCAGAAATAATGCTGGTGAAGATGAAAGGTTAGGCATGAGGCTAGCAACCCCATCCTGTAAAATAAGCACTGCTACAGAAACTTCAAGCCACAAGCTTGAAGCCCTATGTTCCACTGGGGAATGTGAAGGAAAAAAAGGGAATGGTTGCGTGTACGTGTGTTTATAGCAGTCTTATGGTCTTTCTGAATTGAGGTCAACATAAATCGATTGATTTTCTGTGATCCTATCAAATAACCTAAATCATATGGATTTCGAATTCAGAAGATGAGAAGAGAATTAACCAGCAGGGTGGAGAAAATTCTAAACTGTACTTCTAGAAAAACCAAATACAACTTTAATCATCCCTCTGACATGCTTTAGCATCAAGAGATTCCCATGCACTATACTGCTTGAAGTCGTTTTAACTCTGACTTTCAACGAATTTATTTCCCTCTTTAGCTGTGCAATCGAATTCATATACAATTTTCCATGAAAGAGGGTAATAACAAAAGTGACCAGTTGCCATAATCAAAGCTGTTAATATTAGTCAATGTATACGACGACTGGAATAAATGTATTAGAGTTACGTAATAAGATGAATGATTTCGACCGATGAGTTGTAATCAGGATGCACATAGGCACGAAGGAAATTATGGATATTAGGCGGTTGGATGCAACCGGAATGAAGCCTTGCCTGATTCAGGTTCCGTGCTAGTTGACAATCACCAGTCAGCAAGACGTATCTGCAACCTTGAAGGGACTCATGTCCCTTCTGAGATTCCAACTCGCGTTACCCAGTGAATGTCGCAGTCAGAGACGTTACCACCACTAAGCTATTCGTGTTGGCTCGCGATTGACCTCCTGTAGGACTACTGTAGTGGATACTTTGATCGGACACTAGGTAGTAACTTGAGTCATGAGTCTAGGTGTTTGTTTGGTGCAGACTGAATTCCATCAGTCAAGTTGCCTCCAACCATCTAATATCAACAATTCACAATGCAGTGCACCGTGATGGCGAGCCACCTAGTGGCATGGTGGCCACATTGCAAACTTGACTGCATCAAACAAAGGCCTAGGCGCACATTACACTAGTTACTGACTAGTGTCCAATCAAAGGAAAATATGGAATTATATAAGAGTTCTAAGCAGTTAGAAAAACAAGCAAAATAAAAACCAAGTTAGCAGAAATCAACAAGGCTATTACCGTGATAGTAGAAGTAGTTGAATAATTTTCTGTTGAATGCAAAGCTCCGGTTTCTCCAAATGAATCCTTAGAGCTTGAGCAATACAAAGGAGGCAAAAGTCTGTTGTCTTTAGTAAGTCGTTCCTTAGTTTGTAGGTTACTTTGAAGGAGGTGTTTGTTGAGATGGAATGACCAGTGTTGACAAGGTGTTCGATTATATCACTCCTTATAGAGCTATTACTTTTTTCATTCCTTTATGTCCCCAGTGGGACATAGGGCGGCTTCAAGCTAGAGCTCCGAAGTTTCGGTAGCAGTGGTGATTATTTTTGCAGGATGGGGTTGCTAGCTTCACCTGGCGCAACCTTCTCTCTTTACCAGTCTTATTACTGGCTTAGCAGGGTAAAGGAGTGCATCGGTGGCCAGGGATCGAAACCCAGACCACGTACGTGGTTGGTGAGCACTCTACCGCTGTGCCACCAACGCACTAGAGCTATTACTACCTTTTTGCAACCATGCAGGATAGTGATCTTGAACCCTTATACGTAAGATACGCGTTGAACGATCACTTTGCCTAGCTCCACAGGAACAGTTGAACTGATATATGCACATAGAGGTGGTCAAATGCAGGATCTTGTTATTACTGAGAATTACTGAGAACACTGTGCAGTTGATTCTTCTCAGTTTAGGACTCTCCAGCAGTACGCATCTTTGATTTCACCAGATGTAAAATACCATAACTTCCGGTCATGAGTCAAACACGCTTTTAGTGATTATTTAATGATTTTGCTTAGTGACAAAATCTATGTTTAAACACATTATCTGAATAATAATTCTACTTGACGCTTACTTCGGATTAGATTTATGCAAATGAATTTTATATTCCGACTGAATGCAACTCATTCAAGCTATCATCATCACAGCCGTTCATTCTTATTGACTCTAGCATCTCTTATTATGCTTATCTTTCCACTTTCAATCAAAGCTATCTCCAATTCCTTTGCATTTTGAGAGGAATACAGGCCTTCAGGTATTTCTGAAGTTTTAATAGCAGTGATATAGTTCTTATGCGGTTGTGTTTTTAGTCCCATGTCCAATCTTTCCCATTTTTCTGTGCTTACTATCGTCGCCTTATAATGATTTCCGGTAGCCTACATAAAAGGTGTTTAATTGAATTTTAGATTTTCCCGTCCATTGATTGATTGGACCGAAGTGGTCGGTCGCAGGTTGACATGTCGGCTTCTTGTGCAGATGCTTCGACGATCTCTGGGCATGAGAATCCAGGATGCGCATTTCGTCCTATAGGACACATCGTGGATTGCACTGCTACACAATACATGCCAGACATCATTGAAGCATCTGCACAAGAAACCGATATGTCAACCTGAAACCGAGCACTTCGGTCCAATCAATCGACGGGAAAATCTAAAATTCAATTAAATAATTAATGTGACCCATTGTACAAGATGCGGCTGTCGTGGCCCAAGTGGTCTAGTGGATAAAGCTTTGATGTTTGAAACTACGGGCATTGGGCTCGAGCCCCTGTGGGAACATCGTCACTCACTGGGGAATGCAGGCACATCCAGATGACGAGTCCCAAATAGGACGAAATGCGTGTTATCCTGGATTCCACTGCTAACCACCATCCACCAATTAAACATGAGAGGTGCGTTACCAAAATCATCCATCGTTATATTGTGAATGTAATTTATCTTGTTCACTTTGTTTTAATGTATTAAAATATTATTTCTAATAGTATTTTCTATTTTTGCGGGTATTTAAATTGTCCTCAGCCTGCTAATTCGCAAGTTTCTACTGAACTTGAGAGAAAACATAATCCTGGGTGGTAATGTGTCACGATACGTGAAATAACTATTCCTCAGTTGTTCTGGGGTCTCAGAATTAACTCCTGTACTTTTTACAGTTTAGATTTCAACCAAATGTCGGGCATTTTTTGAAGGAGACAAAGAAGCAATATCATGAAGGATTGGTTCACACTTCAAGTCAGTCAACATTGTATCATGCGATCTATTGATATTTACGATTTCACTTAAAGATCCTAGACGAAGAGAAGCTGAAAATTCTGTTCAGAATAAAGCTATTATTATTACTAATTTTGGGTGAGGTTTAGAAGTACGTTGGCTGGGAAGTGAACGCTGACCTCCTGCATAGCTGGCGAGCATTCCGACATTGTACCGCTGGTGTACCTCGATGAAAGCAATTCAAAATTATTCACTCTGACAGTATTTATATATTTATATGAATACTTTTGTGTGGTTTATGTACCCAAATATATTATTTGTGTAATACTGATGATGTAAACCTCGCCTAGATTACTAGGTCACTAGTATTCTAGCCGGTCCCAAGCCCGGATAAAGAGGGAGGGTTGGGGCGTGGTGCTAGCAACTCCACCCCCAAAACTTAACCAAATTGCTACTAAAACTTCAACGCACAAATATATTCAAAATTCTAAAATTACAAATAGTGACCTTATTTTTCGTTGGAATCGGGGAAGTGAAATGACGCAGGCTGGTGAAAGCCTTCGGGAAGCCAGTCAGCCGATGTGCCTTCTTTCGATGAAAGCGAAAATAAGGATGGGGACGTGGAATGTTCGTACAATGTACGAAGCTGGGAAGGCTGCTCAGGTAGCCGCAGAAATGAGGAGATATAAAATAGAAGTGTTGGGAATCTGCGAGAGCAGATGGAACGGATGTGGAAGGAGCCAACTATCAACTGGAGAGACAATAATCTACTCCGGTCACCCAGAGGACAATCACGAGCACACCGAGGGAGTAGCCATCATGATGTCACCAACAGCGGCTAAAGCTCTCATGCAGTGGGAACCAATCTCCTCCAGGATAATGACAGCCAGGTTCAACTCAAAAGGAAAAAAGGTTACAATCATTCAGTGCTACGCGCCTACAAACGCCTCAGAACATGAGAAGAAGGAGGACTTCTACAGTCAACTACAAACAGTAATGGACAACGTCCCAAAGAGCGATATCAAAATCCTGATGGGCGACATGAATGCGAAACTGGGAGGAGACAATACAGGAAGAGAACTCACCATGGGTCGTGAGGCCCTCGGTGAAATGAACGAAAATGGTGAACTCTTCTCAGACTTCTGCGCCTTCAATGATTTGGTGATTGGTGGCAGTGTGTTCAAACACAGAGATATACACAAGGCAACATGGATTTCACCAGATGGACACACCAAAAACCAGATAGACTTCATTTCAATCTCAAGGAAGTGGAGACGGAGCCTACTGGACACAAGATCGAGGAGAGGAGCAGATGTGGGTTCAGACCACTATCTGGTACAAGGGACTTTCAAGGTGAAGCTGAAAGCCTCGAGGATAGCTGGGGATAGGCCACAATGCAAGTTCAACACTCACAAACTGAAGGACACAATCACACAGGACATTTTCACTGCAACTGTCAGAGCAAAGCAGGAAACACTACGAGGCACCACTGAGGAATCATCCGTGGAAGACCATTGGAACTCTCTGAAGGTAATTTTCAACGAAACGTGCTCAACGGTTTTAGGAAGAAAGAAGAAACAAGACAAGGAATGGCTCTCAACAGACACTTGGAAACTAATAGAGGAGAGGAGAAAAGTGAAAGAGAAAATGATTCAATGCAAAGATGGACAAGAGAAAGAGACGCTGAACTCAACTTACACAGCACTGGACAAAGAAGTGACGAAGAGTGCCAGGAAGGACAAAAGACAATTCTACGACAACCTGGCTACTGAAGCTGAGAAGGCAGCAGGCAAAAGGGACCTGAGGACACTATATCAGATAACCAAGTCTCTATCCGGGAAGAGATCAACACAAGTGAAACCTATAAAAGACTGCCGAGGGAACCCAATTACCAAAGAAGAAAGACAGATTAAACAATGGGCGGACCACTTCAAAGGACTCTTGAACCGACCACCACCTACAACCCGTCCAGTAATACCAACAACAGCACGTACACAACTGCAAGTTGACACCAATCCTCCAACGAAAACTGAAGTCATGAATGCAATCAAGCTTCTGAAAGCTGGAAAAGCAGCTGGACCAGATGGAATACCCCCGGAAGCACTGAAAGCGGACCCAGAAACGACGGCAGATATGCTGACTCCATTATTGCAAAAGATCGGGAAAGAGGGAAAGGTGCCTACTGACTGGAGGAAAGGTTACCTGGTGAAACTACCAAAGAAGGGCGACCTGGGACTCTGCAAGAACTGGCGAGGAATCATGCTCCTGTCGACGCCAAGTAAAATCTTGAGTCGCATCATCCTGGAGAGAATCAAGGACGCACTGGATACAGAACTCCGACCAGAACAAGCTGGATTCAGGAAAGGCAAATCATGTTCTGACCAAATTGCAACTCTACGCATTATCATCGAACAAAGTATGGAATGGTAATCAAATCTCTACCTCAACTTCATAGACTTTGAGAAGGCCTTCGACAGCGTTGACCGCGAAGTAATTTGGAAACTACTCGAGTACTACGGCGTACCACAAATATTCATCAACCTTATTCAACAACTGTACGACAACGGCACATGTCAAGTGATCCACAACGGAAAACTCAGCGAAGCGTTTGGAGTAAACACAGGAGTCAGACAAGGGTGCTTATTATCACCAATGATATTCCTAATTGTGGTGGACTGGATTATGCGTCAGACAGTGGGAAACGAGAAGACAGGGATATCCTGGACCGACGTGAAGAACCTAGAAGACCTGGATTTTGCGGATGATTTATGTTTGATGTCACACAAAATCGAAGACTTACAAGCAAAAACCGACAAACTGGTCGAAGAAGCAGCAAAGACAGGACTCCAGGTGAACATAGACAAGACGGAGGTTATGAAAATAACCAACCAACAACAACAGCAGCAACATCCAATGCCAATCACCATCAACGGGAGGGATTTGAAAGAGGTTACTTCTTTCACTTCACTTATCTAGGGAGCATTGTCTCAACCACAGGAGGAACGGACGAGGATGTCAAATCGAGAATCGGGAAGGCGAGAAACACATTCATCAACCTGAAACCAATCTGGAAATCTTCGTCACTCAGCCTGCATCAACAACAAAATTCGGATTTTCAATACAAACGTCAAGTCAATTTTGCTTTACGGATCAGAAACTTGGCGGGTCACCAAGAGTATTTTCAACAGGTTGCAGACCTTTATCAACAACTGTCTTCGCTCTATACTGAAGATTAGATGGCCAGAAAGAATCACAAACAAGAAGCTATGGGAACAAACGAAACAGGAACCAATCGCCCAACAAATATGCAGGAGGAAGTGGAGATGGATTGGACACTCGCTGAGGAGGCCGTTGAGTGACATCGCGCGTCAAGCCCTCGAGTGGAACCCGAAAGGGAATCGGCGAGTTGGACGTCCAAGGGTGACATGGAAGAGATCGTGAGAAGAGGAGTTGAAACAGTATGGACTAACATGGATGCAAGTGAAAAGAACAGCAGAAGACAGAAGCAAGTGGAGACGTGCAGTTGAAGCCCTATGTTCCACTAGGAACCCAAGGGAACAATAATAATAATAATACTGATGATGTAATAACTGTAGAACCTATGGAGGAAGTTATCCAGACGAATATTCAATAGGAATTTCATACATGTGGTCCCCCTGAAAAATTTTGATAGATAAAGAAAGACCAGACTTGCAGTATAAAATGTGATATCATCATTCTGTTTCACAGGTTCTCATCAGCTGCACACCAATACCTGAAATTACAATGGTTATAAATAATAACATTTCAGACTTCAATATTTGAAAGGTAATAGAGAAAACATTATAAGATGAACGCATCCGGAATATCAGTATTACGACACATTTTAGTTTAAGTTACCATCAATTTATATATTATCAAACTATGAAAGAAAAAGGTTTGGTTGAGAGAAGACAGAAAAATCTAATAAAGATTGTTAGCTTGTACGTCTACGTAACAACTCAAGAAAGTTAAAGTTCGTCAAATTGAAAACTTGCTTAGTGAGCTGAGCTCACTAGTATGGAATGACTAATCAGTGTAATGAAAGTAATACGGTTATGAAGAGAGTGAGAGATTGACCACACTCTCTCTGTCCGTGTGCATAAGTTTAGTCTGAGAGGTTTGCTTCATCACATCGTAGTAGATTCACTCTCCTTTGTATGTTTAATATTTTGAAGGATTTGGAAATTTCGACAAAAAGACCCCTATCCACAGTGTGGGTGTCTGATAATTGCACTTTGTAAATATCTGCTTCCTTTTAAACGTTTCAGACCAAACTTATGCACACAAAAAGAGAGAGTGTGGTCAAGCTCTCACTCCCTTGATAACCTTATTACTTTCATTAGACTGATTAGTCATTGTAAGATCAATTCAATTCCCATCCTTGAATCAAGTCAACCTGTCCCGGATCAGCCTAGCATTGTTGCAACCCAATTATCCATGCCTAACGTGTCTATCCCCCCTTGTTTAATGAACTATGTGTGTGTTTTTACATCGATCCGTTTAGTCAGACCGTTGAACTCATGACCCAATCAGAGTATTTTTGTGAACTGTTATTTTGCTGACCCATGTCTTACTTTGTACTATTCTGTCGAGTTTATCTTATTTATTGATCTTCATCTGTATCAGCCTACCTGGTTAAGTAGCCAATTAAATTCTATCTTTGTGCCTATGCTCTGTCTATCTCTTACTTGGGTTCATTCTTCTACTGACTGCTTACCTGAACGGTCGTGTATGATTCCGGCTAGTTCGTAATTTTGGCTTTAACGTTTATCCGCTCTGATAGCGGAGCCTTGCTTTCTGTTAAGCATTGTATATTGTACTCTTGAAACCGTTAAGGTTTGTTGTATATATAATTATCGATTTGTTAATTAATAGTACCGTGGAAACAGTGACGGGCTTCTTGTTTGTTCTGGACCGGGATAGCCTTTATCTACGCGTGACTTAATTTCAAGCGATATTCCGTTAACAGTCATACACACTAGTGAGCTAAGCTCACTAAGCAAGTTTTCAATTTGATGAACTTTAACCTTCTTGAGTTGCCGCGTAGACGTACAAGCTAACACTGTTTATTAGATTTTTCTGTTTTCTCTCTTCTCTCACCACCGCTTTTTTTCATAGTTTGATAGTATATAAACTAATGGTAACTTAAACTAAAAAGTATTGTAATACTTACAATATTCCGGATGTGTTCATCTTATAATGTTTTCTCCATTACCTTTCAAAAATTGAAGTATGAAATGTTATTTTTTATAACCATTGTAATTTCAGGTATTGGTGTGCAGCTGATGAGGGGAACCTGTGAAATAGAATGATGATATCACATTTTATACTGCAAATCTAGTCTTTCTTTCTCTATCGAAATATAGAAATTTCTAAACCATTGAAACATTTACCTTCAATTTCTCTTAAATAATACTTACATTTTGGATATACTTCTTTGATTCTTCTGATTTGTTCATTTGTCCGTGAACACAGTATTTCAATCAAGGCATCTTCATCTGTCCCAGCACCTTTCATTGCTCTACGTAGTTCCAGAGCATCAAACTCGACTGGTGTATAGCATAAAGCGACGATACAATCTTCAAAGCGTCCATGTAATTCTGATTTAAATTTCTGATACAAATCTTTTCCAAACATTGATTTATATTTTTGTACGATAGCTACACGTTGTTCTACAGATCGATGACCCATTACTTCAGCGATCTCCTTTTCATTTGCACCTAGACCAGCCATTGCTTTTTTTAAACGTTCACAATCTCGTTCAACACAGAAGTTACTTGCTGGTCTTAGTGTTGGTTCTATCTAGAAGAGAGAAAAAAAAGAATGAAATGTACCAAAGTCTGTCAATAACTGAATTGCTTACGTAACACGTATTATGAACTGATGTTCGCAGTCACCATACTTAAGTAATATATAACGCCACTTCTTTAAGAAGAACATTCTTTGCAGCAACGCTAAGAATAGTGTTCTCCAGTCTTGTGCTGATCTGCAGAAGCCCAAAAGACAAGATCCCGCACTTGACCACTTCTATGTGTATATATCAGTTCACCTGTTGCTGTGCAGACAGCCAGGTACATCGGTCGATAGACGCGGATCCTGTCAAAAAGGGTCAAAGAACACTATCCAGCGTGGCTGCAGAAAGGAAGTAGTGACCGTATAAGGAGTGCAATAATCGAACACCTCGTCACCACTGGTAATTCCATCTCAACAGTCGCCTCCTTCAAAGTAATCTACAAAGTGAAGAACAACCTGCCAAAGACAATACGTTTCCCTCTTCTTTGCATTGCACAAGCCTTCGCCATTCTGTTAGAAAAAAACAGAACTATGCATACAAAAGAAAATTATTCAACCACTTCTACTATCATCGTGACAGCTCCGTTGATTTGACTTAACTTTTGTTTGTATGCTTATTTTTCTACCTACTTAAAACTCTTGCATAATTCCGTATGTTATTTTGTTTCCATGTTCATCCTGAGCACAACTCTTTCATCAAACTATTCATGTTATTACGTAACTCTTCTTTAACAATCGTTTCTGACAACTCATCAGTTTTATTACTACCCACTTATATCAACATCCAATTCATCTGAACTTACTAATTGTATGGGCGGTTTGAGAATATCAATCATAATGTAACAGCAGGGAATGTTCTTTTCAGGGCGTTAGATATTCTCCTCTTTAAGATGTCGGCAAAAGGTCGCCTTTGAACGCCACATTTATGTACAGCATCTTCTTCAGCAAAGAGATGGGTTATTCTTTGTTGATTTTCAGCTTTATTTGTTTATCTATAAGGCGTGGTGCATAGCCATTCTCAAGTAGTGTCCTCCTCAAAAGGGTGATCTCCTCTTCTACTGATTCGGGACTGAATATTCTCAGGATTCTCCTCGCAAGAGATATTATCAAGTTCCGATTGTGATTGATGAGTACCCAACTGTAAAAGTTTGTCGGTTGGCTGTTCCACGTAGATTTCGATATACTTTTCTGTCCAAGTTTTGGCTTTAAATGTAAATTTGATGGCTGGGTGGCAGCTATTTCTGGACTTCCGACCAAGAAAAAAGGCTGATTCGACTTTAGACAGATCAGTACATTGAAATCTACGTGGAACAACCAGCCGACAAACGTTTACAGTTGGGTATCCATCGATCACAATTGGGACTTGATAATATCTCTTGCGAGTAGAATCCGTAGAATTTTCAGACCTGAATCAGAAGAAGAGGAGATCATTTCCTGTTCTGAGGCATATAAGAGAAGCTTTGAAACTTAATAATTACCCTGATAAATTAGTGAGGAAATATGTAGGGAAATTTAAAAACAAAATAAATAATGATAGCAGTGATCGTGATAAAAATAACTGTAAGATTGATGACGACATTCATGTCAAAAATAAGCAAGACAACACCAACAATAAGGAATCTAAATCATCAGTAGTACTTCCATACAAGGAAGGAACTTCGGAAACCACCTTATGGAGAATTCCTAACAAGGCAGGAATAAAAGTGGCTGGCATTCAAACCACCCACAGACTCAATTAGAAACAAGCTTTGTCGGTTAAAGGATTTTACCAATGGAGCCAATTAAACAAAACAATTTAGTTTATCTAATACCCTGCCTGCGATGATTGTCAGGCCAAATACATACATCAAACTAGTAGAACAGGGACAGTCAGACTAGCTGAACATGAAAACCTAGCAAAATCTAGAATAGTTGACCCAAGTAAGATAAGAAATCTAGAGAATAGTTCAGCTGCAGCACTCATTACATGCAATTACACACAACCATAGTATAGGATGATGGGATAAGATGACAGTTTTAAAATCTAATGTCACAGGGTATATGGAGAAATTGATAACGGAAGAGTTGTTTATCGAATCAACTTCAAACACGTGTGAAATGGAGTGATTCAGCACCTATCCACCAGGATATCTGGACAATTCTACTCCCCTTACGAAGAATAGGAAAGAATAAGGAAAACTATAAAACTCAAGTTTCGAAGTCGTGTGATTATTATTGATTGATATGATTATGAACGGCAATAAATTGTGTTCGAAACCTTGTCATCCAGTAAATAATACTGTTTCACAGACTGTGTGATATATCTAATAAACAAACCAATATGCAGTTATTTACTACCACAGTGCCTAAGTCTTACACATATATTAATGTTACTATTATTAGTAGCATTCTGTTTCACCTGTTTTATTTTTATTATTACTGATTCATTTAAAACAATCTCTCATTGTTACCACTATCTCAGCTCGTTTCAGCATTATTATTATTATTATTACTATTATTATTAATCGTATTACTCAGCAATTCTTGATATATTTAAGTTCCTTCACTCTAGACCAGTTGTCTATTTAAGGGATGTAACTGAGCCGTAATACATTTTATCTTAATTTCAATCTCTCATACTCCCTTCCCCAACTTATCTATTTGACCATGACCTGGAAAATATTCACACCTGTCTTTCTGCATGATTAATTCAATGTAATTTATTTGCTTGTCAATCTTATGGCTTCCAATGTATATCCAATAGTGTATATACCCCTGTAAGTAGGGTACTCAGCAGATGAAGAGTTCTACCAAAACCTGATGAATTCATTAAATCCTGCTTCATTAACCTTTGTTGATTGTTTTAAATTTGAGATAGCCTAAAGATATATTTGATGAAAATTCTCTATGATAGAGAATTCTCATCGGTGAGCTGTTGCATTATAAAATGAAACTGGTAGACAAATTATTGCTAACTGGTACATAATATGACTTAATCTATAAGATTTATATGAGATCCGGATTTTCAACTCCAATGTGAAGTCAGTCAGTGCTACTATACGGATCAGAAACTTGGCGCGTCATAAAGAGCATCTCAAACAAACTACAAACCTTCGCTGAATATTCAAGATCAGATGGCCAGAAAGGATCAGCAACAGAGATCTCTGGCAATGAGCGAACCAACCAGGAACCGATTGTGAAACAAATAGGCAGGAAGAAATGGAGATGGATTGGCTGGCCATACTCTGAGGAAACCATCGAGTGACATCACTAGACAAGCCATTGCTCGAGTGGAAACCGAAAGGAAAGTGGTCAGTTGGTCGTCCAAGTGTGACTTGGAGGAGGTCATGTGAAGAGGAGATGAAAGCGTGTGGGCAGACTTGGAACCAGGTGAAAACTCTAGCAGAGAACCGAGAGCAGTGGAATCGTGTGGCTGAAGCCCTATGTTCCTCTAGGAATTAAAGGAAACAATAATAAAAAATAATGAAACGTACTACATCTTCATGAGGTGCTGATTCTGCGAATCCAAAAACTCGAGCCGACAAATCCGTAGACAGACATGAAATAGGCGCTGGTAAACCATCAGACATTGAATACATTGAATTTTGTCTTTGGTTAACTGAATTATCATCAATGTAGGAACTTCGATTTGAAGGAGATGGCAGGCAGTCTGTTTGTAGTAAAGTCTGCAAACCAGGATTTCCAGCTGCATATGGAGTTTGCATTACACTGGAATAGTCCATTTGATAAGGAGCTATACCTGGTATATACGAAGCTCTTGTTGATGTGGCACCAGCATACGGTGGAGGATTTGTGAAGTTTATCTGTCCTGCAAATGAAGCACTTGGAGAGTTGACTAGCTGGTCAGGAAAACCTCCAGGAGCACTACAAGGTGGACCATTAAAATATTCGCCTATTGATGGTGATGCTGGGTTAGGAAATCCACTTGACATTGGTGACAAATATCCTCCTGCCGTGGGATTAGGATAGTTTACAGTGTTTGGATTAGTAAACCCCCCTAAAGATGAGGTATCGGGGTATCCGCCAAATTGTGTGTTTGGATATCCTGATGTCGGCTGACCTGTATATCCTGATGTCGGCTGACCTGTATATCCTGATGTCGGTTGACCTGGATAACCTGGATAACCTGGATTAGGTTGTTGGGGATTATTTAAATTCCACGCTGAAAAGTCAGAATAATTAGGATCCATTTCAGATAATGATAAAAAAAATTAAAATGAGAGAGAGATGATAACCTTTCAGATAGATAGAAAAACAAGCTGAATGGATTTCTCAAGGTCATCATCTATTCACTCGATTGGCTAAAATATAACTGTAGCCTTGGATGCTGTAATTGAAGTAACGAATAGAAATAGATCAAATAAGTGACCTACATGTGTCGTGAGGCTTATATGTCTATAGAAGAAGGAAACGGAATGATGTATGAATGAGGTTAGGTTATTCTGATTGGCTAACTTAAAGTTATTTTTATCAGAAATCATTGAAAATTGAATTCATCTTTTACTGTTAACTTAATAAATCGAAAGAAAATTGTTGAAATTACTGATCATAAGGCATAGTGTAACGACAGAAGACAAGAGTCAGGCAACAGATCGTTTATTGAGAATATCAACAGATATTTATAGATTTTTATGTACATTAGTATTAAAGTTATTGTTGGCAGAGAATCGACGTCTTCTGATTGGTTGTTTTCCTGCTGAAGGTTATTCTGTCATCTCCTTATGGCCATTTCCTAGACAGTTTGGTGATATATCTACGAATCGTATCCGTCCACGCTAAGTCTTCTGTGATTGGTTGTTGAGTTCCTCAAAGTTAGGATCAGGAATGGAATGAAAATCGGGGTCTAAGAATGATTTCAATCGGTAGATGAGTCAGTTCTTAGACAGTCAAGTCAGCACTCTTTTTGATTGACTTGCGTTCTCTGAACTGGTTGATTTAATTGAGAAGTATTGGTTGTCCTTCAAGTCAGGACCCACACAAAAAGTGTTTAAACTCAGGTTCTAACACCGACAAGAAGCCATCATTAAATTCCGCAAGAAATAACGCCTAAAATATAAAGACCATTTGAAATAAATATAGCACACAAGCCTACAGAACTGCTTCATTCGACATTGTGCAGACCAAAAGATCCAACAGGAAAGGAATTTGGTTACAGGATTTTATCATGAGTCGACGTCGACTAGAGAACCATTGGGAGACAGACTGGGAATACTGGACTGCTGTTTCGTCCTAGTTCGGAACCTTCCGTCTATGAGGCGAGCTCGTAGACCATTAAGCCCCTTTAATTTCAGCCTCTACCAATTCGCTGTTTAATACGACCACTAGCCACTATCATCTCTGGCGTGTATCTGTCTTCATACCCGACTTCCTGTATCCTACTGGTCTCAACTTTCCACTAGAAATCCAGGTAACTAACTACATACCAGAAGATAAGATAGACATCATTTACAAAGTAAATTGCATGAACTGCTACAAACACTACATTGGTCTAAGTGGGTACGCCCTTCGAATCAGAATCCAAAAAAATAAATTATCTGTGAAAAGGCATGATATGTATTCTTTCGTATCAATGCATTCAGATAATTTGGGACAATAATTTGACTGGGATAATGTAAAAATCTTAATAATAATTATTTGCGGTATTCCAAAACAGTAGTAATAATGTTACAGTGTGAAAATGTCACAATTTGGTACATTATTGCATCAAATGTTATCGAATAATGTTAAAAACAATTATGAGCACAATATTACGGGATTGTTAATGACAGTTCTTATTTGGTATTTGCAGTGACAGCGAAGTCATATATATAATACAAATTGCAAAAAATAATGAGGTTCGTAGCTAAGGTTGTCAGTCAGTTAGTAATAATAATAATAATTTGCTTTATTCCAAAACAGTACTTGTGATACAGAATGGAATTCTCAGCATTTTTACTACAGTATTGCATCCAGTTAGTACATTATCAATTAATAGAATTCTACATAGATTATGGGTAGTCTCAGTTCATTATGACAACAACACATTGGCATGTCGGTAGCAAAGCCAAAGTTGAACAGTGTTTGAAGGTGTTAGAAAAGTAGGTGCTGTCATATTTACTGGCGTAAGCGGAAGAAAGAAACAAAGCAGCATATAACAGAAAAAAAGAGAGGAAATGAAAAGAAAGAAAATGTTATACCTATAAATGATATGAGTTGGAAGGATGAGATCCAATTGTTCTACTGACTATTTAATGAATTATAGGTGTCACGCCTAATGCTTTCTTTATCACACAGAACACGAGCCAAGTAGGATATGGTTGAGTTTTGTACTTGCTGGTGCCAGCATATAGTTTTCTATATTGGCTTCTGCTTTTATTTGATGAGATGCAAAGGGAGAGTTGTGAGTGAAGATGGTGGTGTCAGTTCGATAAAATGGATTTGGCCCATTTTTCACATGAATCCATGTGCCTGTCGACCAGAATATTAACAAGCTGGTTAAGTGGCACGTTGCTTAGCCTGCTGACAACCTTTAACACCCTACGTAATAAGATGTAGTCCTTCTTCAGTAGTCCTGGAAAAACTAAGGGGGAACAATAGAGAATAACAGGCAAGATGCAAGAGTTAAAGAATCGTAAGAGTAAGGGTTGGGTTATTCCAGAATGTTTTAACTTCTTGATGTAGAAGGTAAGACGGAATATTTTCTTAGAAATCGCCAAGATATGAGACGACCAGGAGAGATCAGCAGATAGAATGACGCCTAGGTATTTAATTTCCGACTTGGTTTCTATCTTAGTGCCATCTATGTTGCATACCTCGTGAGAGCCAACCAGTTTATTCAGGTCGGATTTACGCCTAAAGGTGAAATTGACTGTTTGGCATTTGGAGGGTTTAAGGGTAAGACCGTTTTCCTTGGACCACTGGCTGATTTCTGACAGAAAGCCATTTAGTTTAGAGCAGTCACTTTGACATTTGATAGGCAAAGATACAGTCAGGTCATCAGCATATTTGACAAAATTAATGTAATTTGAAGATGGTAAGTCGTGAAGAAAGAAATAAAGAAAAGAGAAGTGGGGAGAGTACAGAACCTTGGGGGACACCAGCTTCAGTGAGCGCAGCAGAGGAGGATTTACCTTTGTATACGGTGTACTGCTTTCTGTTACAGAAATAGGAATGTAGCCATTTAGTGCCCCAGGACTCAATTTTTGTCATAGAGAGCTTATTTAGGAAAAGACATCTAGGTACAGAGTCGAATTGCAAAAAATAATGAGGTTCGTAGCTAAGGTTGTCAATCAGTTGACAACGAACTAATTTTTATAGTTGGGTGCTTATCTCCAGGAAAAGGAACCTAATTCAGTCGCTCTACTTTAGGATAAGAAAAACATTTGCAGTTCTGATTGCGTTGAGTCAGAACTTGACTTCTTAAAAGCCACGCTCACAGAAAATGGTTATCCTAACCAATTTATTGACAGTAACACGAAAGATAAGCAGTCTAAGCTGGTCACCGACTCAGTTCCAAAGGAAACCTTATTCATGAACTTGGAATTCAAAGGTGATCAAGCTTCAGATATGCTCAAAAATCGTCTCTCTAAATCAGTCAGTAAGACGTTCTATGCGGCAAAATTACAAATGACGTTCATGAGCCTCAAGTTGTTCTCCATCTCTGTAAAAGATAGGCTCCCCCGTCTGGCCTCCTCCATGTGCATCTATCAGTCCTCCTGCTCTTGTGGACGCTTTCCCCACGGATACGAGAATATATTCCAGCATGGTTTTACAGGGGAGAAAGGAAGTGTGTGCGAAGCTGTATTCTGGAACACCTGATCGACTCCTGTCGCTCTGTCAACCCTGACCATGATTTTAAGATCATATATAGAATCCATACTAACTTCCCGCGTTTTCTTCGTTACGGACTTCTAATGACAGTGGAGGCCTTGGCAATTCATGAATTTAAGCCAGACCTTTGTGTACAAAAGAAGTATGTACAATCCCTACTTCTACCTTGGCCGTAGAGGCATAGACATTTATTTATTTTGTTTATTTAGTTATTCTATGTAAAACTAAAACAAAGTAGCATAATAACTAAGAAAATTGACATTGTGCAATTGGGGTTAGAAATGTAAAAATAACAAAATATACAGGATGTTTGGATAAGAAACTAGTGTGATGAATAATTGTTTATGCAATCAGGGATTAAATATATAGAAATAGTAAAATGACAAAATAAACAGGAAGAGTGGGTATGAAAATATGGTAGTGTAGACAGGGATTAAGAAAAATTAAAATAACATAAATAAACAGGAAGTTTGGATAAGAAAGGCGATGAGGTTGTCATTACTAAAAAAATTTTACCTGTTTATGATGGCCATGGTAGGGAGAGGGGTTGGACGTAATTCTTTTGGATACAAAGTGTGGGTTTGAGCTTTTTGATAGCTAGCGCCTCAGCTGTGCCCAGATGTCTTGATTTGACTCCCTTTGATAGGTTTGATTGAATTTTGTATATTACTTTGAAGGATTTTTCGAAAGGCGCTGAATGTCGTGAGTTGACCAGATGTTCTGTCACTGAACTGTATACACGTTTTCGGTCTCCTTTTACTAGCCAGGCTGGGTAGTGTTCACAAGCGCGTTTTCCAAGTTGGCGCATGGTACGGCCGATGTACTCAGCTCCACAAGAGTAAGTAAACTGGTATATGCACGTTGAGGTGGCCCAATGCGACGGCTTGTCTTTCACGTTCTGGCTGAACAGTTTCTTGCAAGAAAACGTCAGTTGTAGGCTCGCGGTGAAATATGTTTTCCTTAGAGATTTGCAGAGGCGTTTGCGAAGGATTTCTGCTTCGATATCACCTTTGAATTCTAGATTGAGCAGAAGTATTTTCTTTGGAACGGATTGGACTTGTTCGGAAGTCTTCTTAGATTTGAGATTTTTGTCTATGAACCTGGGTGGGAAACCGTTTTCCATCAGGGTTTTTCGGAGATTACGCAGTTCTTCTTCAATCACTTCCTCGCTGCATATCTTCCGAATCCTCGAGGAAAGAGCGTATATCAGGCTCCTCTTTCTGCTTAGGGGTACGAAGCTTTGAAAGTTGATGAACTGTCCAGTCCATGTAGGCTTTTTGTATATGGATCTTTACAGAGAGTTGTTGGCGTTTCTTGTCAGATGGACGTCGAGGAAGTGAAACATTCCGTTGGATTCAGTCTCAAGTGTGAAGTCGATGTTTGGGTGGGCGTTATTGAAGATTTGAAGTAGGTTTTTTAAATCACAATTGTCACCACAAATGATGAAAGTATCATCGATGTATCTCTTGTAGAGATGGAGGTCGTTGATAGTTGATGATAAGGGGTTGTTTTCTAAGCTAGCCAAAAAGCAGTCGGCTAATAGGGGTCCTAAGGGAGAACCCATTGCTACCCCATCTACTTGCCTGTATATTTCCTTGTTGAAACTAAAGTATACGTTGAAGGTGCATCGTAGTAACAGTTCTTTCAGGTAATGGATCGGTATACCAACATCGATGCTATTGGATTGAATGTAGTCGCAAAGGAAACAAACGGTTTCTGTCGATGGAACGTTGGTGAAGAGAGAGACAACATCCAGGGAGACCATTTTCTTTTCTGCCACATTGACATTCTTAATTGATTCAACAAAGTCGAATGTGTCACGGAGGCTGTGTCTTGAAAGCTTCTCTTTCACCGGCCCGAGAATCTCCACCAGCCATTTCGCGATTGTATGATATGGGGAGTCTATCATATCTAGTATTGGGCGGAGTGGGACGTCTTGTTTGTGCACTTTAGGTAAGCCGTACATGCGCGATGTTGTAGAACCAGATGGGCGCAATTGTTCGTATAGTTTTGAACTGATAACGGATTCGTCTTTCATTTTCTTCAATATCTTTGTTAGCTGGAGCTCCGTCTGTTTGGTGGGATCTTTCTGTGGAGACTGTTTCTGAAACTTTTTCTCATCAGATAGTATCACCGAGAGTTTGCTTAAGTAGTCTGATTTGTTCATCAAGACGATTCCGGATCCTTTATCTGGTCGTGTGATGATCAAGTTTTCATTATCCTTCAATTCTTTCAGTTGCTTTCGATGTTCTTTGGAAAGTACGTTACGAAGGCTGGGTTTTTTGTTGATGTAATCGAGGCAGCAACTTAAAACGGTTGATTTGAAAAGGTCTGCATTCTCATATGAGATGGGGGTCAGATCTTTCGTCTGGTCGATTAAATTCTCGAATTGGACTTTCGTGTTCAGTTCATTCACTTTTGACGTTGCATCACGAAACTTAGGTCCAAGTGCTATGATTTGCATTTGAATTGGAGATAGTGGAATATCAGAATAATTGTACACGTATTTTTCTGGACAAGTAGGAAAGACGGTTTCTTTTGTAACGGGCTTTAGGCTTTGGTTTAGTTTCATTATGACATCATCTGTTCTTTTCTTTGATTAGCAATCATCAACATGCAAAGAAGTCTTCCAAAGCATCCTGGGAGTTGTAATTGATAGACTGGATTGATGACCATACAGATAATCATCTAGATGGCTATTTACTGTCTTTGATTAGACACTAGGAAGTAACTAGTGTAATGTGTCTAGTCACCTTTGTTTGGGGCAGAGTGAATTCTATCAGTCATGTCTGCAATGTGGCCACCATTCTAGGTAGCTCGACATCGCTGCGCATTGTGAAATGTCGATATTAGATGGTTGAAGACAATCGGCAGGAGGCTTTGGATCTAAGTTCCATGTTAGTTGACGCTCAGCTGTCAGCCAGGTGTTTTTTCAATCTTGGCAGTAGAAAATTATGAGGTGCAGAGTAGATTATATACATATATATATATATATCAAAAGAAAATTGAATTCCAGAAACTCATTAATGGTGAGAACAGACAACCTAGCTCTTCTATTGCGAAACATGTTATAGATGGGACAGGATATAAAATTGATGTTAACATGTCTTTTAAAGGCCTACCTATAAAATGTGTTTGGGGCGTATCCTAAAGTTTGTGGAAGCCCTAGCAATTGTTATTATTATTGTTCCCTTGGGTTCCTAGTGGAACATAGGGTTTCAACTACACGTATCCACTTGCTTCTGTCTTCTGCTCTACTTTTCATCTGCATCCATGTTAGTCCATACTGTTTCAGCTCCTCTTCACACGATCTCCTCCATGTCACCCTTGCACCGACGAACCACTCGCCGCTTCCTTTTCGGGATCCACTCAAGCGTTGGCCTGACGCGCGATGTCACCCAATGGCCTCCTCAGCCAGTGAGTGTCCAATCCATCTCCACTTTCTCCTGCACATTTGTTGAGCGATTGGTTCTTGTTTTGTTTGTTCCCATAGTTTCTTGTTGGTCATTCTTTCTGGCCATCTGATCTTCAGTGTATAGAGCGAAGACAGTTGTTGATAAAGGTCTGCAACAGGCTGTCTGACTCCTGTGTTTACTTCAAACGCTTCGCTGAGTTTTCCGTTGTGGATCACCTGACATGTGCCGTTGTCGTACAGCTGTTCAATAAGGCTGATAAATATTTGGTGTACGCCTCAGTACTCGAATAGTTTCTAAATTACTTCGAGCTCAACACTGTCGAAGGCCTTCTCAAAGTCTATGAAGTTGAGGTAGAGGTTTGATTACCATTCCATGCTTTGTTCGATGATGACGCGTAGAGTTTCAATTTGGTCAGAATATGATTTGCCTTTCCTAAATCCAGCTTGTTCTGGTCGGAGTTCTGTATCTAGTGCGTCCTTTATTCTCTCCAGGATGATGCGACTCAGGATTTTACTTGGCGTCAACAGGAGCATGATTCCTCGCCAGTCCTGGCAGAGTCCTAAGTCAAGCCCTAGCAGTTAGAAAGTTTAAAACTACCTTTATGCGTAGAAAAGGGATCCGTCATCACACTTTGTCTTTTTTGGTAAACTTTGTTTTCATACTAGCCAGTGCAGTTGTACCGTTATCTCTGTTATTTGGTTTAGTGATAACCATTGTTATTTTCACCTTCAATATGTCCTATTAACTTGACCTAAGTCTATTTTCTCACCTCTTAAGTGGTTATTAATTTCATATATATTTCTGTGACAAGTCCGAGTGTAATCAGATTGTCCGAAATGTGTTGCGCAAATACACATTACATGATTCAGACAAATTACGTCTTCTTATTGCTTTATCTAAATACAAATTATTTTAAATCGATTTATTCATTGGGTGAAAATGAAAAACGAGGT
>OX235274.1:138269230-138314243 GCA_944472155.2 Trichobilharzia szidati | reverse complement strand
TAGTCAAGATCAGATGGCCAGAAAAGATCAGCAACAGGGATCTCTGGCAATGAGCGAACCAACCCAGCAGGAACCGATTGTGAAACAAATAGGCAGGAAGAAATGGAGATGGATTGGCTGGCCATACTCTGAGGAAACCATAAAGTGACATCACTTGACAAGCAATTGCTCGAGTGGAACCCGAAAGGGAAGCGGCGAGTTGGTCATCAGTGCAAGGGTGACTTGGAGGAGGTCATGTAAAGAGGAGATAAAGGTGTGTGGGCAGACTTGGAGCCAGGTGAAGAATCTAGCAGAGAACCGAACGCAATGGAGACGCACGGCTGAGGCCCTATGTTCCTCTAGGAATTAAAGGAAACAATAATAATAATTCAATGTTCACTTTTCTGTATTTTAGTTAATATAGAAATTTTATACATTTGGTTCCCTTGATAAATTTCGATAGAGAAAGAAAGATCAGATCTGCAGTATAAAATGTGATATCATCAGTCTACTTCACAGGTTCTCATCAGCTGCACACCAATACCTGAAATTACAATGGCTATAAAAAATAACAACCTCGCCTAGATTACTAGGTCACTAGTATTCTAGCCGGTCCCAAGCCCGGATAAAGAGGGAGGGTTGGGGCTTGGTGCCAGCAACTCCACCCACAAAACTTAACCAAATTGCTACCAAAACTTCAACGCACAAATATATTCAAAATTCTAAAAATACAAACAATAACCTTATTTTTCGCTGGAATCGGGGAAGTGAAATGACGCGGGCTGGTGGAAGCCTTCGGGAAGCCAGTCAGCCGATGTGCCTTCTTTCGATGAAAGCAAAAATAAGGATGGGGACGTGGAATGTTCGTACAATGTACGAAGCCGGGAAGGCTGCTCAGGTAGCCGCAGAAATGAGGAGATATAAAATAGAAGTGTTGGGAATCTGCGAGAGCAGATGGAACGGATGTGGAAGGAGCCAACTATCAACTGGAGAGACAATAATCTACTCCGGTCACCCAGAGGAAAATCACGAGCACACCGAGGGAGTAGCCATCATGATGTCACCAACAGCAGACAAAGCTCTAATGCAGTGGGAACCAATCTCCTCCAGGATAATGACAGCCAGGTTCAACTCAAAAGGAAAAAAGGTTACAATCATTCAGTGCTACGCGCCTACAAACGCCTCAGAACATGAGAAGAAGGAGGATTTCTACAGTCAATTACAAACAGTAATGGACAACGTCCCAAAGAGCGATATCAAAATCCTGATGGGCGACATGAATGCGAAACTGGGAGGAGACAATACAGGAAGAGAACTCACCATGGGTCGTGAGGCCCTCGGTGAAATGAACGAAAATGGTGAACTCTTCTCAGACTTCTGCGCCTTCAATGATTTGGTGATTGGTGGCAGTGTGTTCAAACACAGGGATATACACAAGGCAACATGGATTTCACCAGATGGACACACCGAAAACCAGATAGACTTCATTTCAGTCTCAAGGAAGTGGAGACGGAGCCTACTGGACACAAGATCGAGGAGAGGAGCAGATGTGGGTTCAGACCACTATCTGGTACAAGGGACTTTCAAGGTGAAGCTGAAAGCCTCGAGGATACCTGGGGATAGGCCACAATGCAAGTTCAACACTCACAAACTGAAGGACACAATCACACAGGACATTTTCACTGCAACTGTCAGAGCAAAGCAGGAAACACTACGTGGCACCACCGAGGAATCATCCGTGGAAGACCATTGGAACTCTCTGAAGGTAATTTTCAACGAAACGTGCTCAACGGTTTCAGGAAGAAAGAAGAAACAAGACAAGGAATGGCTCTCAACAGACACTTGGAAACTAATAGAGGAGAGGAGAAAAGTGAAAGAGAAAATGATTCAATGCAAAGATGGACAAGAGAAAGAGACGCTGAACTCAACTTACACAGCACTGGACAAAGAAGTGAAGAAGAGTGCCAGGAAGGACAAAAGACAATTCTACGACAACCTGGCTACTGAAGCTGAGAAGGCAGCAGGCAAAAGGGACCTGAGGACACTATATCAGATAACCAAGTCTCTATCCGGGAAGAGATCAACACAAGTGAAACCTATAAAAGACAGCCAAGGGAACCCAATTACCAAAGAAGAAAGACAGATTAAACAATGGGCGGACCACTTCAAAGGACTCTTGAACCGACCACCACCTGCAGCCCGTCCAGTAATACCAACAACAGCACGTACACAACTGCAAGTTGACACCAATCCTCCAACGAAAAGTGAAGTCATGAATGCAATCAAGCTTCTGAAAGCTGGAAAAGCAGCTGGACCAGATGGAATACCCCCGGAAGCACTGAAAGCGGACCCAGAAACGACGGCAGATATGCTGACTCCATTATTACAAAAGATCTGGAAAGAGGGAAAGGTGCCTACTGACTGGAGGAAAGGTTACCTGGTGAAACTACCAAAGAAGGGCGACTTAGGCCTTACTCTGCAAGAACTGGCGAGGAATCATGCTCCTGTCGACGCCAAGTAAAATCCTGAGTCGCATCATCCTGGAGAGAATAAAGGACGCGCTGGATACAGAACTCCGACCAGAACAAGCTGGATTCAGGAAAGGCAAATCATGTTCTGACCAAATTGCAACTCTACGCATTATCATCGAACAAAGCATGGAATGGCAATCAAATCTCTACCTCAACTTCATAGACTTTGAGAAGGCCTTCGACAGCGTTGACCGCGAAGTAATTTGGAAACTACTCGAGTACTACGGCGTACCGCAAATATTCATCAACCTTATTCAACAACTGTACGACAACGGCACATGTCAAGTGATCCACAACGGAAAACTCAGCGAAGCGTTTAGAGTAAACACAGGAGTCAGACAAGGGTGCTTATTATCACCAATGATATTCCTAATTGTGGTGGACTGGATTATGCGTCAGACAGTGGGAAACGAGAAGACAGGGATATCCTGGACCGACGTGAAGAACCTAGAAGACCTGGATTTCGCGCGTGGATGATTTATGTTTGATGTCACACAAAATCGAAGACTTACAAGCAAAAACCGACAAACTGGTCGAAGAAGCAGCAAAGACAGGACTCCAGGTGAACATAGACAAGACGGAGGTTATGAAAATAACCAACCAGCAACCGCAGCAACATCCAGTGCCAATCACCATCAACGGGAGGGATTTGAAAGAGGTTACTTCTTTCACTTATCTTGGGAGCATTGTCTCAACGACAGGAGGAACGGACGAGGATGTCAAATCGAGAATCGGGAAGGCGAGAAACACATTCATCAACCTGAAACCAACCTGGAAATCTTCGTCACTCAACATCAACAACAAAATTCGGATTTTCAATACAAACGTCAAGTCAATTTTGCTTTACGGATCAGAAACTTGGCCAGGGGTCACCAAGAATATTTTCAACAGGTTGCAGACCTTTATCAACAACTCTCTTCGCTCCATACTGAAGATTAGATGGCCAGAAAGAATCACAAACAAGAAGCTATGGGAACAAACAAAACAGGAGCCAATCGCCCAACAAATATGCAGGAGGAAGTGGAGATGGATTGGACACTCGCTGAGGAGGCCGTTGAGTGACATCGCGCGTCAGGTGAACGCTCGAGTGGAACCCGAAAGGGAAGCGGCGAGTGGTTCGTCGGTGCAAGGGTGACATGGAGGAGATCGTGTGAGGAGGAGATGAAACAGTATGGAATAACATGGACGCAAGTGAAAAGAACAGCAGAAGACAGAAGCTAGTGGAGACGTGTAGTTGAAGCCCTATGTTCCACTAGGAACCCAAGGGAACAATAATAATGAAAAATAACATTTCATACTTCAGTGTTTGAAAGGTAATGGAGAAAAGATTATAAGATGAACGCATCCGGAATATTGTAAGTATTACAATACTTTCTAGTTAAAGTTACCATCAATTTATATGCTCTCAAACCATGGAAAAAAGGGGATGTGGTTGAGAGAAGACAGAAAACAGAAAAATCTGATAAATAGTGTTAGCTTGTACGTCAACACGGCAACTCAAGAAGGTTAAAGTTCATCAAATTGAAAACTTGCTTAGTGAGCTGAGCTCACTAGTATGGAATGACTAATCAGTGTAATGAAAGTAATACGGTTCGTTACCAAGGGAGTGAGAGATCGACTACACTCTCTTTGTCTGTGTGCATAAGTTTGTTCTGAAAGGTTTGATTGCAATTGCTTCAGCAGTAAATCGTAGTAGATTCGCTGTCCTTTGCATGTTTAATATATTCTGAAGGATTTGGAAATCTCGACAAAAAATGACCCATATCCACAGAGTGGATGTCTGGTAATTGTACTTTGTAAATATCTGCTTCCTTTTAAACATTTCAGACCAAACTTATGCACACAGAAAGAGAGAGTGTAGTCAATCTCTCACTCCCTTGGTAACCGTATCACTTTCATTACACTGATTAGTCATACTCACTAGTGAGCTCAGCTCACTAAACAAGTTTTCAATTTGATGAACTTTAACCTTCTTGAGTTGCCATGTTGACGTACAAGCTAACAATGTTTATTACATTTTTCTGTTTTCTGTCTTCTCTCATCCTTCTTTTTTCTTTGATAGTTTGATAGTATATAAATTGATGGTAACTTAAACTAAAAAGTATTGTAATACTTATATTCCGGATGCGTTCATCTTATAATGTTTTCTCTATTACCTTTCAAACATTGAAGTATGAAATGTTATTATTTATAACGATTGTAATTTCAGGTATTGGTGTGCAGCTGATGAGAACCTGTGAAATAGAATGATGATATCACATTTATTACTACAAATCTAGTCTTTCTTTCTCTATCGAAATATAGAAATTTTTTAAACCATTGAAACATTTATCTTCAATTTATCTTAAATAATACTTACATTTTGGATATACTTCTTTAATTCTTCTGATTTGTTCATTTGTCCGTGAACACAGTATTTCAATCAAGGCATCTTCATCTGTCCCAGCGCCTTTCATTGCTCTACGTAGTTCCAGAGCATCAAACTCGACTGGTGTATAGCATAAAGCAACGATACAATCTTCAAAGCGTCCATGTAATTCTGATTTAAATTTCTGATACAAATCTTTTCCATACATTGATTTATATTTTTGTACGATAGCTACACGTTGTTCTACAGACCGATGACCCATTACTTCAGCGATCTCCTTTTCATTTGCACCTAGGCCAGCCATTGCTTTTTTTAAACGTTCACAATCTCGTTCAACACAGAAGTTACTTGCTGGTCTTAGTGTTGGTTCTATCTAGAAGAGAAAAAAAAAAGAATGAAATGTACCAAAGTTTGTCAATAACTGAAGTGCTTACGTAACACATGTAGTGAACTGATGTTCACAGTCACCATACTTAAGTAATATATTACGCCACTTCTTTAAGAAGGACTTTCTTTGCGGTAACATTGAGAGTAGTGCTCTCCAGTCGCCTGCTGATCTACAGAAGCCCAGTGGACAAGATCTCGCACCTAACACCACTCCTATGTGTATATATCAGTTCACCTGTTGCTGTGCAGACAGCCAGATACACCGGTCGTTCGACGCGCATCCTGTCAAAAAGGGTCAAAGAACACTATCCAGCGTGGCTGCAGAAAGGAAGTAGTGACCGTATAAGGAGTGCAACAATCGAACATCTCGTCACCACTGGTCATTCCATCTCAACAAACGCCTCCTTCAAAGTGAAGAACATCCTGCCAAAGGCAATACGTTTCCGTCTTCTTTGCATTGTACAAGTCCTAGCCATTCTGTTAGAAAAACTAGAACTATGGATACAAAAGAAAATTATTCAACCACTTCTATTATCATGGTAACAACTCTATTGATTTGATTTAACTTTTACTAGAATGCTTATTTTTCTACCTACTTAAAACTCTTGCATAATTCCATATGTTATTTTGTTTCCATGTATAGCCTGAGCACAGCTCTTTCATCAAACTATCCATGTTATTACGTAACTGTTCCTTAACAATCGTTTGTGATAACTCATCGTTTTCGTTACGATAATAATAATAATTTGCTTTATTCCAGAAACAGTACTAGTGGTACAGTGTGGAATTTTCACCACATATCTACAATATTTGCATCTAATTTTATCGAACATTTAAAAGGAGTATTTCAAAAAAAATAAATATAAAGACACCAACAGCAAAAAACAGGATAAACGCAAAATAATTTTTTTGAATGCAAAAAATATCAAGAAGTAGAAAGGAAAATAAATATCATATAATAACATCTCAGTATTGGGTAGTGGAAGCAATGATATGATTATGCATGATGACAGTAAAGCTATAGTCTTACAAGAAGTTATGAAATGACATTTAAGAATGTTTATCGCCAAGATGATCAGTTAATTTGATTGAAACAACTCTAAATAATCATAAAATAACATTTCAGGGTTGTTGTTTTGTTTTTTATTGTCAGGTCTAACGCAGTGTTTGTAGAGGTAGTGTGAGTAATCCTGCAAAATACAAAATTTTTAAGGTGGTGGCAATGGCGTTCACAACCAATGATTGTCAGTTAATATTGCCGAACAAAAAAACAACAACCACAAACTAATAATTACATGATGGTTAATGACAGGACAATTTTGTAATACTCATGGTACTAATATAGTCGGAACCAGTAGATACACAATAGAAGGAATATAGTAAAGTACAAAAAAGTAAGCCAATGTTAATAATTTAGGTGGCTAAGTATGTTTAAGAAGGAGTTCACTATAGAATACAAAATAAGAGAGAAATAAAAGAGCCTAAAATTATGTTATTAACAACAAAGCAAGTCATATGTTTCACGCTTAACATTGTCTCTGTCGCTTAGAATACGGGCCAAGTATGGTATCGTTGAGTTCCTGTACTTGGTTGTTCGAGCATAGATTATTTTATACTGATTTCTGGTTCTACCTGATGAGATACAAGGCGAGAGTTGGAAATAGATGGGGTGTTGGGGTTCGGGGAGTATGGTTTTAGACCATTTTTTGCATGTATTCAGATGCCTATCAACTAAAGTAGTGACAAGCTGACTGAGTTTTACACCACTAGTCCTACTAACTACCTTCAACATCCTTCTCAGGATGGTATAGTCCTTTTTCAGTTGCCCAGGAAAGACTAACGGGGAGCAGTAAAGTAGAATAGGTAAGATACAAGAGTTGACAAATTGTGAAAGTAGAGGTTGGGTGATTCCAGATTGTCTAAGTTTCTTAATGTAGTAGGTTAGACAGAACACTTTCTTAGAAATCGTTAGGATATGAGATGTTCAAGTAAGGTCGGAAGAAAGAACTAGACCGAGGTATTTTGCATTAGACTTAGTTTCAGTTTTAGTATCCTCAATGCAACAGGCTTCATGAGAAGTTACTACCCTCTTATATCAACATCCAATTCATCTGAACTTACTAATTGTATTTTCGTTTAACAAATTTAATGTACACACACACACATACAAAACAACCATATATAAATTTGCGATTGTACAGCTATGACAATGAATTCGCCGCCGAAAACAGACTCTTTGCTGAACTACTGGTCTTCTGTCTATTAATATAACGCCTTACTAAAATATCATTACCCTTTTATAAACTTATACAATAATCAAATATCTTATAACTATCCGTTCCAGTCCCGAATGTAAATCCGTCCCTATCTTGTCTGGGACTACTTAGAACTGTTCATTGAACTGTCGGTCAGTTATACTGTTCATTCATATTAAAATAAGGACTGAAGACGTTGTCTAGAAGGGACAATCAGAGCTTTGAATCTGAACAACTAAAGTCAGAGAGTATCCCGTTGTATGCATAAAATGTTCACCGCCTTCCAATCAGGGTATTCAAAAAATGTTTCCATACAGAAAAACTTCATTAAATTGGAAGTAGTTTCCAAAAACAACGGAAAAATTGTGGAAAATGAAAATTAGTTAGGGTTACTGTTTACGTCATCAAAATGTTTCTAAAATGGGATGAATAATCGAAAGTGTAACTAGGGGTGGGGGGTTAAGATTGGTAAGTATTGACCAGGGTTGTGTAATATGAAATAGAGTGTTAGCGGAGACACGTGCCCAAGAAATAAATTACGTAATGGGTTGAAGGAGCAAATAAAGGGTTGGTTAAAAACATGTTATTAAGATGCCATACAAAAATTCAAGAAACAAAAAGACGAAAACAAAACATTATTATCGAAGTTGTAGAACTTGGAGTTATACCCAACGTAGGAGGAGGGGGTGGAGAAGTTCTTTTCTTGTGCATAAATCAAGGTTTTATATCCGGATCGCTGTAGCCTCAGCAATGAAAAGTATGCGGAAGCATACCGTTTTCAACGGGAAGCTTCTTTTGACTTTGCAGATGACTGAATGAATTCTCCTTGCATATTGAGTGACCAGTGTTGACTAGATGTTCAATTATAGCACTCTTTGTTGACCCACTGTTACCTTTTCGTAGACAAGTGGGATAATATTATTTTACTCTTGTGGATAAAACGTGCATCGAACCACCTATATATCTCGCTCACCCCACATGAGCAAGTAAATTGGTAGATACACATAGAAGTGGTCAAATGCGATAGATTACCTTTAGTATTGTTGAAGAACAATGGGTGGCTTGAGAATACCAATCGTAATGTAGCAGGAGGGAATGTTCTTTCCAGGGCGTTAAATATTCTTCTCTTTGAGATGTCAGCAAGAAGGTGGCCTTTGAACGCCACATTCATGTAGAGCATGTTATTCGGCACATAGACGAGTTGTTCTTTGTTGATTTTCAGCTTTATATGTTTATCTATAAAGCGTGGAGGATAGTCATTCTCAAGCGGTGTCTTCCTCAAAAGGGTGATCTCCACTTCTACTGATTCGGGACTGAATATTCTGCGGATTCTACTCGCAAGAGATATTATCAGGTCTCGATTGTGATTGATGAGTATCCGACTGTAAACTTTTGTCGGTTGGGTGTTCCACGTAGATTTCGATATACCGATCTGTTCAAAGTCGAATCAGCTTTCTTTGTTAGTCAGACGTCCAGAAATGAGATTGTCTCTCCAGTTTCAGCTTTAAATGTAAATATGATGGCTGAGTGGCAGGTATTTCTGGACTTCGAACCAACAGAAAAGGCTGATTCGACTTTTAACAGATTGATATATATCGAAATCTACGTGGAACAGCCACCGGACAAACTTTTACAGTTGGGTACCCATCAGTCAGTAGAAGAGGAGATCACTGACTGTCCTGAGGCATATAAGAGAACCTTTGAAACTTAATAACTACCCTCATAAATTAGTTAGAAAGTACGTAGGGAAATTTAAAAATGAAATAAATAACGATAGTAGTGATAGTGATAATAATAATATTAATGACGACATGCATGTCAAAAATGCACAGGGTGATGACAACACCAACAATAAGGAATTTAAATCATCAGTAGTAATTTCATACAAGGAAGGAACCTCGGAAACCACCTTACGTAGAATTCTTAACAAGGCAGGATTAAAAGAGGCTGGCATTCAAACCACTCACAAACTCAATTAGAAACCAGCTTTGTCGGCTAAAGGATCCTGTAGAATCTTTGAAACAAAATAATTTAGTTTATCTAATACCCTGCCTGCGTTGATTGTCGGGTCGAATACATAGGTCAAACTAGTAGAACAGAGGCAGTCAGACTAGCTGAACATAAAAACTTAGCAAAATCTAAATTGGTTGACCCGAATAAGATAAGAAATCTAGAGAATAGTTCAGCTATAGCACTGCACCACATGCAATTACACACAACCACACAACAGGATGGAATAAGATGATAGTTTTAAAGTCTAACTGATACTAAAGGATGAAGGAAGAGATTAATAAGGCAAGGTTTATTTATCGAATCAACTGCAAACACGTGTAATAGGAATGATTCAACACCTGTCTCAGATATCTGGGAAATTCTACTACTCCAACGACGACAAATAGGAGACAACAAAGAAAACTATAGAACGAAAGTTTCGAAGTCGTGTGATTCTAATTGATTGGTATGATTATGAACAATAATAAATTTTGTTCGAAACGTCATCCAGTAAATAGTAATACTGTTTCACTGTATGATATATCTAATAAACAAACTAATATGGAATTACTTACTAACACAGTGCCCAAGTTTTATACGTATATTAATGTTACTATTATTAGCAGTATTCTGTTTTACCTCTTTTATTTTTATTATTACTGATTTATTTAAAGCAACCTTTTATTGTTACCACTATCTCAGCTCGTTTGAGCATTATTATTATTAATTGTGTTACTCAATCAAAGAAAGGACTTCAGGTGAACATAGAGAAAACAGAGGTAATGAAGATTCCTGGACAAGAACAACAACAACAGACAACAATCAGCATAAATGGAAGGAACCTGAAAGAAACAACCTCCTTTACCTACCTACAGGCAGACGAAACTGACGAGGATATCAAAGCAAGGATCGGAAAAGCAAGACGAACTCTCCCTACTCTCAAGTCTGTGTGGAGGTCAACAACACTCAGCATCAAAAATAAGATCCGGATTTTCAACTCCAATGTGAAGTCAGTGCTACTCACTGTAAGGATCAGAGACTTGGCTCGTCATAAAGAGCATCTCAAAGAAACTACAGACCTTCAATAACAGTTGTCTTCGCTCACTACTCAAGATCAGATGGCCAGAAAAGATCAGCAACAGGGATCTCTGGCAATGAGCGAACCAACCCAGCAGGAACCGATGGTGAAACAAATAGGCAGGAAGAAATGGAGATGGATTGGCCATACTCTGAGGAAACAATGCATCAAGTGACATCACTACACAAGCCATTGCTCGAGTGGAACCCGAAAGGGAAGCGGCGAGTTGGTCGTCAGAGCGAGGGTGACTTGGAGGAGGTCATGTGAAGAGGAAATGAAAACGTGTGGGCAGACTTGGAGCCAGGTGAAGACTGAAAATACGGTGTGGCATCAAGTTGTAATCAAAACAACAACAATAAAACAATGGAGACGCACGGCTGAAGCCCTATTTTCCTCTAGGAATTAAAGGAAACAATAATAATAATAGTTATTTAGTCAGCAATCCTTGATGTATTTAAGTTCCTTCACTGTTGACCAGTTGTTTATTTAAGTGATGCAACTGAGCGGTAATGCATTTTATCTTAATTTTAATCCCTCATATTCCCTCTCCTCTTATCTATTTGAACATGACCTGGAAACCATTCACACCTGTCTTTCTGCATGATTAATTCAATGTAGTTTATTTGCTTATCAATCTTATATCTCCCAGTGTATTTTCAGTAGTATATATATCCCTGTATGTAGAGTATTCAGCTGAGGAAGAGTTCTACCAAAACCTGATGAATTCACTAAATCCTGCTTTATTAACCTTTGTTGATTGTTTTAAATTTGAGATAGCCTAAAGATATATTTGGTGAAAATTCTCTATGACAGAGAATTCTCATCGGTGAGCTGTTGCATTATAAAATGAAACTGGTAGACAAATTATTGCTAACTGGTACACAATATGACTTAATCTATAAGATCTATATGAGATCCGGATTTTCAACTCCAATGTGAAGCCAGTCAGTGCTACTATACGGATGGATCAGAGACTTGCACTGCGCGTCATAAAGAGCATCTCAAACAAACTACAGACCTTCATCAGCAGTTGTCTTCGCTAAACACTACCCAAGATCAGATGGCTGGCCAGAAAAGATCAGCAACAGGGAGGGATCTTTGGGAGCAAACCAACCAGGAACCGATTGTGAAACAAATAGGGAGGAAGACATGGAGATGGATTGGCCATACTCTGAGGAAACAATGCATCAAGTGACATCACTACACAAGCCATTGCTCGAGTGGAACCCGAAAGGGAAGCGGCGAGTTGGTCGTCAGTGCAAGGGTGACTTTGAGGAGGTCATGTGAAGAGGAGATGAAAGCGTGTGGGCAGACTTGGAACCAGGTGAAAACTCTAGCAGAGAACCGAGAGCAGTGGAATCGTGTGGCTGAAGCCCTATGTTCCTCTAGGAATTAAAGGAAACAATAATAATAATAAATAATAAAACGTACTACATCTTCATGAGGTGCTGATTCTGCGAATCCAAACACTCGAGCTGACAAATCCGTAGACAGACATGAAATAGGCGCTGGTAAACCATCGGACATTGAATACATTGAATTTTGTCTTTGGTTAACTGAATTATCATCCATATAGGAACTTCGATTTGAAGGAGATGGCAGGCAGTCTGTTTGTAGTAAAGTCTGCAAACCAGGATTTCCAGCTGTATATGGAGTTTGCATTACACTGGAATAATCCATTTGATAAGGAGCTATACCTGGTATATATGAAGCTCTTGTTGATGTGGCGCCAGCATACGGTGGAGGATTTGTAAAGTTTATCTGTCCTGCAAATGAAGCATTTGGAGAGTTGATTAGTTGGTCAGGAAAACCTCCAGGAGCACTACAAGGTGGACCATTAAAATATTCGCCTATTGATGGTGATGCTGGGTTAGGAAATCCACTTGACATCGGTGACAAATATCCTCCTGCCGCGGGATTAGGATAGTTTACAGTGTTTGGATTATTAAAACCCCCTAAAGACGAAGTATCGGGGTATCCACCAAATTGTGTGTTTGGATATCCTGGTGTCGGCTGACCTGTATATCCTGATGTCGGCTGACCTGGGTAACCTGGATAACCTGGATTAGGTTGCTGGGGATTATTTAAATTCCATGCTGAAAAGTCAGAATAATTTGGATCCATTTCAGATAATGATAAAAAAAATTAAAATGAAAGAGATGATAACCTTTCAGATAGATAGAAAAACAAGCTAAATGGATTTCTCAAGGTCATCATCTATTCACTCGATTGGCTAAAATATAACTGTAGCCTTGGATGCTGTAATTGAAGTAACGAATGGAAATAGATCAAGTAAGTGACCTACATGTGTCGTGAGGCTTATATGTCTATAGAAGAAGTAAACGGAATGAAGTATGAATGAGGTTAAGTTATTCTGATTGGCTAATTTAAAGTTATTTTATCAATAATGAGTTTTCAGAAATCATTGAAAATTGAATTCATCTTTTACTGTTAACTTAATAAATCGAAAGAAAATTGTTGAAATTACTGATCATAAGGCATAGTGTAACGACAGAAGACAAGAGTCAAGCAACAGATCGTTTATTGAGAAAATCAACAAATATTTATAGATTTTTATGTACATTATTATTAACGTTATTGTTGGCAGAGAATCGACGTCTTCTGATTGGTTGTTTTCCTGCTGAAGGTTATTCTGTCATCTCTTTGTGGCCATTTCCTAGACAGTTTGGTGATATATCTACGAATCGTATCCGTCCACGCTAAGTCTTCTGTGATTGGTTGTTGAGTTCCTCAAGGTTAGGATCAGGAATGGAATGAAAACCAGGGTCTAAGAATGATTCCAATCGGTAGATGAGTCAGTTCTTAGGCAGTCAAGTCAGCACTCTCATCGATTTACTTGTGTTCTCTGAGCTGATTGATTTAATTGAGAAGTCTTGGTTGTCCTTCAAGTCAGGACCCACACAATTTCATCAAAAAGTGTTTAAACTGAAGTTGTAACACCGACAAGAAGCCATCATTAAACACCGCAAGAAAATTCACTCTACAATATATGAAGAATATCTCTGAAATAACGCCTAACATATAAAGACCATTTGAAATAAATATAGCACACAAGCCTACAGAATCCCTTCATTCGACATTGTGCAGACCAAAAGATCCAACAGGAAAGGAGATTGGTTACAGGATTTTATCATGAACTGACATCGGATAAAGAACTATTGGGAAATAAGCCTAAAATACTGGACAGCGTTTCGTCTAGTTGGGACTCCAGCAGACTACTAGGTTCCGAACCCAGGACCTTCCGTCTATGAGGTGAGCTCGTAGACCATTAAGCCATTGGGACCCACCCCTTTAATTCCAACCTCTACCAATTCGCTATTTAATGCGACCACTAGCCACTATCATCTCTGGCGTGTATCTGTCTTCATAGCCGACTTCCTGTACCCTACTGGTCTCGACTTCCCACTAGAAATCCAGGTAACTAACTACATGTTTATCTTATAGAAACATCATTTACAAAGTAAATTGCATGAACTGCGACAAACATTACATTGGTCTAAGTGGGTACGCCCTTCGAATCAGAATGCAAAAACGTAAATTAGCTGTGAAAAGGCATGATATGTATTCTTTCGTATCAATGCATGTAGATAATTATGGACAACAGTTTGATTGGGATAATGTAAAAATCTCAATAGTAATAATTTACTTTATTCCAAAACAGTACTAATGTTACAGTCTGGAATTTTCAGCATTTGATACATTATTGTATCTAATTTTATTGAATAATATTAAAAACAATTATAAGCATAATATTACAGCATTGTGAATGGCAGTTCTTATTTGATATTTCTAGTGAAAGTGAAGTCATATGAATACAAAATACAAATTATAAATAATAATAAGGTTAGTAGCTAAGATTGTCAGTCAGTTGACAACTAACTAATTTTTATAGTTGGGTGCCTATCTCCAGGAAAAGGAACCTAATTCAGTCGCTCTGCTTTAGGATAAGAAAAACATTTGTAGTTCTGATTGCGTTGAGTCAGAACTTGACTTCTTAAAAGCCACGCTCACAGAAAATGGTTATCCTAACCAATTTATTGACGGTAACACGAAAGATAAGCGGTCTAAACTGGTCACTGACTCAGCTCCAAAGAAAACCTTATTCATGAACTTGGAATTCAAAGGGGATCAAGCTTCACGTATGCTCAAAAATCGTCTATCTAAATCAGTCAGTAAGACGTTCTAAGCGGCAAAATTACAAATGACGTTCATGAGCCTCAAGTTGTTCTCCATCTCTGTAAAAGATAAGCTCCCCCGTCTGGCCTCCTCCATGTGCATCTATCAGTTCACCTGCTCCTCTTGTGGAGCAAGGTACATCGACCGTAGCTAGAGGACACTTTCCACACGGATACGAGAACATATTCCAGCATGGTTTCACAGGTGAGCAAGGAAGTGTGTATGAAGCTCTATTCTGGAACACCTGATCGACTCCTGTCGCTCTGTCAACTCTGATTTTAAGACCATCTAACGAATCCATGCTAACTTGCTGGCCGCGTTTTCTTCGTTACAGACTTCTAAAGACAGCTGAGGCCTTGGCAATTCATGACTTTAAGCCAGACCGTTGTGTACAAAAGAAGTATGTACAATCCCTACTTCTGCCTTGGCCGTATAGGGATAGACACTTATTTATTTATTTTGTTTATTTAGTTATTCTGTGTACTTTTCCTTAATACTACGATTACTATTATTATTATTATTACTATTCTCACCTTCAATTGCTTCCGTTTGTCTCACTTGTCATTTTAAACCCAAAATTATTAATTTTTATATTTTTATTTTTGCAATATTGAATTCTATCTTATCAAGTTTCACACTATGTTATGTAACATTTTATATTCGCCTACTAATCTTATCATTATGCATCCCTTCCCAACATCTATACATCTTATTAATTACTCTATATATGACATTAATTGTTTTGCTACTTGACATTTAACTATGATTATAATCACAAATATTTTAATTGCATTTCATACTACTATTATTTCATGTATTCACACCTTTGATCTAATTCCCTTACCGGATATAACTTCTTAAAGAAAACCATAAATATGCGATTGTACGGCTTGATAATAAATTAGTTGTTGAAAAGAATCTCTTCTCTGAATATTGTGTTCTTAATGCTACAATGGGAATTATTAAATAAGTGCGATAATGTCACCATAGATTGCAAATAGGAGATAATAAAAGTGCCGATTATTCACCTAACAACATAGTAATTCATAAGTTTCACGCTTTACTTTGTCCCTATCGCATAGAACACGCACTGGCCAAATATGGTAACGTTGAGTTCCTATACTTGGTAGTACAAGCATATAATTATCTGCACTGACTTCTAGTTTTACCAGATGAGAAAAGATACAAGGCTGGGAGAGTTGAGAATAGAGGGGCTGCGTGTTGAGGGTCAGACAATATAGATTTAGACCATTTCTCGCATGAGTTCAGATGTCTATCAACTAATATAGTGGCAAGCTGACTAAGTTGCTCACTACTTGCCCTACTGACGACAACCTTTAATACTCTTCTCAAAATGATATAGTCCTTTTTGAGTATACCAGGAAAGACTAAGGGGGAGCAGTAAAGTACAACAGGTAAGATACACGAGTTGACAAATTGTAAAAACAGAGGTTGAGTGATTCTTTAATAGAGGAAACACCAAAAATACAGTCAGGGAATTCGTAGAAGCCTGGTGGTAATCAAATGAATCAATGGTGATTAACAAAAACACTTTACAATAGACCAGATTTACCAACTAATAAAAAATAAATCACATGACAGGAAATTTCAACCTCCAAGTCAATAGAAATGATCAATAGAGATGTAAATCAATAACTAATCATGGTAATAGTTGTCAGGAGATACAGTTACATCATTCATTCATGGGTAATTCAAATCATTTCATTTCATACTAAAACTTGAGGTGAAGATGTTGTCAAGAAGGACGACAACGAAAGCTTCGCAATTTAATCAACCAGCTCCTTAGTGAACACAATCAAATCAAATTCATCATCGTGAACTACAGATCTTTTTCAGTATTTCAAAGTCAGAGTTCTTCGTCGGTGGCACAGTGATAGAGAGCTCGCCAACCACGCAGATGGTCCAGGGTTCGATCTCCGGTCAACACACCCTTTCACCGCGCGAAACCAGTGGTAAGACTGGTAAAGAGGGAAGTTTGGGCGTGAGGCTAGCAACCGCATCTTGTAAAAGTAATCACCACTGCTACAGAAACTTCAAGCCTCTAGCTTGAAGGTGCCCTATGTAACACTGGGAACATAAAGGAATAAAAGAAAAAAACTCTGGAGACCATTTGTTCAAGTCCTGCTACTATCCAGATGTTCATTTCACATTCAGTCAGTCAGTGGGGAGTACATAGAGAACAGAAACTTCCGTTGAAGTTTCATCAATTGACTTAGTACAATCCAGTAGTATATTATTTTCATATCTATTCTTTCGTTTTTGTGTAAATGTTTACTACTTATGATTGATAAGTAGTGTGATTTTATTCGCATAAAACTGTATACTACTGATTGATTGAAATGAGTAGTGTGTGTCACACATGAAACAGTAGTACTTGCTACACAGACGAAGGTAATCTAACCATCAGACAGCCGTTCCACTCATTTGGGTCAGGGATCATCAGCATTGTACCCAGTTTGACACAGGTTAGTGAGTGGAATCAATTGAAACCACCCGATTTCTAACTTACGGTGAAACTTCGACACTCGAACTGTGAAGATTTGTAATTTTAAATTACCCACCAATTTGCAAATAGTGAAGTATGAGTTTATGTTTCCATTTCAGTTGCTAGATGCCGTCACGAATACACTTCAGGTAGGGAAATCATTGAAAACCATGTTAAACTAGGCAGCTGTTTCGTCCGGGTTCGGGACTCTTTAGATGCTCTCACACACACGGCAGAATTTAACAGTTTATGCTAAATTAATCCATATCTATCTCCATAAATCACATATTCTAAATATCTATCCCCACTCCATTGATGGTTATTAGATGGGTGTCTTGGAGCTGTAGTGAGAAGTTGCGACCAGTGGAGTCCGCCAATTTCAAGGTGAAGTGAATACTCGTCGAGGTCATCGGTGACATTAACACGATTCCACGAATTGACAAGTTGGAATTCTCTGGTCATTGGGTTTCCCTTCGTTTGACTGGATGGTCAAAGAGCCTGTTATCATCATGAGAAGGTTTCAGATTCGATCCCCAATGGATGTGCACTAATAAAGAATTCCGAAATCAGACGAAACAGATGTCCACTGCTCCATGGTTTGATTTATATTGAGTGACAATCATCAACATGTACAGAAGTCTTCTAAAGCATCCAGGGAGTTGTAATTGATAGGTTAGATTAATGACCATACAGATAATCATCTAGATGGCTATTTACTGTCTTTGATTAGACACTTGTTAGTAACTAGTGTAATGTGTCTAGTCACCTTTGTTTGGGGCAGACTGAATTCTATCAGTCAAGTCTGCAATGTGGCCACCATTCTAGTCGGCTTGACATCTCTGCGCACTGTGAAATGTCGATATTAGATGGTTGAAGACAATCGGCAGGAAGCTTTGGACCTCAGCTGTCAGCAAGGTGTATTTTCGATCTTGGCAGTAGAAAATTGTGAGGTACAGTGTATTTTATAAAAGAAAATTGAATCCCAGAAACCCATTAATGGTGAGAACAGAGCACCTAGCTCTTCTATTGCGAAACATATTATAGCTGGAACAGGATATAAAATTGATGTTTACACGTCTTTTAAAGGCCTACCTATTAAATGTGTTTGCGGCGAATCCTAAAGTTTGTGGAAGCTCTAGCAATTAGAAAGTTTAAACTACCTTTATGCGTCCAAAGAAATCCATCATCACACTAAGCCTTCTTCGGTAAACTTTGTTTTCATACCAAGCAGGGTAAATGTACTGTTATCTCTGTTATTTGGTTTAGTGGTCTTCGTTGTTATTTTCACCTTCAATATGTCCTTTTACCTTGACCTAAGTCTATTTTCTCACCTCTTAACTGGTTATTAATTTCATGTATATTCATTCCTATGACAAGTCCGTATGTGATCAAATTGTTGGAAATGTGTTGCGCAAATACAAATTACATGATTCGGAAAAATTACGTCTTCTTATTTTTTTTATTCCTTCACGTTCCTAGTGGAACATAGGGCTTCAAGGTAGAGGCTTGAAGTTTCTGTAGCAGTGTTTGTTTTACCGGATGGGGTTGCTAGCCTGATGCCCAACCTTTCCACTTTACCATCTTTATTACTGGCTTACTGAGGTAAAGGAGTGAGTCGGCCGGGGATCGAACCCCGGACCATGTGCATGGTCGGCGAGCGTCCTAACCACTATGCCACCGACGCACACGTCTTCTTATTGCTTTATCTAAATTAATAAAGGGTACAAATTATTTTAAATCGAGGTTTAAAATATTGCTCAAAAAAATGTACTACTTGATTAGTAGTCGGTAACATACTAATAAAATAACTTATTTCGACAAACGTCTCATGGGATGTGGCTAGTACGGTTAATGAAACACAAATTAAAAAGACAATTGCAGCGAAGAAAATTTTCTTTTCGACGAAGTCATCATCTAGGCTGTACATTCGTGTATTTATATCAAATGGATGGGAAAGTTCCAGAATAATTTCCGGTTAAGGGTCAAATTAATAAAAATTACAATTAGGAATTAGAATGCCATAATAAACAGGGGGATGGGTAAAACTCAAACAAAGTAGCATAATAACTAAGAAGATTGACATTGTGCAATTGGGGGTTAGAAATGTAGAAATAACAAAATATACAGGATGTTTGGATAAAAAACTAATATGATGAATAATTGTTTATGCAATCAGGGATTAAATATGTAGAAATAATAAAATGACAAAATAAACAGGAAGAGTGGATATGAAAATATGGTAGTGTAGACAGGGATTAAGAAAAACTTAAAATAACATGAATAAACAGGAAGTTTAAATAAGAAAGGCAATGAGATGGTCATTATTAAAAAATTTTACCTGTTTATGATGGCCATGGCAGGGAGAGGGGTTGGACGTATTTCTTTTGGATACAAAGAGTGGGTTTGAGTTTTTGGATAGCTAACGCCTCAGCTATGCCCAGATGTCTTGATTTGACTCCCTTTGATAGGTTTGATTGAATTTTGTATATTACTTTGAAGGATTTTTCGAAAGGCGCTGAATGTCCTGAGTTGACCAGATGTTCTGTCACTGAACTGTATACACGTTTTCGGTCTCCTTTTACTAGCCAGGCTGGGTAGTGTTCGTGAGCGCGTTTTCCAAGTTGGCGCATGGTACGGCCGATGTACTCAGCTCCACAATAGCGAGTAGACTGGTATATGCACGTTGAGGTGGCCCAATGCGACAGCTTGTATTTCACGTTCTGGCTGAACAATTTCTTGCAGGAAAACGTCAGTCGTAGGCTCGTGGCGAAGTATATTTTACTAAGAGATTTGCAGAGGCGTTTGCAAAGGATTCCTGCTTCAATATCACCTTTGAATTAAGCAGAAGTATTTTCTTTGGAACGCATTGGACTTGTTCTGAAGTCTTCTTAGATTTGAGATTCTTTTCTATAAACCTGGGCGGGAAACCGTTTTCCATCAGGGTTTTTCGGAGATTATGCAGTTCTTCTTCGATCACTTCCTCGCTGCATATCTTCCGAATCCTCAAGGAAAGAGCGTATATCAGGTTCCTCTTTCTGCTTAGGGGCACGAAGCTTTGAAAGTTGATGAATTTTCCATTCCATGTCGGCTTTTGTATATGGATCTTTACAGAGAGTTGTTGGCGTTTCTTGTCAGATGGACGTCGAGGAAGTGGAACATTCCGTCGGATTCAGTCTCAAGTGTAAAGTCGATGTTTGGGTGGGCGTTATTGAAGATTTGAAGTAGGTTTTTCAAATCACAATTCTCATCACAAATAATGAAAGTATCATCGATGTATCTCTTGTAGAGATGGAGGTCGTTGATAGTTGATGATAAGGGGTTGTTTTCTAAGCTAGCCAAAAAGCAGTCGGCTAATAGGGGTCCTAAGGGAGAACCCCTCGCTACTCCATCTACTTGCCTGTATATTTCCTTGCTGGAACTAAAGTATACGTTGAAGGTGCATCGTAGTAACAGTTCTTTCAGGTAATGGATCGGTATACCGACATCGATGCTATTGGATTGAAAGTAGTCGCAAAGGAAACATAGGATTTCTGTCAATGGAGCGTTGGTGTATAGAGAGACAACATCCAGGGAGACCATTTTCTTTTCTGCCACATTGACATTCTTAATTGAATCAACAAAGTCGAATGTGTCACGGAGGTTGCATCTTGAATTAAATAAATTAAATAAATCTCTAACTTTGAAATGTTTCATGTGAGCAGTCTTGCAAATGTTGTAAATCTCCTACACATTCTACTGTAACAAAAGTGTAGTAATATCCAACTTTATAGCTGTAGTTGAACTAATTATCAAAGTAAAATATAAGATGACACTGTTATGTTTAGAGCTTACTTAGTTTACAATTCACAATAGACCCAGGACTGCTTCGCTGAATGTGTTTCAAAGAAGATTGAAAAACTCTTCAGACTGCATTTGGTTTTTCTTAGTTCAACTGTTATCTGTCCATATACATACGTGATCTACAATAATGCCGTAAAGGGTTCATTTCCAAACATATTAGACAAAAACAATGGAAGGGATATTTGAAAACCTAAAGTGGATTTTTAACCAATCAGGAATTAAGGTGATTCAATTTAATTCAACAAACTCACCAAAACACAAGCTTTGTAGGCTAAAGGACTCTATGGACCCAGTTAGACAGGATGATGTAATCTACAAAATACTTTGCACTTACTGTGAGGTTAGCTAAATAGGTCATACCAGTAGTTCAGTGGTATCATTATGAACTGGCATCGGTTAGATAACCATTGGAAAACCAACAAGGAATACTGGACAGCTGTTCCGTACTAGTTCGGAACTCCTCATCAGTGTGCACCTACTAGTACTGCCAGGTGGTTTTCCAGTGGTTTTCTAACTGGTATCAGCTCATGATGAAAGCATGAAACCAATCAAACACCAGCAAACCAACATTTGAAGTTTAGGGGTAGTCGGATTATCGGAAGATAAGAATTTAGCTAAGTGTGAAACTGCTGATCCCGTGGAGATGAATACTTTGGAGAAAAACTTAGCTTTCACAATGCAAGCATTACCACACAACTACACAATAGGGTGGGATAGATTCACTGTTCTATAAAATAATACAGGTAGCTGGAACGAGGAAGAGTTTGATTACTGAATCTTTATTCAACCAGTCTACACCTTGCGCGCACAATTATTTTTGTTATAATTGTATCCTTTAATTCCTACAGGAACATAGGGCTTCAGCCGTGCGTCTCCATTGCGTTCGGTTCTCTGCTAGAGTCTTCACCTGGCTCTAAGTTTGCCCACACGTTTTCATCTCCTCTTCACATGACCTCCTCCAAGTCACCCACGCACTGACGACCAACTCGCCGCTTCCCTTTCGGGTTCTACTCGAGCGATGGCTTGTCTAGTGATGTCACTTGATGCATTGTTTCCTCAGAGTATGGCCAATCCATCTCCATTTCTTCCTGCCTATTTGTTTCACAATCGGTTCTTGGTTGGTTCGTTCCCAAAGATCCCTGTCACTGATCTTTTCTGGCCAGCCGTCTGATCTTGAGTGAAGTATTGAGCGAAGATAGCTGTTAATGAAGGTCTGTAGTTTGTTTGAGATGCTGTTTATGACGCGCAGTGCAAGTCTCTGATCCGTATAGTAGGTAACACTGAATTCACATTGGAGTTGAAAATCCGGATCTTATTTTTGATGCTGAGTGTTGTTGACCTCCACACAGATTTGAGAGTAGTGAAAGCTTATCTTGCTTTTCCGATCCTTGCTTTGATATCTTCGTCAGTTCCGCCTGTAGTTGAAACGATGCTTCCAAGGTAGGTAAAAGAGGTTGCTTCCTTCAGGTTCCTCCCATTTATGCTGATTGTTGTCAGTTGTTGTTGTTGCTGTTGGTGGTGTTGCCCAGGAATTTTCATCACCTCTCTTTTCTCTATGTTCACCTGAAGTCCTATCTTTGATTGATATAAGAATAAAACTTGGGCACTGTGGTAGAGTGTAATTCCATTATGGGTAAATTTTATTTTGATAGAGTCTCACAGTGTTATACAGTAATATTTACTGATAGTAATATTTACAGTAATATTTACTGATCAGTAAATATTACTGTATAACACTGTGAGACTCTATCAAAATAAAATTTACCCATAATGGAATTCCTATCTTTGATGCTTCTTCTGCTAGCTTGTTGCTTTTCACTTGCATATCTTCCAGTTTGTGGGAAATCAGACATATATCATCGGCGAAGTCGAGATCCTCCAGGTTTTTTGTGTGTGTCCATTTTATGCCTGTTGCCTCATTGCCCACTGTTTCTCGCATTATACAGTCTACTGCAATCAGGAAAATCATTGGTGACAGTAGACAGCCTTGTCTCACTCCCGTCCTCACTTCGAAGGATTCCGTGAGCCTCCCGTTGTGGATTACTTGGCATGCAGCGTTGTCATACAGCTGTTGGATGAGATGTATAATTTTCGGTGGCGCCCCGTAGTAGCAAAGTAGTTTCCAAATCACCTCTCGATCGACGCTGTCGAAGGCCTTTTCAAAGTCGATGAAGTTGAGATAGAGAGGTGACTGCCACTCCAAGCTTTGTTCAATGATGATCCGTAGTGTGGCGATCTGATCAATGCATGACTTGTTTCTCCTGAATCCAGCCTGTTCCGGTCGAAGTTTTTCATCCAGGGCATGTTTGATTCTCTCCAAGATGATGCGGCTTAGTATTTTGCTTGGGGTGGACAGGAGCATAATTCCGTTGCGCGCACAATAGGATGACAAAACGCCGATATCAGAAATGTGGAAGATACTATTGTCAATAAAGAACAGAGCATAATAGATAATGCAACTAAATTTTAAAAAAACCCTGAATTTTGTGTGAGTGAATAACTTGATATGGTTATGGGCAATAGAGTGCACTCGAAAGGTGGTCATTATACATCTTTTATCAAAGTTTGCATCTTTTGATTAGACACTAACTAGTGTGATGTGTCTAGTTCTCTGTTTACTGCAGACCGAATTCTATCAATCAAGTTTGCAGTGTGGCCACCATGTTAGGTGGCTCGCCATAAGTCTGCAGTAAACAAAGGACTAAACACATCACACTAGTTACTATTGTCCAATTAGAGTATCCAATACAATCCTACAGGAAGTCAATCGTGAGCCCGGATAGCTCAGTGATAACGTCTCTGACTGGATCATTGGGTCACTTGGATTCAAATCTCAGAATGGACATGAGTTCCTTCAAGGTTGCAGATGCGCCTTGATGACGAGTGCAAACAAGGAGGAAATCTAGATTCAAAGCTTCCTTCCGATTGCCTCCAACTGTCTAATAACAAAGTTTGCATCGGTGAAATTTTGCCTCTATTAATTCGATATGAAACAACAATTGAATCTTTTTTATTCTCAACATCTACTTCTATGGTCATTTAAAGCATAAACTTAAGACCTACAGACGAAGATACTGAAATAATGCTATTGATTATCAATGATAAATCATGTCTGGGAAGTCATTAGTAAGCAATGTTGTGTCATTTGGTTCTATTTCACTGGTATATTATAATCACATACGGTAATCTGACTATATTCTGAATATTCACCTTTAACTGTTTGATTTGTAATTGACAAACTCGATTCTGTCTGCTTGTTACCAGTTCTACCAGCTGCCCAGCCGGAATTCAGCTGATCAGCCTGATTCGACTCTCTGAGGTGAATCACTCCAGATACACCAGTGATGCGCTTGACTAGAAGTGGGCGAAATTACTGTCCAGTGTTCAGATAATACTGATCTGTCTGGCAAGCATTAGTGGTTGGCGTAAGTCGCTTCCAAATGGAAATTCTAAGTTGAAATTTCAACTTCGATTTTCTGAATTCCTGAAATGTTATTAGAAGTTAGCTAATCCAAAATTTTCCATGATTTTAACAACTGGTCTTTGTTATATTTGGAGTGATAGAGTTAAATAAAGCAAATAAAATGTATAATTTGATCGAATCAAAATACCTCACGATATTCTGTTAAACGAAAGATGATGAACTGATTGGAAACTAGTTACTAGTGAATTCTATCAGTCAGTCAAATTTGCGATGTGGCTACCATTCTAAGTAACTTGCCATCATGGTGCACTTTGAATTGCTAATATTAGATGGTTGGAGGCAATCGGTAGGACGCCCTGCTGGGCCTCAGGTTTCGTGCTAGGTGGCACTCGTCATCAATGAGTGTCTGCAACCTTGAAGGAACTCATATCCCTTCTGATAGTGGTGTGATGGTCTTAAAAATCAGCATAGTGAGTAAATAATGGTGGAAATTTTGAGCCGTCTTCTAAAATCCTTTGCAAAACTTACATGCTTCCACTTATTATCATTCCTTCAGGATTCTTAGTGAAAAATCGGACTCCAAGAGCACTTCTTCACTTCATCCGGTTCTCTGTAGTCCTTTATAACTGACTCCAAGACTGACCATAGGCTCTTGTTTCCCCCTCCTCCTCACATAATCTCCTCAATATCACGTTCCGAATAACAATCAACTTATCAGTTCCAATATAGTTTCTACCCGATTGCGTGGCACGTCACGTCACTCGATGTTCTCCTCAGTATGTATCCTATCCTGCTCCATTTCCTTCGGAAGGTTCTTGTTTGGTTCGCTCTCACAGTTCCCTGTTGCTTATTCTTCCCGGCTGGCCATCTGATCCTCCGTATAGAGTCAGACAAGACAGCTGTTAATACAAGTCTGAAGACTGTTCGAAATGCTTTTCGTGAAGTTTGTGCCAAGTTTCTGAACCATACCGAAGAATTGACTGACATGACATTAATATTGAAAATCCGAATCTCATTCTTTATTCCGAGTGAGTGCAAAAGACTTCCAAACTGATTTCAGTTTGATGAAGGCGAATCTTGCCTTTCCGATTCTGTCTGGCTGGCTAGCTTTGACATCTTCATCGGTTCCGACTGCTTATGGTTGAAACGATGCTTTCTAGATAAGGGAAGGAAGTAATCTCTTTCAAATTACTCCTATCGGTTGTGATTGCTAATTTTTTTTGTTGGCTGGTTATGGATGTTCATCACTTACGTCTTCTGTATGTTCACCTGCATTCTTATGCCCACGAGAGATTTGCATTTGAGTTTTTAGCAACTATTTTCTACTACTGTTGGATAATGACGCGTATTCAGAAGCCCATAGATGCTATTAAATTCTTATTCAGTAGGTTTGCAAGTAAACCCACATTTAGAATGATAAAAATCAGCTCGAATGAGGTGAAATCTCGCTTAGTGATAGAAAGATCTTAGATAATGTTATGAAGCTGAGAACACTCCTTTTTGTCTATCATTGTTATCCACTTCACACTACTTATATTGTTTCTCTTGCAGTAAGTTAGTAGCTTTCACAACTCATAGCACTTAACAGATATTTCATGTAGGTGTTTTGTGGGAACTTTATTTACTTTAAAATGCTTTTCATTATATAATAAGGAACCGTTGAGATCCTGATGACACTAAGCAGATCGCATCTCATCACTTCACAGTCACTGATCTGCCAGCATCTCTCAGCTGTATGACGACGGAAGTTGAATAACATCTGTAGATATGTCTTCTTATTGCAAGCCTATTTAATCCACAGATAACGGTCTCCAAAAGAAACCACGTGAATGGACTGAAATATAAAGTGCTAGCAGTGTAATTTCAATCAGAGAGGATACGTGTAAGACACAACGCTAGGAGCGCTGAAAATTAATAGACTAATTCCATGTTGTGTGGTGGTGTACACGGTTGACGAGCTTTATACGAAACGAAATAATTGCTAACTTTCTCTTGATCGTATATATATATATATATATAATATAACCTGCATAAAAAGAAACTGGAACTGTCTGAAGGAGCCGTGTAAATAAATCTGCCTCAAGAAGGAAGACCAGAGAAGGCGGAGGAGAGGAGGATGGTGGAACAGAAGATGAACAAGTCAAGAGATGAAAAAGGGAAAGAGAAAATGAATAGAACCTACAACACATTGGACAATGAAGTGGAGAAGAGGGCTAAAAACGAAATAAGAGAAAATTACGACACACTGGTAACTAAAACGGGACAGGCAACAGTTAAGACAGACCTAAGAACACTATATCAAACAACCATTACGCTATCTGTCAATGAATCAAAGAGGATGAAGCCAGTAAAAGAGAGTGAAGGAAACCAAACTACCAAATGAAGTGGAACAAAAGTAACGCTGGGCTAACCACTTTAAAGGACTCTTAAATTAACTAGCACCTGTAACTCACACAGAAGTACCATCAGCAGACACACAAATACTAGTAAACACCAATCCTCTGACAAAAGCAGGTCATAAAGTTACTGAAAACCGGAAATGCATCAAGATTAGACAGAATCGTCTCAGAATCACTAAAATATACTGACCGAGAGGCCTCAGCGGACATGCTTACGTCACTAATGTAGGCATGAATGGAAAGCTGCCATGTTAAAACGTCACAAAAACCGGTGTCGTGTTATGCCTTTGTACCCACAAAGCCTCATAATCACTGATGAGAGTTAAAGGTTCTCTGGATGGAAAACCTCTTCCAGAACCGTCCAGATTAAGTAAAAGTGAATCATGCTTAGATCCGGCTATAATAGAGAAGATTTGTAGCTCAGGTGAATGATTTTGGTGTGGTTGTGTTCTCTGAGCTGGATGGTTTGGTTGCGAAGCTTTCATTGCTCTACTGAGCAACATCTTCAGCGCATACTTCGATGTGAAGTGAGCTTTTGGAATTCTCTATGAGTTTATTAGTCATTTCTTCTAGTAAACTTGAACGTGATTGGTTGTTTTTGTGTGACTTCTCACTTTCTAGTTCACTTGTTTTGGTGTTGACTGTTTGCTTGACCTGAAGTTTGACTTTGTTTTTGTGTGAATTTCTTCGTATGGATTGGTATATTTTGTCAATCTCTATGTGTCTATTGATTGCTGATTCATTTGAATACCAGGCCTCTAGGAATTCCCTGACTGCATTTTTGCAGTTCCCTTTGTCTAAGATTTGAACATTGTCCCAGTCGAATTGGTGCCCGTGGTTGTCTGCATGTAGTGATATGAAGGAGTGTATGTCGTGTCTTTTGACAGCTAGTTTGTGTTCGTGAATGCGAAGACGAAGAGGGCGTCCACTTTGACCCATGTAATGTTTGTCGGCTGCAGTACTCCACATCATCATCCAACAGAGCACAGAACGGCAGTCAACTTCATACTTCAAATTCATTATGAATTTGACCATTAGAAAAGCAAGACGGACATCCATCAACCTGAAAACAGTTTGGAAATCTTCTGCACTCCACCTCAGAATAAACAACAAGATTAGGATACTCAATACAAATGTTAATTCAGTTATTTCTTCTATATAGGTGAGAAAATTGCTGTACTACGAAAAGAATTTCCAACAGGCTACTGCAGAATTTCATCGAAATCTGCATTCGCTCTATAATGAATATCGCAGAGATGATCAGAAACGATAGTCAGCAAAGGATTCCCTTGGCACATCGAAGCACCCAACGATTTATCACCTGACAAATATGCAGATGGAAGTGGAAATGGATTGGACAAACGTTGAGGAGACCTTCAAGGTGCACCATACTCAAGGCCGTTGGGTAGGACCTGAATGGGAAGCAAGCGACGAGTTATGCTGTTGGAGGTTGCTTGGAAGAGATCACGAGCAGATGAAATGAAGGCTTTGGGATAATCGTGGAGCCAACTGAGGTGGCGGTAGAGAATATTTGACAGTGGGGATTCCTCTATGAAGCCTTATATCCCACTCAGAACGCAATGACTGAGCAGTAATAATCTAAGCTTTTATTTATACGAACATTTTCATTGACAACAACGAAATACCATCCGTATATCGATCAGAGACTTCAGTTGCAAAGTACTAGATTCTTGGTGTGCTATGAAAGAGTTGATGATTAATCCACTATGTGGTGACTCTATGGCTGCTCCTTCTTTCTTACTATAAGTATCGTTATTAAATAGGAATTGGACACTGAGTGTGTATCTCAGCATTAGCTCTTTAATATACTCGGCAGGTATTCTGGAGTTTAAATTATTTCGATCAATAAATTTACATTTGTCAAAGGGACATTAGTGAACAAAGAAATGGCATCTAATTGAGCCATAATCAGTTTTGATGATAATCATTTCTGAGTGATATGTACAGCTATTTGACGATGACACTCGTCAGGTGATTCACAACGGAAAACTCAATGAGAGACGTTCGGAGTGCATACAGGAGTAAGACAAGGCTGCCTGCCTTAATTGTGGTGGACTGGATTACGCGCCAGACTGTGAGAAGCGAGGAGACAGGAGTACGTCAGACCACCTATCAGAAGACTTTAGAAGATCTGCGTTGCACAGATAAATTTATGTCTAATGTCGCACAAACTCGAAGACTTGCAGGCAGGCAAAAGCCAACAAACTGGCAGAAGAACCTGGCAGTCACAGAAGACATGACTCCAGGTGAACATGAAGAAGACAGAGGTGATGAAGATAACCAACCAACCAACCAACAGCAACAACAATCTGCACCAGTAGCCATCAACAGGAGAAATTTGACAGAAGTTACTTCCTTCACTTATCTAGGAAACACTGTTTCAACCACATGCAATCGGAAGGGATGAAGATGTCAAATTCAAACAGGATCCGAAAAGCACTCTGGAATTAGTATGGAAATCTTCTGCACTGACTCAGCATAAAGAACGAAATTCGGGTTTTTAACGAAAATGTGAAGTCAGTCAACGCTTCTCCTACATGCGTCATAAACTTGCACTGAGCGTCACGAAAGGGATTTCCAACGAGCTACAGACTTTAATCAACAGCTGTCCTCTCTGGGTCCATACTGAAAATCGAATTAACCGTTGGCAAGAAAGAATTAGCAGCCGGAAGCTCTTGCAACAAACCAGCCAAGAACCGGTTGTTCAGCAAATATGCAGGAGAAAATGGAGATTGATTGAGCACATGTCACTGAGGAGGATATCGAATGACATCGAGCAAAATGCAGGCCACCACTCGACTGGAACCCTAATTGGAAACGACGAGTTGAGAGTGTGGCCGAAAATAAATTCACGACTGTACAGCAATAGGGAATGGTATTGTGGAAATATCTTCCCCCTGTTGGTCATCTTATCGAAGTGCATATTCCTACCTCTCATTATGTGAGTGTGAATACATAGAAACTAAGTTCTAAAGGGTTGCTTTGTGGGAATGTGGTTGACTTAAAGTTTGATCATGAAATGAAAAGCAGGGAGTACTGGATAGCTGTTTCGTCCTTCTTTGAGACTCATTAGCAGCACGCAATCATTATCCTACCAGGGATCAAACTTAAAACATTGAGGTCACAAGGCGAGTTCTTTGACCATCATAATGGGTGACCAACCGGATCTGTGAAGTTGTATGTGATGAAATATAATTACCTATCACTTATCACAAATGCTGAATGATCAGCGAACTCGCCTTGAAACTTGGAGGTCCTGGGCACATTCACTGCTGAGGTCGTAAGTGTGTACTGCCAATGAGTCTCAAACAGCCATCTTGCGCTCCATGATGTCCAGTGGTTCTCTTTTTAACTGATGTCGTTTCGTGATCAAACTTGAAAAATAAGTTTGCAGTCTCTTAGCGTTATTCATGTATAATCCCCATCCAGGCATTAATGAAAACAAAACACGTAGATCAGCAAAGAGTTTCTTTTCGGTGAATTCATTTTCTTAGCTGTACAATCGCAAATATATATGTGTTATTTTGTATGTATGTGTATATTCTAAGAGAAATTTTCATCCAAAATGGATACCCAATAAGATTCTTCGACAAAAACATCAAACCAAGAATTCGGAGAAACGAAACGTTAATTGCGCCAAAAGAGAAACTCTACATGAACCTGGATTTCAAGGGAGATTTAGCAAGCGATATTCTCAAAAGAAGGATCACATCATCTCTGAGAAGAACATTCTTTGCAGCAACGCTAAGAATAGTGTTCTCCAGTCGCCCACTGATCTGCAGAAGCCTCAAGGACAAGATCCCGCATCTGACCACTTCTATGTGCATATATTAGTTCACCTGCTGCTGTGGAGCCAGGTACATTGGTCGTTCGACGCACACCCTGTCCAAGAGGATTCAAGAACACTATCCAGCATAGTTACGAAAACGCAATAGTGGTGCAATGAGGAGTGCGATAATTGAACATCTGGTTAACACTGATCATTCCATTTCAACAAACGCCTCCTTCAAAGTAATCCACAGAGTCAAAAACAACCTATCACAGGCAATACGGTTTCGCCATCTTTATATCGCTGAAGCTCTGGCCATTCACATAGAAAAACCGGAGCTGTGCATACAAAAAAGGATTACTGAACCACTTCTGCTGTCTTGGTAACAACTTTTTTGATTTGATGTTTTGATTTTGATGACTTAACTTTGTTTGTTCATTTACTTGTTTCTTTACTTGCCTATAATTCCTGTTTTCATTTAGAACTCTTATGTAATTTCGTATTCTCTACTTTGTTCCTATGTGTATCCTGAGTAAAACTCACTCATTAAACTATTCATATTATTACATAACCTCCTTTAACAACTGTTTGTGACAACTCATCACCTTTGTTACTACCCTAGTTTCACTAACAACTAATTTTCTTGACTGATTTTGCATTACGTAACTCCAATTACCAATCTTCGCTTGTTTAGTTAAAATAACTATAACCAATTGTCTGTTTTGTTTGACAAACTTAATGTACACATACATACAAAATAACGCATATAAATTTTTGATTGTACAGCTAAGAAAATGAATTCGCCGAAATGAGACTCTTCGCTGATCTATGTGTTTTGTTTTCATTTTAGCGTTATCATTGCATTGCGTTCCAATTTTAGAGTGTTTAAATACTAGTGAGTTAATTATTAGAGCAAAAAGGAGCAGACTTTATAAAACTCCCAAGTTAACTTGTCTTTTAATCACAAAGAAAAATAGAGGTGTTTAGAAAGGAAAAAAAACATTTAAATATGCTTAATATTTGTAAAAGTATAATTAAAAACTAAGGCGTTCATGTAAAAGAATCAGGTCAGTAAGTAGTTCATAAGTTATTATGAATACGCTACGTATTTAGGTAGAATTTCAAGAAAATAATTACGAAGGGTATAATAAATTTGAATTAAGAATTTAAGCTATAAGTCAGCCATTTTCCAGGACACTAAATTCCTTCACATTCCTACTGGAACATAGGGCTTCAAGGATTTATGAATTTTAAGTTGCACTGGTGTCGTTTCTTGCAACATCGGGTTGGTATTCTCACACATCAGACTTTCCGTCGTTTGCACGCCTTTCACCGGCTTATACACTAGGCGAGATATAGAAGTACGTTAGATAAGACTCGAGCTACGTCCTCCTGGTTGATTGGAGAACATTCTTCCAGTAAAGCATTGATTCACCTTCATAATCACACAGGTGAAATGTAGCTAAGGTTTCCTTTGAATTGATATTCCAAAGTAGAATGTCAAACCTGATGAAGATAAAATTATGGTGAAAGTCTTGATATCATTTTCAGTCTGTTAGATTTAGAGATAAGGTTTTCTGTAATATACTAATAAGAGTTTGCAATTAATAGTGTTCTCTGAGCTGGTTGGTTTAGTTGCGGCTGAGCTTTCGTCGTCCTTCTGGACAACATCCACTTTCAGCGCTATTTTTAGCATAAAGTGAACTGATTTAAATTTCTTCATGAGTGATATAATTACGTCTCCTGGTAACCATCTTTACATATGTATTGACCATTTTCTATTGAATTGGATTTTAAACTTTCTGGTCACATGATCTACTTTTTATTAGTTGGTATATTTGGTCTATATTAACATGTTTGTTAATTGCATTTTCTTTTGAGTACCAGGCTTCTAGGAATTCCCTGGCACTTTTGGTATTTCCTCTGTCTAAGATTTTCACATTGATGACCATAATTGTCTATATGCATTGATACTAAAGAATACATATCGTGTCTTTTCACGGCTGATTTGTGTTCTTGAATTCTGATTCGAACGGCACGCCCACTCTGGCCGATGTAATGATTGTTGCAGTTCATACATGCAATATATTTTGTAAATTGTACTAATTTTATCTACTTTTTCTGTTGGATCTTTCGGTTTGCATAATAACGAATTAAGCGATTTGACTGGCTTGTGTGCTATATCTATATCAAACGGTTTCAATATTCTAGCTGTTATTTCAGAGATATTTTTCATGTATGTTAGGATGAATTTTCTTGTGGTCTATGATGATGGTTTCTTGTTGGCGTTATGATTCGATTTTAAACACATTTTGATGAAATTTTGTGGATGACCATTCTTTTTGAAAACCATTAGTAGGTATTTTTCTTCCAATCTTTTCAACTCTGGAGTGCTACAGTGTGTTTTTGAACTCTTTTAAACAATGTCTCCACACAGTTTCTTTTGTGAGTAATTGGATTATTGCTAGTATAGTTGAGTATTTGATCTGTGTGTGGGCGTTGATTTTCTATATACTTGTGTTTCTAAATCTCCTGTGTTGGTTCTCCTGATTAAGACGTCTAAAAATGGGATGAGAGTTATTGCTCACCTTGTCAGACTCTCAAATAAGCCTCAGTTTTAGATTGTTTTTTCATTGAATGACTGTTATTACGAGCAGCCTGATTACTAGGTTCGGATGAGTAGTCTAAAGAGTCAGTCAGTTGTGTCAGCTAACAGTTGGTCAAGCAGAATAGATGTCCAAAATAAAAGAAGTCATAAACATTATTTCTAGTTGAGATCAACAAGAAAATGAACAGTGTCATGAGCTGGTCTCTTAGATATACATAAAACTCACTCTTACAACAATGCCTGTGGTAAATTTATGCATCGGGAAATGGGTCAGCTAACTACAATTATATTTAAAACAATGTTGGCGAATATTGAATAAATTGTTTATTCGAACTGATGTCTATTGGTGTGTGACAAAAAGACAGTCATCGGTTAATCGTGTACTGGTTAGCAGGAGACTGGAGAAATCCGATAAGAAATGATGTTGGATATTATGCTAACGTTTATTTACAGACTTTAGCGCTGATTAATCACTGCAAATCTGTTTCGTTATCGCTTGAATAATCAATAATCGCGGTGCTTAACCGTTTTCTGTTGTTATGCGTCGATTACACTGTACAGTATTCTACGTATTAAGCTTAATCTTCTGAAACCAGCGATATGTTCAGGATCTCAGAGATCTGGATATTTGACAATAGTTGTTTACAAATAGTGGTAAGTTTCCATATTCGTTTGTTTATTAGATATATCATACAGTGAAACAGTATTATTGTTTAATGGATGACAAAGTTTCGAACAAAGTTTATTGTTCATAATCATGCCATCAATTATAATCACACGACTTTGAAACTTGAGTTTTGTAGTTTTCTTTGTTTTCTCCTTTGTTTTCCCAACCATACTCTACTTAGCTCGTGTTCTGTGCGATAAAGAAAGCATTAGGCGTGACACCTATAATTCATTAAATAGTCAGTAGGACAACTGGACCTCGTCTTTCCAACTCATATCCTTTTCTCTCTCTTTTTTCCGTAATGTGCTGCTTTGTTTCTTTCTCTCGCTTACGCCAGTAAATATGACAGCACCTACTTTTCTAACACCTTCAAACACTGTTCAACTTTGGCTTTGCTACTGATATGCTAATATGTTGTTGTCAAAATTAACTGAGACTAACCATAATCAATGTAGAATTTTATTTATTGATAATGTACTAACTGGATGCAATACTGTAGTAAAAATGCAGAATCCCAGTACTGTTTTGGAATAAAGCAAATTATTATTATTATTTGTCTTTGGGATAGTAGAATTTTCCAGTTATCTGGGACAGGTGATGAATCATTCCTATTACATGTATTTGCAGTTGATTCGATAAACAAACCTTCTGTTATCAATCTCTCCCTATACCCTGTGACATTAGATTTTAAAACTGTCATCCTATCCATCATCCTATTGTATTGTTGTATGTAATTGCATGTAGTGAGTGCTATAGCTGAACTATTCTCTCTCTCTAATCTAGAGAATAGTTCAGCTATAGCACTACATGCAGTTACACAACCATACAATATATCTTTTTGGTTACAACTTGATTTCACACCGTATTTCTTGATACAGGTATGGAATTTTCAGCATGTGATATCGGTAGCCCGAAATTTTGCAGGCCGACCACAGATGTCAGGTGTGCGCCGGCAGCGGATCGAACTCCGGACCATGAGCATGGTCGACGATATTTCTAACCACTGTGCCACCGACTCAATAGGATGGGATAGGACGACAGTTTTAAAATCTAATGTCACAGGGTATAGGGAGAGATTGATAACAGAAGCTTTGTTTATCGAATCAACTACAAATACATGTATTAGGAATGACTTATCACCTGTCCACGATATCTGGAAAATTCTACTACCCCTATGACAAATAGGAGAGAACAAAGAAAACTATAAAACTCAAGTGTCAAAGTCGTGTGATCACTATTGATATGATTATGAACAGTAATAAATTGCGTCCGAAACGTCATCCAGTAAAAAATACTGTTTCACTGTGTGATATATTTAATAAACAAACTAATATGGAATTACTTACTACCACAGTGCCCAAGTTTTACACATATATTAGTGGTAAGTTTATTTTAATTTTAGTAGTATTTTCAATAAAACAAATGTCTGTACTCACACCAACTATTGGAATGTTCTTACTCATACATTTATAAATAGTAATCAGATATATGTGGTGTTCTAACTACGTGTCTTAGTCACTGTTCGACTTTCAAAACTGTGTTCCATGATGTGAAAAATTGTGCTGAATCACTTTTGTTACACGTGTTGTCGCCTACATGTATGAAGATAGATTCTACTTTTAGTATTTTGTTATACTTGTTCACATGTGACTTTAATAAACAAATGTGGTACCTATCAGTACTACATTTTCAATCCCACGCAATTGCAACTGTAGATGGAATGTTTTACCAAGGTATTATAAGTATTTAATTCCATTTTTAACCTTTAGTTAAATTGATTTAATTTAGAGTTCCATTGAAAACTATTGAGTAATTTCGTCTCAGTGTGAGACTCTTCAGCAGTACGCACTCATGACTGTACCGAGAATTGTTAGAAGTTAGAATTTTTAGGAAGTTGGATTCCTTCATGGTGGCTGAATAGTCAACAGGCTTATCTCATAGCCTGAACGTCCGGGATTTGTGAGCATTGCTAGAGAGTCTGGAACTAGAATGACAGAAATAAGTGGGTTTTAGTGGTTCTCTTGTGGTGAGAGCTGTCTGCAAGCCAAAATTGTAGACAACACAATTTACGTCAATGTTTACGTCCCGAATCGGGGTCATGAGAAAAAAGACAGTAACAAAGCTTAACCTTGAGGAACTCAACAACCAATCACAGCAGACTTAATTTGTGCAAATACGATTAGCAGATATATGGCTTAACTTCCTGAGAAACTGTTACAAGCAGTGCAGAATAACCTTCGACAAGAAAACAACCAATCAGAAGACGTTGCTTCTTCGCTGAGAATAATGTACATAAAAGTCTATAAATATCTGTAGACTTTCTGAAGAAACGATCTGTTACCTGACGCTTGTCTTCGGTCACTGCACTCTATGTGAAGTCAATTAGTGACCAAAATTAAGATCAATAGAATCCTTTCCCTACAAACCAACACTTAAGGATTTCAGTTAAAATTTTTTGGCTTATTCAGTTTTATTTTAGCCTACATAGTTAAGTGAACAGTAAACATAAGCTCTTTTATACACCACACATTATTTTTGTCGAAATTATTGTCAAATCTTTTATTTGATTTAGTCTGCTTCTAATAAAAATCAATAATTTAAGCGTAGTTTGAAAACCGACTATTTTGTTTTTGCGGTTTCTTTGAGTATTCATTGATGTGCCTTTCTTATGTAAAAATTGCGTCAGTTGTTTTATAATTGTTAATCTTATTGTATGTAGTTTCTGTTCCCTCCCCATCCACCGCGATTTTTCTCTGGGTTATTTGTCTCTAATAATATAGAGATACGAATGGCAAATTTGGAAGAACTATTTTTGAGCTGTACATTCAATGTACAATTTACTTTCATTGGATCAGTCTACAGATAAAAGGACAGTATTGCCATGGATTCTCCTTAGGGTCCTCTCCTTGTAAACTGTTTTATGGTCAGCGCAGATTATGCAGTTAACAGCTAGCTCAAAGACTTCGGTTAGGCATCAAACGCACATTCTAAGCCACCGCATCTCTTTCCCTCACATGCCGAACATTTTCGATCCCTGTACCTACGATTAAAGGACGAAATTCTGTGGACTCTATTTCAAACTGTATCTACAAGTTCACCTGCAGTTGCGGTGACATACACTTATATAGGCGTCGGTGGCACAGTTGTTAGGACTCTCGCCGACCATGCACGTGGTCCGGGATTCGATCCCCTGCCGACGCACACCCGATATCTATGGTCGGACTACCGATATCCATGCTGAAAATTCCATACTTGTACTGAAAATACGGTGTGGCATCAAGCTGTAATCAAAATACAAAAAATGAAAAAAAATAGAAATAGAATGTTCCAATGTGGTCGTCGAAAAGAACATGTCCTAAAATGGTTACTAAATAATATAGAAAATCCCAATGCAATTATTAATCTGAACAGAAATCCATCATCATCATCCATTGCAAAACACTTATTAATGTCAGGTCACAAAATCAATATTAATGACTGTTTCACAATTATTTCATCACATAACTCTAATTCAAGGTTGGTTATTAAAGGTGATGGAAGCACTTTGGGGATTAATCATATGCAGCCTAAACTGTGTGCACAAAAAACAATAGACTTCAACCTTCACCTACCATGGACTACTTGACCTATTTAAATATGACTGGTCATTAGTGTGTACTTTTGTTTTATATAACTGAGTAATTGTCATGAACTTTATTTTATTATTGTTAACCATGTTAGTTGTAAAGCGGTTGTAAAGAAACTACAAAATAATAGTAATAATTTGCTTCATTCCAGAAACAGTACTAGTGGTACAGTGTGGAATTTTCAGCACATATCTACAATATTTGCATCTAATTTTACCGACATTTAAAATAAGTACTAAGCAAACAAAAAAATAAAGCCAACAGCAAAAAAAGCAGGATAAACACAAAATAATTGTAAATGCGAAAAAGTACCAAAGTCTACCAAGGTCTAATGCAGTGTTTGTGGTGGGAGTGTGAGTAATCCTGACGATATCATCTCGCGAATGTCTTCTAAATGCCTTATTCAAATTCGTCAATTGAAGTCAACAATTCGAAGTTCTCAGCTGTATAAAAAGGCATGTAGATGACACCTTTATTATTTGTAATAGTGATTATAATTTGAGTAATATATAAAGTGCATTTAATGACCGTCATTCAGTGATAAAATCCACACTCGAAATGGAGTACGAGTCTAACCTTCATTTTTTCGACGTGAACTTACGGAGGAGAACTGGTGGAACTTTGAAGAGAGCTGTCATAGAATGGTCAAGTGACAAATGTTTACAGCTGTGTACCCATCAGTCGTTTGATCACGCTATACTGAAATTCAACGCAGATGTGGTCTTGATGCTGAGGGGGAAGAGTTAAAAATTCCTAATGGAAAGTGCATTTTCGCCATGGTTTATAGACAAGGACATAAAGTTAAAACTTATGAAATATAATTTAACGTCTATAATCAAGAGTATGTTGTGTATGAACTTGGCATTTAAAGGTGATTTAGCTGCCAACATCCTTAGAAGAAGGATCTTACAGTCCCTGGAGAGGAAATTCTCTGTAGCATAGTTGAGAATTACATCTTCTAGTCTACCATTAATGTTGAATAACTTGAAAGACAAGACCTCACAGCTGACCAATTCTGTGTGCGTCTATCAATTCACTTGCTTTTGTGGAACTAGGTGTATCGTTCATTCGACTCAGGTTTCGTCAGAAAGGGTGTAGGAACACTATCCTGCTCAGTAATGAGGAGGTAGAAGTGCAGCGAAATGAAGCGCAATCGTTGAACATCCGGTGGAGACGGGTCATTTTAGTTCCCCGACCTCTTTATTTAAAATAATCTAAAAGGTGATCCATACGTATTGTTGAAGCGTTGGCAATTGAAATATAAAAGCCAGATCTTTATATATGCAGAAAGTTAGTTCATAATCCGTCTTTGTTAAGGTATGATAACTCCTATTCGTACTTTAGCTCTACTTATTTTTCGTTCTGTTTTATTCACTTTGTATATCCTTCTCTTATTAAATCGACTGCCTGACTGACTGACTGCTTTCAACAGAGAACTTTGCACAGATGTGCAGCAGTTCAACTTGCTACACTCCATGTAGCACACAAACCAAGAGAAGAAAGTAAAAGGGAATGAAAAATAGAGACAGTAAACAGAGATATGAGGCAAAAAGAATAGTAGTATCTAAGAATCACATAGTTTTATTGCGTATTATAAGTCACAAGGAGTGGATGCATCTGCTCCAGCCATTGAGAACGAGGAGTTTGAGCCATATCATTACCAATTGTCTTCAGCCACTGGCTTTTACCATTCTGAGAACGCCAACCAGCAAGTCTACACCTTCCTAATTGGCTTAAACTAACTATGATAGATTTCAATGATTGATGCCATTTTTTGGTTTGACCACCACTGGCTCTTTTCCAACCTGATTCACCCTATGTCAGCTAACATTGCCCATCGAGGAATGCGATGACTAGGTTAGGCATGCGTAACACATGTCCTAACCATCTCAATCGATGCACCTGCTTCACAACCTCGTCGATTGATTTCCCCTGCTTACCTAGCACTCGACGCCTAACCTCAATATTGCTCACTTTATTATACCACTTAACACTGGAGATAGAATGCAGGCACGTATGATCAAAGACAGCTGGTTGGGCTTTTTTGTCTTCCACTTTCAATGGTCATGTCCCACAGCCAGCCACAAAGGAGTACGGAACGGACTGCTGAGAAGTACACACGCCCTTTGGTCACGTCTACGCCAGAGATGGCATAAATTGGCATATGCGAAACTAGCCTTCTGTATCGGTGCTGAGATTTCGTCAGCGATCAACCCGTAGGTGCTGTTAGCATTAATTTCACTTCGAGCAAAGCGGTGGCCTGCTTAAAACTTGGGCTGCCAACAACCTCCATTAGTATATTACGTATAATTTCTCTTATTCAGTTTGTTTAAATATATTAAAGTGTGGTCTCTAATAGTATTGTTTATTCTGGTGAGTATTTAAAATATCTACAGCATTCTGATTCGCAAGTTTCTACTAAGCATGTTAAAAAGCATTATCCGCGGTAGATGGCAGCTTATCCCAATACATGAGGTGATCGCTCCTGAATGGTGTGTCCTTTGTTCACAAAATGTACTCCTCAACATTTTATCGCAAAGATTAAACCTAAAATTTGGATACGTTACGTGGACGACACATTTATAATTATCAAAAGAAACGAGTTAAATAAAACTCACACCTCAATAAGCAACGTCTTCAACGACTTCAAATTCACAAGAGAAGAGGAATCAGAGAACAAAATCTCATTTTCGGACGTCTTATTCAAGCGAACAACCACAGGGGAATTAGAAACCCAAGTTTATAGAAAATCAACTCACACAGATCAAATACTGAATTACAACAGCAACAAACCAATAACACACAAAAGGAATTATATACAAACACTATTCAAGAGGACCACCGTTCATTTCAGCAATTCAGATTGAGGAAAATTTAAGAAAGATATCTCATGGGCGTCTTCCGAAAGAATCGATGGATATCCACGGGATTTCATCAAAAGACATATACCCCCGAGCCAATCAACCAAATCAAATACCCCCAAGGAAAGCACAAAGAAAACAGCCCTACTAAATGTAGAATACACCTCAGAAATCACTACAAGACTCTTCAAACCTTTAGGAATTGACGTCTCACACAAACCAACAAAATCACTTCACTCGGCTGGCTCTACGGCAACGAAAAGACTCAAAAGTGAAAGAAGATAAAACCAACATCATCTACAAAATAAATTGTAACGACTGCGAAAAACACTACATTGGCCAAAGTGGACGTCCCCTTCGTCTTCGTATCCACGAACATAAACCAGCCATCAAAAGACATGACATCCACTCCCTCAATATCAATGCATACTGACAGCGACGGATATCAATTCGACTGGGACAACGTTCAAATATTAGACGGAGGAAAGACCAAGGATGCCAGAGAATGTTTAGGAGCCTAGTATTCCAGTGAATCATCAATCAATAGACACATCGAGATAGACAAAATTTACCAATTGATGAGAAGGAAACCTAACACACAAAGGGTCAAAGTTCAAGTCAAAGAAACAATCCGTTCCAATACAAGTAGGCTAGAGAGTGTGAAAACACACAAAAGCAACGAATCACGTTCAAGGTCACCAGGAGAGATGATTGATAAACCCGTGGATAAATCTAAAAGCTCACTTCAAATTGAAGTATGCGCTGAAGATATCACCTAGTAGGGTGATGAAAGCTTCGCAAATTAACTATCCAGCTCAGAGAACACAACCACATCAAAAAGGAATACATACATATATGCATATATATGTATATATACGTATATATTAATAACCTGGGATAACCTTATTATCCTGATGTTTCGTTTCATTATGACTTCCTCAGATCCTCCAGTGGTACAGCGGCAGAATGCTTGCTAACTACGCATGTGGTCTGGGTTCAGTCCCCAACCAACACACTCCTACACCTCACTAAGCCGGTGGTAAAGAGGGAAGGTCGGGCGTGAGGCTAGCAACCCCATCGCGTGAAAATGAACACCACTGCTACAGAAACTTCAAAGCTCTAGCTTGAAGCCGTGTATTCCATGAGGAACATAAAGGAAAAGAAGAGACTTTCTCACAGCAGTCCATACTGGGAGACTGTTTCATCGTAATAATAAACAAAGCGTAGGTTAAAATTGTATTATAAGTGGTTTTATTAAACACTATTGGTTGTTCACAGCTATCGAGGACAGAAGAAGCAAACTGGAACCGCATTATTCTGCACCAGTGTTTGTTTTCCCTCTGTTTGAACGTTTTGAACTCAGAATATTTTTATAAATTACCACAGCGATCTTGGGATTTATTCCCTTCAATATTATATTGTCATCTTTGTTCCTCTTTTTGAGAAACATTGGTTGCGTCATATGTAAATATATATATATACATACATGTATATTCGTTGGATACTAGTAACTAGTGTAATGTGTCTAGTCCTTTCTTTGGTGAAGACTGAATTCTATTAGTCAGCTTTGTAATGTGGCCACCATTCTAGGTAGCTCCCTATCACGGTGAAGTGCACTGTGATTTGTTAATATAAGACATTTGGAGGCAATGGGTAGGAAGCTTTGCATCACCTAGGTTTCATGCTATTTGGCCCTAACCGGTTAGCAAGGCATATATGCAACCTCGAAGGAACTCATGTACCTCACTCGGATATTCGTACCCTCCTCACCCAGTGACTGCTGCAATCTGGGCTGTTCGCACTGGCTAGCTATCAACATTCTGTAGGACTGTATTGGATACATTTGATTGGACACTATTTGGTAATTAATGTAATTTGTGTAGTCCTTTGTGGCCACATTGCAAACTTGACTAACAGAATTCAGTCTGCACCAAACAAATGACTAGGCTTATTACACTAATTGCCAAACACCGTCCATTCAAAGGTATCCAGTACCATCCTGTAGGAGGCAAATAGCGAACCAGAGCGAATAGCTCAGTGGCAAACATCTCTGGCTGCAGCAGTCACTGGTTGACGCGAGCTCGAATCTCAGAAGAAATATGAATTCCTTCAAGATACGACTTGTTGTTTGTTGGGTGCCAACTAGCAATAAACGTGGGTGCTATCAGAGCTTCCTTCCGACTGCCTTCAACCGTCTAATATGCATATACATATATATGCACAGAAATACTATGATGTGTCTATCTATATAACATGATTATTCTTAATTATCGTTCAATATTTTTATCTCTGAAGGACTAAAGTATCATAAAATTGCAGCGAAACTGTTAAGCTTCATTAATCAGGTTGTATGTATTTGAGAAGATACTGACGAAATAAAATGGAACCCTTCCTTTATCCTGCTGTATGTGTTTGCAAGACTGATTCGTTGAGAATCATAAAATGGGAATTCATGTAGGGATCCTCCTTCACTTGATGCTGGTGCGCCTAATTATTCTTTCATATGTCATGCAGTAGATGTTATGATCTCAAGTGCTACAAGTGCAAATAGTGACTGCTTCTCTGAATTAAATACAAACCATGTCCTCAAGTGTCTCAAATCCTTGAAAGCTACCCAGTCACTTAGCCCAGATGGTGTACCAGCGATTATCCTCAAAATATATGCTGACATTTTATTTCATCCTCTCACTGGTATTTTCAATGAATCGTTTTCCACTAACATTGTGCCTGCTTCTTGGAAGGACATTAAAATTGTTCCTGTGCCTAAATCATCAAGTGGACCAAGTGTTAAGTTATAGACCTACTGCCATTACTTCACCATTTTTAAAAATAATAGAAACGCTGATTTAACTTAACTTGGAGAACCATAACTGAAGGCTTTGAACGACCCTCAACAATTCGCCTATAAACACAGAAGGTGTACTTTAGATGGTACTATCGTCTTATGTCATAATATTGCCTCTAATTTGGACTGAGGTTCCGAATATGTTCTGGTGACTTCCTAGATTACACATCCGCCTTTGACTCTGTACCTAGGCCTCTTTTGTTAAACAAGCTTACTGCGATATAAGTGAAGTGCTGGACTAATAAGTGGTTGAATTCTTACTTTTCTGATAGAAAGCAGTAAACTGTTTATAATCGAAAGCTCTCAACTCCTTCACTTGCTCTACCTGGTGTTCCGAACTCAAGGTGGTTTTCTTTCTTTGTTCCTGTTTTCTTTCTTCTTACAGGACTTGCCCCATTCCGGCGAAGTCAATTTTGTTGGGCATGCTGATGATCTGACTGTTTCTATGGTAGCAGTTATTTATCAATCAGATTGTTCCAGAATGAATAACTTTCTAATATAAATTAGTCAGTTCTCCTTTTCGAATGGTCTTAAGCTTAATCCCTCCAAATGTTAGTCAGGTGGTTAATTTCATTTTCAGACAAGCAAGCACGACTTACGTGAACTGCTTAGTTCGCACGGTTCCACTATCATAGATGACACTAAAATTGAAACTAAATCGAATGTTAAATACCTTGGACTGCGCATTACCCCTTATCATTTTTCCCGGTCATCCTACATCATGTTAGTTTCCAAAAAGATATTTCGTTTGACGTTCTATGTAAGGAAGTCAAGACGATCTGGTATCATTCTGTCTTTATTGTTAACGTTTATTAATTCTTGTACTCTACCCATTCGTCTTTATTTTCCCCCCTTAATATTACCCAGGCTACTAAAGAAAGACTTTATTATACTGCGTAGGGCGCTAAAAGCCATCAAGATTCATGCAAAAAAATTAACAAATATTATCCTGTCAGAATCTGAACATCCTCTGTATGCACAACTCTGCCCACTTGCATCTCATCAGGTAGGTAGAACTAGAAGCAACTATATAGAAGACTATATACCTTGTTTGGCCGGGACACATTTAATGTGGTGAGAAAGGTGTGTAAGGCAGGAAACACTACCAACTTACTGAGAAACTCTAAGGAAACGGTCCCATTTCTTCCATTGTTATATTGTTGTTGGTATTTCCGCTTAATTATATATCCATATTCATATTGAACAATACTATCAATGTAAATTCCGTGTTTTAATTACTACCCCTGTTATGAGACAGTTAGATGCAATACTCTACTGTACTACATGTCCTGAAAATTCCATATTTGTACCAAAAGTATTGTTGGGAATAAAGCTGTTAATATTATTATTATAACTAAAAAATAAAGCATGTTTGCATACATAATAATACTGATGGCTTCACCAATAACCATCACAGTAGCAACAGACACTTTAGAATAAAAAGATTTGGACAAGTTTCAACCTTTTGCAAATGTACCATGAAGGTATTTAGATGACACATCCACAGCGTTGAATGCCTTTATTTATCGATTTATTTTAACTTCCTTGTGATTTTGAAAATTATTTTATCCTTCATTTTTTATTAGTGATAGCGGTTGTGGTATATAAGGCAGATTGGGAGAAGTCAGAATTCATTGGATGGTTAGTGGATTCCTTCCTG
>OX235274.1:138229495-138268731 GCA_944472155.2 Trichobilharzia szidati | reverse complement strand
GCCGTGCGTCTCCATTGCGTTCGGTTCTCTGCTAGAGTCTTCACCTGGCTCCAAGTCTGCCCACACGTTTTCATCTCCTCTTCACATGACCTCCTCCAAGTCACCCTCGCACTGACGACCAACTCGCCGCTTCCCTTTCGGGTTCCACTCGAGTGATGGCTTGTCTAGTGATGTCACTTGATGGTTTCCTCAGAGTATGGCCAATCCATCTCCATTTCTTCCTGCCTATTTGTTTCACAATCGGTTCCTGCTGTGTTGGTTCGCTCCCAGAGATCCCTGTTGCTGATCTTTTCTGGCCGGCCATCTGATCTTGAGTATTGAGTGAAGACAACTGTTAATGAAGGTCTGTAGTTTGTTTGAGATGCTCTTTATGACGCGCAGTGCAAGTCTCTGATCCGTATAGTAGCACTGACTGACTTCACATTGGAGTTGAAAATCCGGATCTTATTTTTGATGCTGAGTGCTGTTGACCTTCACACAGACTTGAGAGTAATGAAAGCTTGTCTTGCTTTTCCGATTCTTGCTTTGATATCCTCGTCAGTTCCGCCTGTAGTTGAAACGATGCTTCCCAGGTCGGTAGGTAAAAGAGGTTGTTTCTTTCAGGTTCCTCCCATTTATGCTGATCGTTGTCTGTTGTTGTTGTTCTTGCCCAGTGGTGTAGTCAAAGAGATTACCACTGAGCTATTCGAACTCATAAATGACCTCCTGTAGGACAGCATTGGATACTTTTGATTGGACACTAGGCAGTAACCGAGTATTTGCCAATCAAGTCGTAAACGTCAGACAAAAAATAAAATGTATCCTCTAGAGTTAACAGGTGAACGCAAATCAAAAAAAGAATATTACTCACATGTATATATGCTTCTAGAGTTTTCCCAGTTAAACTTTGAAATTCTTTCTTTATTATTCCCAAATCAATTTCACAACGAGATACAATTATACGAATTAGTGTTTTATTGTCTGTGCCTAAACCTTTCATCGACTTGTGTAGTTTTTCGGCGAAATACTTTGGTTTATTTTTAATACAAGAAACTGAAATAAAACAAAAATGGGACAGAGAAACAACAAAAAATTTTTAAAAATTCATGATTTTAATGTCAGTAAAAAGTTTGGAGATTCTAGAATAAATCAAATAAATTATAATTATCTTGTGGTGAGAGCTGTGTGCAAGCCAAAAATCAAACAACAGTTTACGTCAATGTTTACGTCCCAAATCGGGGTCATGAGAAAAAGACAATAACAAAGCTTAACCTTGAGGAACTCAACAACCAATCACAGCAGACTTAACGTGTGCAAATACGATTCGCAGATATATGGCCTCACTATCTAAGAAACGGCCACAAAGAGATGACAGAATAACCTTCAGCAAGGAAACAACCAATCAGAAGACGTTGCTTCTCTGCTAACAATAACGTTAATAATAATGTGCATAAAAATCTATAAATATCTGTTGATTTTCTGAATAAACGATCTGTTGCCTGGCCCTTATCTTCTGTTGTTACAATATTACAATTACAATTACTCAACAATACTAAGAACGACCAGAGATAATTCAAAAGGTAGAATAGTAGATTCTAAGAATTATTAAAAAGAAAGTTGCAGAGAAGAAAATTTTCCTTTCGACGAAGTCATCAACTAGGCTGTACATTCGTGTATTTTTATTACATGTGTGTGAGAAAGTTGCAGAATTATTTCCTGTCAGAGGTCAGATTAATAAAATTACTAAGTATTTTGATTGGACTAGTCTAGTGTGATGGTCTAGTTCTTTCTTTGGTGCAGACTGAATTCTATCAGTCAGGTTTGCAATGTGGCCACCATTCGAGGTAGCTCGCCATCATGATGCACATTGATTTGATGATATTAGATTGTTGGAGACAATCGGCACGAAGCCTTGGACCATCTGAGATTCGAACCCGTGACACTAGTTACTAGTGTCCAATCAAAATTATGCACTACAATCCTACGGGAGGTCAATCGCGAGCCTGAATAGCTCAATGTTAACGTCTCTGACTTCAGCACTGGGTGACGCGGGTTCAAATTTCAGAAGGGACATGAGTTCCTTCGAGGTTGCAGATACTCCTTGATGACTGTTGAGTGCCAACTAGCACGAAACCTAGGTCCAAGCAGTGCTTCCTGCCGATTGCCTCCAACTATCTATTATCATAAAATTACAAAGTGTAACAAACGGAAGATAGGTAGCGGTACTATTCTATAAATATTTCAGGTCAAAGGTCAAATTAAAAATTACAATGTGTAATAATCAGGAATTACTAGAAATTACTAGAAAACTAGTCAGTTTGTATAATTACGGGTTAAGGATGTAGTATTAACGAAATGGGTAGGAGGTTCGGACATAAACAAAAACAGTAACCAAATCTAATAATGCATATAGGGATTTAAAAGGTAAATATAACAAATAAACTGGAAGGGTAGACAAGAAAGGCAATAGGATAATCATTATTGGTGAGACTGACTTTTCATGATGGCCACGGTAGGGATAACAGTTGCACTGGACGTATTTCTTTTAGACACATAGAATAGCCTTGAGTTTTTGGAACGTCAGTGCCTCAGCTATTCCTTGATGTCTTGATTTCACTCCCTTTGGTAGGCTGGATCGAATATTATATATAGCTTTGAAGGGGCTCTGACCTATGACCGGGAATAATTCTGGAACTTTCTTAAACATGGAATATAAATACACAGATGTACAGCCTAGTTGATGTCTTCATCGAAAAGAAAATTTGCTTCGTTGCAACCGTCTTTCTAAATAATAGTAGATTCTCAAGTATTGGTTCTGTAGGGATTTTGTTTGATTCCATGGAGGACTTCATCATGAGCTGACATCAGTTAGAGAACCACTGGAAAACCTGAGAGTACTGGACAGCTGTTTCGTCCTAATTTGGGACTCTTCAGTAGATTCATTTGAATTAGTGAGACGAATGGAAAAGCACTAAAACAGATAGTTACTAGTCAGCTTTGATGTAAGCAGTCTCTACACTAAAATACACAATCAAATAGCTACTGATGCACTGGGAATGAGACTAGACGAAGATGATGGCCTAAAAGACAGGATACAATTATCTGTAGAAGAGATGATAATAAAAGGGGTTGAATTCTGTCTGACAACAACATATTCTACTTTTGAAGGAAAAAAATACCAACAAAATGAAAGAGGAGAGCCATGGGATCTCCCATCTCCCCAATAATAGCTGACATATTCATGGATTTTGGGGAAGAGAATGCGCTTAAACCATTCAGGTCATCAATAAAATGTTGGTGGAAATATATAGATGATACGTTAGTTATAATGAAAAAGAATGTTGAGAAATTCTTCTCACACACATAAACAGTCATGTCGACTCAATAAAATTCATTATGGAAATAGAGAATGAAATTGGAGAACTGCATATGTTAAACTGCAACGTACCAAGAGTAACAGATGGTAGCATAAAATCGACGGTATGTAGAAAAAAACTACACATTCTGGAAGATTCCTTGATCATCACTCAGCTCATCCACTCATGGTAGAACGAAGGTTGATACAGGGTCTTGCAGACAGAATACGTAGACTTCCGACAACACCAGATGACCAACGAAAAGAAATAAATGTCTTATTCAAAATGTTACTCAACAACAACTACCTAAAAGAATTTATCAAAGATAATGTAGAGAAGAGAAAAAAGAGGGTAAAACCAGAGAATGACAAGAAGGAGGATTTCAAGAAAATACAATCACAATACCATACAAAAATGTTACATGAGAATCATTTCGGATATTAGTGGACTAGAAAGGCAAATACTTAGGAGAAAACGCCATCACTGGCCAGAAATCATGCAAATCGAAGATATGTAAATCCTTTAAAATAAATCTGGCACGATCATTATAATAAATGTATTTTGTGCTTCCCAATGAATGACTTTTCGTTATTTAGTGCTGCTAATAACTTGATCAAAGTAGTACCATTAAACCAGAGTTTACAAAATCTCAGCTTGCATATAGCTACTTACTCATTGCTCCTCAGCATAAGGGCATTTTTACGTTGTTGTCAAGTTGGTAAAGATAACAAAACCATGTGTAGATTGTTGGATTTGATGGGTGTATAAAATTATAAAAGCAGCATGTGTTTACATAATGAAACTTCTTGCCACATTCGTGTTGATTTTGTCTCTTCATGGAGGAGGGAGGTGTTGTAACCAGGTCAAATTCTGATTTGGTCCATCATTCATATTCATCAGACAATTTGGATTCCATTTGATATGAAGTGTTTCTGATGATATCAGACGTTCTTTGGAATTTCTGAAATTTTTCTGGATGATGATTTCAATATTGTCAGAATCAGTTTTGTGGCCTGATTCTATAGCGTGTAAACCTATGGCTGGTAATTTTTCAACCTTTTCTAGTTCAAATGGATTTCTAGGTAGTCGAATGGATACTCTATGGTGTTCATTTCTTCTGATGAGGAACGATGATTAAATAGTTATTTTTAAGCTGTGATTTTGTAAATTCTAGTTTAATAATACTACTTTGATAAAGCTATTAGCAGCAGCATTAAATAGCGAAACGTCAGTAGAAACAACAGTATCGTTTTTTTTATTGATTCATTGGGAAATACAAAACAGGTCTTTATTATAATGAATATCATATACCCAGTGCCCAAATTTTTCCAAACTGTTAAAAGTGAACTTGGTTTGGACATATATAAACCCAGTATAAAGTCGTACTCTTATGTGATGTTCATCAATGTCTATACAAGGAAATACATTAAAACTCTTCTGGTTCCACAGAGTATTGATGACAAGTGCTTTTAAAATAAGCTACTCACTTACAAAACAGGAATACGATGAAAAATTAACTGAGACCAGACTTCCCAACAAATGTAGTGATGTGATGACTAATACGAAGAGTAGGTAAGTCACGACGAAGTACAGCCCATTTGTGAATCACGAGAATGATGAAGTAGCGAGACTGAAAGTGACAGCGACAACAAGAGGGGAATTAACACCGAATACCAACAAGTTGGTTGAATACGACTCCAAAATGACACCTTTCAGTCACTGCTGACTTGATACATTTACTTTATAGGTGTGACTACCTTCAATCTTTTGTGAATAATACTAATGACAATGAAGAGAATCTCAAACAAACTACAGACCTTCATCAACAGATGTCTTGGCTCAATACTACCTAAGATCAGATGACCGGTCTGAAAAGATCAGCAACAGGGACGGATCTCTGGCGATGAACGAACCAACCCAGCAGGAATCAACTGTGCAACGAATATGCAGAAAGAAATTGAGGTGAATTGGCCATACTCTGAGAAAACAAACCATCAACAAGTGACATCGCACGTCAGGCCATCGCTCGAGTGAAACCCGAATGGGAAGCGGCGAGTTGGTCGTCAGTGAGAGGGTGACATGGAGGAGGAGGTGGTGTGAAGAGGAGATGAAAGCATGTGGGCAGATATGGAGCCAGGTGAAAACATTGGCAGAGAACCGAATGCAATGGAGACGTGCGGCTGAAACCTTATGTTCCTCTAGGAACTAAACGAAACAACAATAATATAACTAATGACAATAATAATAATAGTAGTAAGTGATTATAACTCCTTTGAAGTATTCACATTATCGATTAATTCACAACACTAACCAATTGATAGAAAGGCACGCAGTGTATCTCCATGCATTTCTGCCTTTAAAGTATCTTCAATATTGCGTTTTCCAATGGTTGTATACTCTTCAAACACCAAACGCAAATGAGCATATGATCTTGAAACGAGTATTTGAACAAATCTGTGAAACAGATGGGAAAATGATGATGCACATAATACGATTATAAAAATAATTTTTAGAGATTTTGCTAAAGCAAATAAACTTTTAAAATCAAAAAGATCGTCAATAAACGTGATTTGTCAATTTATAGGTAGCAATCTGAAAAATTTCTATTCGACCAACGGGCAATTAATTTCCCCATGAAAAAAAAGGCTTTGCGTAGGCGGATACAGTTAGCATATGGATGATCTGACACAGCCACAAAGAGATGCAAGGTTAACTTTCTGTGAGGAACAACCAATCAAAATACTGTATTTCCTACTAACAATAATCTACAATAATGTACATTAAAATATATAAATATGTGTTGATTTCCTTAATAAACGATCTGTTGCCTGGCCCTTGTCTTCTATTGTTACGACAGTAGTGGTCGGGCTTGCATATTGCAATGATTCAACAAGCTACACTGGCTATAACTAATTTTCCTGTAGGTTTTACAATGCTAGGAAGACTGTTAGAATAGCGATTAGGCTAAAAACAGTTACCGGAATAGCGAGTGATTCTTCTTGTCACTATGCTAGAGGTCTGTGACCAAAGTTGAACTGCTGGGGAAGGGAAATGTAATGGCAGTAAGGTTTTTCCTTTAGAAGAGCAGCATGCCAGCTATACTGCCTCCCCACTCTACGGTTATCCATAGCCGGTGGTAAGTTACTAACTAGTAGAGAACCAAACCTTAAGGGTAGTTCAAACAGGCGATGTGTGACTGGCCGCAAGTAGTTGTAACCTAGGCTCTGTGGACACATACCCCAAGAAAATATCGATTTCCACGGTGTGTAGGCAGCTGAAAAGTAACACCCACCTACACTCTTCTAAACGCACATGCTTAAAATCGTATAAAATATGGATGTGTTTTAGATCAAAGTAAAAATAAAAGTTAATCAGACAATGGATCTTGTCAGTTGATTTTCTGATTTGTACGAGGGCTATACTGCCGATCGAATTCGATAACGTCAACGACATTTGATATCAGTTGATGTGGCATGCATTAATTATAATTCTGCGACTAGGATCCGATACGGAGAAGCAATAACCAAGCCTTTTGAAGACCGACTACCAAATACTGATTTGCGATCCCTTCTGAATCCTAGGGTCCATGCATATAAGGAAAAAAGATAGACCGGTCCATGCCTGTGACAGCGATTTATTTTAATATGCAAACAAACAATATATATAAACATTACCGACATAGAAAACTGGAGCCGACAAATAAACAATAAAAGTTTGCTATAGTTGTGCTCTCTAAGCTGGATGGTTTATTTACGAAGCTTTCATTACCTCCTACTAGGCAACATCTTCAGCGCATACTTCAGTTTGAAGTAAGCTTTGAAGATGCCTCACGAGTTCATTAGTCATCCTTCCTGGTAACCTTGAAGGTGATTGTCGTTTCTGTGTGTTATCTCACCCTATAGTCTATTGTATTGGTATTGATTATTTCCTTGAGCTGATGTCTGATCATTTGTGTGTGACATTTTCTTCTTATGGATTGGTAAGTCTCGTCTGTATCAATATGTCAGCGAATTGCCAATTCACTTGAATACCAGGCTTCTAAAACTCCTCTGGTGTTTTTGGTTTTTTATCTGTCTAATATTCGAATGTTGTCCCAATGGAATTGATGTCCATGGTTGTCTGTAGGCAGTGATGTGAGACAGTGATATCATGTCTTTTGGCGGCTAGAAGACACAATAACCACCCCCTCATATCACTGCCTACAGAAAACCATGGACATCAATTCGACTGTGACAATATTTATAATATGCTCAACAAAATAGTTCGGTTAACTGAAATGAGAAGACAGGTATGAGCAGCCAGTTCTACGAAGTAGAAGTGATACATCTGCTGAAAACTGGACAGATTCCTTAATGATTCTAGTGAAACAAAAACTTGGCCATCAGTTGCATCTAATAGTTTAGAAGTTGACATGTCAAGCTAACAAACTGTAGACCTTCAAGTATTGGTTTGTAGGGATTTGATTGATTGGTTACAGGATTTCATCGTGAGCTGACATTGGTTAGGTAACCATTGGAAAACCTGGGAGTACTGGACAGATGTTTCGTCCTAATTTGGGACTCTTCAACAGTACACACCCACCGGGGAAGTCGTCACCAGTAGGCTGCAGTAGGCAGGGTGTGAGGACAATTACTCGCCGAAGATACTGGCTAACGGTCGCGCTACGTCGTGGATCGGCAGAAGTTAGAATTCATGGGCTGGCCATTGGATCGTGCCCCAGTGGCTTAATGGTCTACGAGCTCGCCTTGTAACCAGAAGGTCCTAAGTTTGAACCGCGGTGGGTAAGTACTGATGAAGTGTCCCAAACTTGGACGAAACGGCTAGCTGTCCAGTACTCCCAAAAGGTTTTCCAATGGTCCTCTAACCAATGTCAGCTCATAAATGAAATACTGTAACCAAACTGTAGACCACTAATCTGAGTCTTCTAACATGACCTCAGCTTAACTTTAAACTCCAGTTATTATCGATCAGTTAACCATTCTATTAAAATGGTGGATTTAAAAGTTATTTTCCAGAATTCACTTTAACAACCTTGCCTAATTTACTAGTTTAACAGTTTTCTAGGCAGTCTTAAGCCCCCAAAACGATAAAAAGTTGAACGTGGGACTAACGACGCTACCCTGGAAAAGTTAACCAAGCTGCTACGGAAACTTTAACGCCCAGAATTTAAAAAGTATACCTAGAAGAATAGAGAGTGAAGAATAATCAACCTACTTGGATTCATCTGTTCCTAATTTTTGTTCACCTGCCCTGTATAAACTTTCTGCATCTCTTCGAGCAAGTTCTGTATCGACTTTTGTTGATTCATCTCTATTGGCTTGTAGAAGAGCAACGCAAACACGCTTGAAATGACGTGATGTATCACCTTTTATATCATTTTCCAAATCACGATTAGGGAATACTAGTGATACAAAGTAAGAAAAAATAAAAGGTATGTTAATTTTGCCAGGCGTTCTAAGTGAATACAAGAGTAAGACAAGGCTGGCTGACTGCCTATTATCACCTACGATGATATTCTTAATTTTGGTGGACTGTAATATGTGTCAGACTGTGCTCGGGGAATGACAAGACAGGAATTCGTTGGACCGATACAAAGACTCTAGAAAATCTGAATTTCACTCGGGGATGACTTATGTTTAATGTCACACAAACTCGAAGACTTACAGGTAGGAGAAAGCGAACAAACAGGCTGAAGAAGCTGACAGAGAAGACAGGACTCCAGGTGAACGTAGAGAAGACGGAGATGATGAAGATTACTGACCAACCAACGAACAGCAACAGCAATAACAACAACCAACACCAATCACCATCAACGTGAGAGAAACAGCGTCTCAACTACAGGCGAAACGGAAGATGTCAAAGTCAGAATCGGAAGGGCAAGTCACGCCTTCATCATCCTGAAACCAGTTTGGAAATCTTCCGCTCTCACTCAGCATAAACAACAAGATTCGGATTTTCAACACCAATGTGAAGTCAGTCAGTTCTTCTATACGGGTCGGAAACGCACTGCGCGTCACGCAAACGATTTATAACAGGCTAATGCAGAATTTTATCAACAGCTAATCCCTTCGCTGGCTGTCTTTATACTGAAAATCAAATGGCCAGAAAGAATTAGTAACAAGAAACTCTGGCTGGCAACAAACCAACCGAGAGGCGATTGCTCAACGAATATGTAGGAGAAAATGCAGATGGGTTGGTCGGGCATATATTGAGGAGGTAGTTAAATAACATCAAGCGCAATACAGGTCTTCGCCCAAATGGGATCCGAATAGGAAGCGACGAGTGGGTCGTCAGTGAGAGGATGATATGGAGTGTGGCTAGGAGAAGGAGATGAGAGATTATGAGCATTGTGGGTGCCGCTGAACAGGAAGGTAGATAATAGAACAATGTGGAGATGTGCTGCTGAAGTCCTATGTTCCACTCAGAACTCAAGGGAATAATAAATAAGTAAAAATAAATAATTCTGTACATGTAGTATCAAGTGTGTATATATGCCAACAACTGATTGGTTTTAAAGAGTTAAGAAAATGATATACAACAATAACAGGGAGTATTAGCTTGATAAACATTCTGCACATAAATGTGTTATCACTATAGAGGTGATCACGATCTATTACACATTTCAAAATGAAATCAATACAGTTATTATATTTTCGTCAAGAACCAATATCAGTTAGAGAGAGTGAGAGCAATAAGAACCACTAAGGACAACTATTTCTGTCGTCTTTTATTGAGATTATTCAGTGGCTTACACCAATAAATCCATCAAGAATTCAACAACCCAGGACCTTCGGTTAACGAGACTAATCTCACAGACCATTAGGTCACCTGAGCCGGTGGAATTCAATGTCCTCTGAATTCTTACTTTGTGAAATCATGAAATAGTGTTAGCCTCACCACTGCTTTAGGTGAGCGTCCAATTCACCTTGATATTGGTGGATTTCATTGGTCATGACTTCCACTGCCGCTTCAGCAGATCCATCCAGTGGCCATCAGTGTACTGGCGATTATTATTCAGATTAAAGGATTTGTGGAGATTTTCATCATGAACCAGTATCAGTTAGAGAGATGTAGATGATGCACATTGAAGGTACTGGTGAAATCAGCTCTAGATCACGAGTCGATAAAGTTAGAATTCAGGGCTGACTGAATTCCAGCCCATGTGGTTGAATCATCAAAGAGCTTGTTCTCGTAGCGTAAAGGTGCTAGGTGTGATACTTGGCGGGGTCATAGATTAGCACTGATAAAGAGTCCCACAACAGGACGAAACAGCTGTCCAGAGCTCCTTACTAGTTTTAAATCATCTCTCTAACTCATGTTGATTGGTTCATGACGAAAATCTAAACATTTTAATACACCAAAAAACCACACAAAGCGTACAGTCTGAAATCAATACATTTATCTCCTGGTTCAACTGTTATGTTTATAACTAACAACTCAATCAGCATTTGTGAATTCTATGCTGCCGAATTCTTTTTGTTTCGATGCTGTTAGCTTTATACTGAAGCAATCTGTAGGATTCTCAGTGGAATTCATTGCATGATGATTTTAATTCGTCCAGAATCTTCAAATAAAATAATACATGAAGGCATATCGCGTGACGCAATGCTCTTCATTCTGATACATTAACCAATCCCCTGTGACATGTTTTCCTCCATCTGCTTCAAGAAATACGCAGTACTGGATTCGAAAGTCAATTAAAAATGCGCGCGAGTAGATTTTGCTACTCAAGGATATCCTTGAATCACTAAAACAATAAGAAATGGAGAAAATAGTTTGATAAAAATTCAAGTAGCCCACTGACTCAAGGAGGTTACCATAGAAACATGCATAATTTATTCTTAACTTGAGCCCCACTACCTATCGAATTATTTTATCTCACAGTGTTCTCATATTTGGGATATGAGTGCTGAAGTTACACAACTATATATTACAGAAATTTTCAGCGTATTTAGTTCCAAAATATTTCCTCTTTATACTGAATTTTCGCTTAAAGCAATAATCTGAAGTACATCATTTGTCTTAGTATTGTTGCATATGAAGAGAAAACCAATTCTGTATATTCTTTTCTTCAATTCCTTCAAGAATTGCATAGTGTATTGTAGGGAACTAATTATGTATGCGTGCGAGTTGGTGTATTGGCTATTTGACATAATTACACGATTAGAATAATAAAAAGTGCAGAAGAGTTTAAGCAGCACTTTGATGGATGGAAATTCTGGTAGCTCAGTGATTTAAGTAGACCGCCACTGTATTTTTACTAGTTATGGTTACATACACGTAAAAGAAGTTCAGTAATTTCAAATTAATTTCATTATGTATCGGAAGTTTCCAGAGAACGATTGAAATTAAAGTGTTCAACTGTTGGCATTCAGACATTTGACTGATTTTAAGATTGATTACGAATTGATTTCAGTTAGAGAACCACTGACAACCATGTGATGATAAACAGCTGTTTCGTGTTAGTTTGAATTCTTCAGTAGTATGCACCGATGATCCCATCGGGAATCGAACTTAGGGCTTTCAGGTAACAAGGTGAGGTAGTATACTATTTAGCCACTCCGACGAAACACAATGGTCCATGAATTCTGACTTCTGCCAAGTCGTTATGTTTAGCGCAACCTCCAGTCAATGTCATCGGCGTATATTTTTCTTCATGCCCAATTTGGTGTAAACCAATGATCACCGCTTCTCAAAAGAACTTGATGAGGAGTCATGAGTGCCTACTGATGAAGCGTCTCAAGCAAGAGTGAAACATTTATCAAGTGCTTGGTAGTTTCCAATGGTTCTCTAACTAAAGCTAATTCATGATCAATCTAGAAACTAAAATGTAACTCTTCAGTGGTACAAAATTATGACTTCATCCACGATTAAAAGAAAAAGTTGAAACTTCTCAGTTAGATTGCAAGAGTACAAATATATGAGCACAGTGTTGTAGGGTCTCAAACTTGGAGGAAACAGATGTCTAGTACTTTGTGGCTTCTTGTGGTTCTCAAATTGATTTAAGTCCGTAGTTTAACTTCAAATCATTCAGATTCCTGCAAACCAACACTTGAAAATTATTGTAACAGTTTGTACAAAAGGAGATTCATTCATACTGTTTTAACGTTTCTTTTGATCAGACACTAGTTAGTATTGAGTGTCACACGTCTAGTCCTTTGTTTGCTGTAGACTGAATTCTATCAGTCAAGTTAGCAATATGGCCAACATTCCCCCTAGGTGGCTCGCCATCAGGGTGCACTGTGGACTGTTGATATCAGATGGTTGGAGACAATCGGCACGAAGCCCTGCCGGAAACTAGGTTTTGTGCTGGTTCTCACTCACCAGTCAGGATGGCTTATCTACAACCTTGAAGGAACTCATGTCCCTTCTGAGATTCGAACCCATGTCACCCAATGTTGTTGTAAGAGGCTTTACCACTGAGCTATTCGAGCTGGCTCACGATTGACCTCCTGTAGGACTGTATTGGATAATTTTGACGCTAGTCAGTAACTAGGGTCATTTGTCTAGTCCTTTTTCAGGTGCAGCCTGAACTCTATCAGTCAAGTTTGCAATATGGCCAGGATTCTAGGTGACACACCTCCAACCATCTAATATCAACATTTTCTTTATAAATAACCTAGAACTTAGATGTTTGTTTTCAACCGATTATTTAGATGTTCTCCCCTTTCTCTTTCTCATTTCAAATGGTATAATATGGTGAGTGCTGTGCAAGAAGGGCAGATCATTCGATAAGATTGTGAAGCTACATAGGATGAGATGACTAGGACACGTGTTATGTATGACGAACCATCGCCTTCCACATCGATCAATGTTAACTAACATAGGATTAGGGTTGAAAAAGAAACCAAAACCGGGTATTAGTCCATAAAGTGTTTGACTGCTGGTTTGAAACAGCCACATTAGGAGGTGTAAAGTGTCTTGTGTGAAGTCCTCGGAATGCTATGAACCAATGGCTTGAGACTTTTGGTGATATGGCTCAAAATCGTTTTCAGTGATGTCCCTACATTCAGCCATTTCAATCTTTCAGATCTTCGTATTCTTCCGTGTACTTGTTCTTTCTTCCTTATATTTCCGCGCAGAATGGTTCTTTTGAATTACGTTTCTCTTCTCTACCTTTAATCTACTACATAGAGTGTAGCAGCTTGAAGTGGTGAGATTCTGTGGGAAGTCCTACGTTGAAACTCAGTCAGTCTGTCAGTTAGTCAGCTACTGTATGTAGTTATACTTTAAATTCATGAAAACTTCTTTCACTACAGAGGTTTCACGACGACGAAATTCATCCCTCTGAATACTAAACGAAGAGCCTTGGTGGGAACATCATCACTCACTCCGGAATGCAGGTATATCCAGTTAGCTGACGAGTCCCAAATAGGACGAAATGAGCATCCAGGATTCCACTGCTAGATACCATTCACCAATAAAACTTTTAGAATAACCTTTAGTTTTAAAAAAGCCAACCTGAATGCTTCATTTATAACTATTTCTAATCGAATGGGGAATTCATTAAGCCATACTCACCTTTAGTATACGTTTCTTTAATCTGTTTTATTTGATCATTTGTCCGAGAGCATAGAATTTCAATTAAAGCATCTTCATCTGTACCTGCTCCTTCTACAGCTCTACGTAATTCACGTGCATCTAATTCCACAGGTGAATAACACAATGCCTTCATACAATCATATAAGGCGCCACTCATTTCTGATTTAAATTTCGACGTTAAATCTTTACCAAATATTGACTTATATCGTTGTGTTATGACTACACGTTGTTCTGATGATCTGTGACCCATAATTTCAATGACAGCTTTTTCATTTGTACCCATACCAGCCATAGCTTGATGTAATTTTTCACAGTCTTTGTCAGGATCAAAATCAGGTGAAGGTTTTAAAGTTGGTTCTAACTGATAAAAGAGTTTGAAAATGAAAAAAATGAAGGTGAGGGTATTAGATAGTGTAATAGTATAAGGATGCAGAAAACTGTTTATTTACTAGTGCAAAGAAGGTTAGTTAGTTCATGCCTAACACTATTTTCATCACATAAAATACGTGCCGCCAAATATGGTATAGTGGAATTTTTATACTCAGACGTACGTGCATAAACTCCTCTGAAAAGACTTCGTGTTTTACCTGAGTAGACACAAGGTTGGAGCTGCGGGTGCTGCAGTGGATGCTCACAGTCTGACAAGATTCCTTTAGCAAATTTGTTGCATGACATCAAGTGTCTATCAATGACAATGTCAACGATATGGCCCAATGGGATACCACTCACCCTACTGACCGACATACTTCAGAGTTCTACGAAGTATGAAATAGTCTTTTTTAAGCAATCTAGGGAAGAATAAGGGTGAACAGTAAGTTCATTCATTTGATCTGATGTGTTATTTTAAAGAAACTTAGTATTTGAACTGTGATACACACTAATATTTGTTCATCACTTTTTTACGGCTACCAACGAGTAGGGAACCACTTGATATGAAACCTGAGTAGCGTTCCAAATGTACCAATCAAATCAAATGTCTCAAGTATTAGTTTGTAGTGATTTAATTGGTTTCAGGATTTCGTCATGAACTGATATCTGTTAAAGACCATTGGAAAACCTGGGAGTATTGGACCAGACCAGTACTGGACCGCACTTCTACTGATATGACTGTGGCGACGGTATCAGTAGGAGATAACTTGGGTCGTCACACCGTTCCTGGCGTAGCTCCGTTGATAGTAGCAACGGGCATCAACCAAATTTGTCAAACCTCACAACCTACTGATACATTGGCGACGGTATCAGTGGGGGCTGGACTTAGTCGTCATCAATCCAACCCGATGAACCAAACGAATTCAAAAAATATCATGCCGGATCGGCCGTGGCCCGGATTAACAACGACCGCGCTCTCCGCTGCCGTGTCACAGGGCAGAAGTGATAAGTACACTACTGAGACACACCAGGCCGTGTGTGACCGGCGTCAAGCAGATGTCTCCTGGGCTCTGCGGTCACGCAACACTAACCTTTCTTCTATTTCAGGTACCCAAAGACTAAACTCAGGCGTGAGGCCAGCAACCCCACCCTGTAAACAAACCTGCTACAGAAACTTCAGCGTGAACAATCTCCTTGCGTCAAAAGAAAAAGTCTGTGTGGGGACATGGAATGTCCGCACCATGTACGAGACTAGCAAAGCTGCCCAGATCGCAAGCGAAATGAGAAGATACGGACTACAAGTATTGGGGATCTGCGAAAGCAGATGGAACGGAAACGGACTCACCAAATTGTCAACAGGTGAGTCAGTGATTTACTCCGGTCACCCAGAAGACAACCACACACACACCGAGGGCGTGGCTATCATGATATCACCAACGGCAACGAAGGCCCTGATGCAATGGGAAGCGATCTCTCCCAGGATAATAACCGCCAGATTCAACTCCAAAGGAAGAAAAGTGTCAATTATACAATGCTATGCACCCACAAACAACGCAGACCTCGAAAAGAAAGAAGAATTCTACAGACAACTACAGGCAGCAATAGACAATACTCCAGCCGGCGACATTAAAATACTAATGGGAGACATGAACGCAAAACTTGGACCAGACAACGCAGGAAGGGAACTCATCATGGATAAAGAAGCTCTGGGAGAGATGAATGAAAACGGAGAACTCTTCGCCGACTTCTGCGCCTTCAATGAACTAGTGATTGGTGGCAGCGTATACAAACACAAAGATATTCACAAGGCTACATGGGTGTCACTAGATGGGCGAACCAAAAACCAAATTGACTTCATCACAATCTCGAGGAAGTGGCGGCGCAGCCTACTGGACACAAAAGCAAGAAGAGGAGCAGACGTTGGCTCAGACCACTACCTCGTACAAGGAACAATCCAACTCAAATTAAAAGCTTTCAGAGAATCAGGAGCTGCAGATAGGCCACAAGCCAAGTTCAACACTCAAAAACTGAAGGACCAGGATACAAAGGATATCTTTACTGCAAGTATAAAGGACAAAGCTGAGACACAAATCAACATTAGCGAAGAGGTCAGCGTCGAAAAACACTGGGACAACCTGAAAACAGTATGGAGCGAAACCTGCATGGAAGTTCTGGGCAGAAAGAAGAGACAGGACAAACCGTGGCTCACTACGGACACTTGGAGGCTAATAGAAGAGAGAAGGATGGTGAAACAAAAGATTCTCCAGTGCAGCGACGAGCAACAGAAACAGGAGTTGAATGCAAGCTACAATATACTGAACAAAGGAGTAAAGAAGAGTGCCAGAGAAGACAAAAGAAAGTATTATGAAGCCATGGCCAATGAAGCAGAACAAGCAGCAGGCAAAGGAGACCTCGCAACACTCTACCAAACAACTAGGTACCTCTCAGGCAGAAACTCGTCACAAATTAAGCCAGTGAAGGATGAAAATGGAAAGTCAATCACCAAAGAAGTGGAGCAAAGGAAACACTGGGCTGAACACTTCAAAAGACTACTAAACCGACCGCCACCTACAACGCGCCCAACAATACCAACAACGGAAGCAGAATTACCAGAGAACATCAACCCCTCGACGAAAACAGAAGTCCTGAAGGCAATCAAGATGCTGAAAGCTGGAAAAGCAGCAGGACTAGATGGAATCCCAGCAGAAGCATTGAAAACGGACCCAGAGACAACGGTGGACTTGATGACGCCACTACTGGAGAAGGTGTGGAAAGAAGGCAAAGTACCCGAAGATTGGAAGAAAGGATACTTATTCAAACTACCAAAGAAAGGAGACTTAAGTCAATGCAAGAACTGGCGCTGAATTATGCTCCTGTCCATCCCAAGCAAAATACTAAGCCGCATCATCCTGGAAAGGATCAAACAAGCCCTGGATGAAAAACTTCGACCAGATCAAGCTGGATTCAGGAGAAACAAGTCATGTATTGATCAAATCTCCACACTACGGATCATCATTGAACAAAGTTTGGAATGGCAGTCACCTCTCTATCTCAACTTCATCGACTTTGAAAAGGCCTTCGACAGACACCGTCGATCGAGAGGTGATTTGGCAACTACTTCGCTACTACGGGGTGCCACCGACAATTAAACATCTCATCCAACAGTTGTATGACAACGCTGCATGCCAAGTAATCTACAACGGGAAGCTCACGGAATCCTTCGAAGTGAAGACAGGAGTAAGACAGGGTTGCCTACTATCGCCAATGATTTTCATGATTGCGGTAGATTGGATAATGCGACAAACAGCGGGCAATGAGGAAACAGGCATAAAATGGACTCACACAAAGAACTTGGAGGATCTGGACTTCGCCGATGATATATGTCTGATTTCCCACAAACTGGAAGATATGCAAGTGAAAAGTAACAAGTTGGCAGAAGAAGCATCAAAGATAGGACTCCAGGTGAACATAGAGAAAACGGAGATGATGAAGATCCCTGGACAAGAACAACAACAACAACAGACAGCAATCAGCATAAATGGAAAGAACCTGAAAGAAACTACCTCCTTTACCTACTTGGGAAGCATTGTTTCAACTACAGGCGGAACTGACGAGGATATCAAAACAAGGATCGGGAAAGCAAGGCAAGCTTTCATTACTCTCAAGTCTCTCTGGAGGTCAACATCATTCAGCGTCAGAAATAAAATCGGGATTTTCAACTTTAATGTGAAGTCAGTACTACTATACGGATCAGAGACTTGGCGTGTCACAAAAAGCACCTCAAACAAGCTACAGACCTTTATTAACAGATGTCTTCGCTCAATACTCAAGATCAGATGGCCGGAAAGGATCAGCAACAAAGATCTCTGGGAGCGAACCAACCAGGAACCGATTGTGAAACAAATAGGCAGGAAGAAATGGAGATGGATTGGCCACACTCTGAGGAAACCAGCAAGTGACATCACTAGACAAGCCATTGCTCGAGTGGAACCCGAAAGGGAAGCGGCGAGTTGGTCGTCCAAGGGTGACCTGGAGGAGATCATGTGAAGAGGAGATGAAAGCATGTGGGCAGACCTGGAGCCAGGTGAAAACTCTAGCAGAGAACCGAACGCAATGGAGACGCATGGCTGAAGCCCTATGTTCCTCTAGGAACTAAAGGAAATAATAATAATACGAGTTGACAAACTGTAAAATGAGGAGGAATTGAGTTATGTCTGAGTGCCTTAACTTCTTAATGTAAAACGTCAGAGGGAATATTCTTTTAGAAATCTCTAAGAAATAGGATCACCAATATTAGATGTTTGGAGGCAATCGACAGAAAGCTTTGAACCTAAGTTGCGTGCTAGTTGGCACCTGTCAGTGAAGCGTTTCAGGAAGGTCAGTCGAGAGCCAGCCCGAATAGCTCAGTGGTAACGTCTCTTACTACAATACTGAGTGACACGGGTTCAAATCTCAGAAGCGACGTCATTTTCTTTTCAAGATTGCAGATACGCTTTGCTGAATGGTGAGTTTTAACTATCACAAAACCCAGGTCCAAGGTTTCCTGCCGATTCTCTTCTTACTCCTTTACGTTCCCAGTGGAACTTAGGGTGGCTTCAAGCTTGGGTCTTGAAGTTTCAGTAGCAGTGGTTGGTATTTATTTTTATGGGATGGGGTTGTTAGCCTCATGCCCAACCTTCCCTCTTTACTAGTCTTACTACTGGCTTAGCGAGGTAAAGGATTGCGTCGGTGGCCGGGGAACGAACCTCGGGCCACATGAGTTGTGGTTGGCGAGCATTATACCGCTGTACCACCGCCTCACACCGATTGTCTACAACCACCTAATATTAACAGTTCACAGTGAACAGGGATGCCAAGCGACTTAATGCCATGTTGTCCACATTACAAACTTAACTGACAGAACAGAGTCTGCACAAAACAAAGGACTAGACACGTGACACTAAATACTAACTAGTGTCTAATCAAATTATTCATCGATCCTGTTATAAAATTCCAGAATATCAACCTTTGTTTATCACCATCATTTTGACGCTGATTATTCAGTAAGTAATCAACTGATTGCTTTTGTTTACGTTTCTTTCAAGCGTCAGTGGCACAGAGGTGGAATGCTCGCCAACCACGCCTCGTGTGGTTCCAGAATAATTTCTGGTCAAGGGTCAAATTAATAAAATTACAATTAGGAATTAAAATGCCATATTAAACACTGGGGGGGGGATGGATTAAACTCAAGCAAGGTGGCAACATAATTACTGAGAAGAAATTGCTCAGCCAGAACGCAAAAGACAAGTTGTCGCGTTGGGCTACTTCAAAGTGCATAAATATCAGTTTACGTGCTTGTGTGGAGCTGAATACATTGGTGTACTATGCGCCAACTCGCGAAACGCGGTCGTGAGCATTATCCAGCCTGGATAGTAAAAGGAGAACGAAAACTTGTATGTAGTTCAGTGACAGAACATCTGGTCAATTCAGGACATTCAGCGCCATTCGAAAAATCCTTCTAAAAATCCTATACAAGATTTGATCAAACCTATCAAAGGAAGTAAAATCAAGACATCTGGGCATAGCCGAGGCACTAACCATTCAAATGCTCAAACCCACGCTATGTATCCAAAAGAAATACCTCCAATCCTTGTCCCTGCCATGGCCATCATAAACAGGTAATTCTTTTAATAGTGAGTACCCCATTGCCTTTCTTATCCAAACTTCCTGTTCATTCATGTTATTTTTAAGTTTTTCCTAGTCCCTCCCCTATTTACACTACCATATTCTCATATCCGAACTTCCTGTCTATTTTGTTATTTCTACATTTCTAACCCCTAATTGCACAATATGTCAATCTTCTCAATAATTATGATACTGCTTTGTTTGAGTTTTATCCTCACTCCCTGGTTCACTATGGCATTTTAATTCCTAATTGTAATGACGCTTGACCGGAAATTATTCTGGAACTTTCTCACGTATTTATTATAAATACACGAATGTACAGCCTAGTTGATGTCTCCGTCTAGACGAAAATTTTCTTCACTGCAACTGTCTTTTTATTGTTCGCTGTCATCCAATGTGCATATTCCGTGATATAAAATGGATATGTAACTATAGAGCCTGATGAATTTATCCACAAAAATATTTTTCGTTCACTAGTCTCAGCCTTTTAAATCTTTTAATGGATATCTTTAGTCGATTAAAATATTGAATACCGCTCAGACAAAATTTAAAAAAACTTACTGGATATTCTTCTACTTCACGATATCTATCATGTGCTGCCTTAATTTCTTCAGGAATACTATCCGCTTGACTTGTCTATAAGGAAGAAATAATCGATAAAGTTATTTATATAAATTTCATGAATTGAATTTCAGAATTACGTAATAAGTTCATTTATTAGATTTACCTTACAGTGATACAATATTACAGTAGATAACAATAGTATTTGAGCATTACGCATCACATTGTAAATTAATCCACTAAAACGTACACAGACTCCAGCTGCGAACAAACTAACCAAAAGCCGATTGCTCAAAAATATGTAGGAGGAAATGGAGATCGATATTGCATACACTGTGGAGGCCGTCGAATGACATAGGAAGTAATACAGAGCAACACTGGAGTGAAATCCCAATGGGAAGCGACGAGTGGGTCATCGGTGGGAGGATGACATGGAAGAGGTCGTGTGGCGAGGAAGAGATGACAGATTATGAGCAGTCGTGGACCTAACTGAAGAGGACAATGCCAAATAAAACAAGATGGACAAGTGTTGCTGAAGCCCTATTTTCCACTCGGAACCCAAGAGAATAATAATAATAAAGTAAACAGGTCCTAGTTTCACAAAAATGAATTCAGTCTGAATACATACATGTTAAGTTTTTCCTCAACCTAAATTTGAATGATAAGAAATAGGACCAGATGCATGTTTAAGTGAGTTATATAATCCTATCTGTTGACTATGAATGTTAATTACGAAACAGATAACAGTAGAAGGTTCTGTGACACAGTTTAATGATCACAATGACAAACTGATCGAAAGACTTCGACCAAAAATGGCATCGATTGATTGGACCGAATTGCTCGGTCTCAGGTTGACATGTCGGCTCCTTGTGCAGATGCTTTGGCTAGATATGTCTGGTTATGTAACGTGAAGTCAACTGATGGATGGTGACTAACAGTGAAATCCAGGAGGCGCATTTCGTCCTATTTGAGAATGGTCATCAGTAGACTGGATGTACCTGCATCCCCCAGTGCCTATCCACCAGTTGACACCAAGTTACATGACCAGACATCTTCCGTCGAAGCATCTGTACAAGGAGCCTGCATGTCAACCTTAGATCAAGCACTTCGGTTCAGTCATTCGACGGAAAAATCTAAAATTGAATTAAATAAATCAAAAAGCACGTTGCACAAGAAGTGTCTGTCACCGCCCAAGTGACCTAATGGATAACTCCTTGGCGAATGAAACGATGGGCACTGGGTTCGAGCCTCGACGGAAACGCCATCACTCCCCGGGAAATGTAGGTACACCCAGTTAGCTGATGAGTTCCAAATAGGACGAAGTGCGCGTTGTCCTTGATTCCACTGCTAGTCACCATCCACCAACTGACTTCAAAAATAAAGCAAGTTTACCTACGTCAATTAGCATCTAAGAACCACTTTATTAGATAAACTACGCTCCACCTTTATTTAGTAATTATTGAGTAATCTGGTCCCCAATAAAATGTTAATGTTAAAAATGTAGACCATCTCTATTTCTAGGAGTTGTGGTAGTGTTCAGTTGATAAGATTTCTAAATAGTATTACCTGCCAGTGAACTAGACTTCGTGGACACATTTATTCACAAACCTTTTACACAATGAAACACTTATTGGTTAAGTAAGTATGCTTCGGTTTCCAGGTGAACCAAACAAACTAATCCCAGCCTCCTGCAAGACCAGAACTGCATGTAGTATCATCTTGTGGTTCAAACACTTGGATGTACTCGCTCTAAGCGAATCTTTTAGGCAAACATTTAGTCAGAAAACTTTGGTGTAGTTTTTGTCAAGGAAAGAAAACTTCATCTGGGCAACGGTTGCTAAGTAGAGAACAATAATAAACTTATTATCAATATAAATTCACAGCTACGTGAGTGATCAATAAAAAATAAGACCGCCATATTGAAAGGCAAGCAGATTAGTATTCATACAATGTTTCCAATTTCTCAAAATTCATAAAAAAACGAAACATCTCATCAGCATCATTCAGTGTTATTAGTGAGTAGTTCCTCTCACATTTCATCTGACTAGATGCACAGTTCTTAGCTCTACAAGCCTATTCGTCTTTCAGTGGTTGTTGTCGTATCGGAAAGAAAGATATGCTGAAATTAAGGAGTATCCTGCAATTGTCAGTCTCTGTTTTCATGCCCAGCTCCTAGTAAGGAGAGTTCGACAATGTCTGCAGGTTAACATGATTCTCTTCCAACTGATAGTGGTAGGCAGAGGACGAAATACTCTGGTCACTGTCAACCAGAATTTGTTGAAAGTATCCGTTAAAACATTTTGTGTTTTTTCAAACTTTTAGAATACATCTTCCTACCACTTGATTCTTAAAACGACCTGTTATCATACTACCTATTTTCATACAGCCCTTTCCCTTTATTGTTCGTTTGAATAAAGAGAGAATGAACATATTTGCAGTCAGGATATTATGAGCTCGTTGCATTTCGTGGATTCTCTTCAACTGATGCGTACATCCTCAAGAAAATCAATCATATTTTACAAAAGACTGCCTGAACATAATTTTTACAATGATTTCAAGTTGTAAGTAGAAAGTATAAGCAACATAATTTCAAAGATGATGTAAGTAGACAATTACTCAGTGTTAAAAGAGTAACTTTTTTATTTCTTTACGTTCCCAGTGGAACATAGGGTGGATTCAAGCTAGAGACTTGAAGTTTCCGTAGCAGTCGTGTTCATTTTTCATACAATGATTCCCTTTTATAAATTTGAACAAAGAAAGAAGAAACATTGGCGCAGAATAATCTGGATCCATTTTATTTCGTCGGTTCTCATCAGCTGCGTACAACCTGAATTCTTTAATAAAATAAAAAAGTGTACAATTTTAACAAACTTTTGTCTATTAGCAAGCATATTATCGCAGCCTCCTAATGCAACAAGGCGTTGTGATTTACAAGGTGTCTAAAGTATTACGACATAAAAATATATCTTGTTAGAGAGAAGTTCCTGGAAAAAAATTAATTAACAGTTCTGTTGTTGGAGTGGTAAGAAAAGCAAATTAGCAATAGTTACGGAATTAGATAGGGGAAGATCAAAATTTCGGCGCACATGAGGTCAGATGAGAAGTTGACGATGTGGTACAGTTAGTGGAACTCAGAAGATCAAGAACCATTATCTCTTAAGAGAGTCAAGCGAAAAATAAAGGGGGGAGTGAAAAGATAAGTTAACAAAATTAGAAAACAAAGATTTAATAAGAAGTGAGTCACGAGGGTAACTGAAGTCCAACAACGGATTCTTTTTGGACACATAAATCAGGCTTCAATCGTTTTATTGCTATAGCTTTATTTTTACAGGATGAAGTTGCTGGCTTCATGTCCAACCTTCCTTCTTTACCAGTCTTATTACTCGGTTAGCGAAGTAAAGGAGTTCGTCGGTGGCCGGGGATCGAACCCTGGGCCATATGCATGGTCGGCAAGCATTCTACCATTGTGCCACCGACGCACTGGTGTTGTTGCCAGGAGTAAGTGCCTATATAATAATTAGTTTAGGGGGTGGAATCCAGATTTCTCTTGGAAACAAGAATAGATTAGTGACAAAATGCAAGATAGAACAATAGAGTCAACTTATACATATTATGGTGAAGAGTTCAAGAGGGTGGGGATAAATAGTGGAGTAAAATTATAAAATAGAGAAAACAGTTAAGTAGATTCGGAAATTTAATGGTGGGTTCAACTCAGTGAGTGAGAATCAAGGTCAAAATGAAGTGGATTGTTACGCAACAGAGAAAAATGCAAAAGTACACGAACAAAACAATTACAGTGAGAGATTAGTCACACTATCTTTCTGTATGCATAGGTTGGGTGGAAGTCTTTTGATGACAATGGCTTCTCCCGATCGAAGAAACCACAGTTTTCTTTGTGCATTGTGATTATTTTGAAAGCCTGACTAATTGCCACTATATGTCCCTTGTCGGTCAATTAGGTGTCAGGCGAGTTACCTTGAGAATACTTTGCTGTCTTTCAAATGAGGACTTTTGGGGAGATGCTCGGAAAATCTAGTAGACACTCTCCTCTCAGTCCTTCATATATACTTGCTGCCACAAATGCAGGTGAATTGGTAAACGCAGTTGGAGTTGACATGTGGGGCAGGCCACTTATCTACTTTTGATTGGGTTAACGAGCATACTGTTTTGTAAAGTGGAATGAGTTTGGTTACGGGAAATGTTCTTTCCAATAGACTCTTAATTCTGTTTTCAGTTCTTATAGATCCTTCTTCGCCTTTTTTTTTCAACTATTTCGGGCTTCGGTCTAGCTTGTTTTTCCTTCCCATATTTGGTTATAAAGTTTCGAGGGTGTACATTTTCGATAAGGTTCTTTTCAATGGCTGCGAGTTCCTCTCCGATATTATCTTCTGAGTACACAGCTGAATAGCGTTTTCTTCAAGCTCTGTTTGTAGCTAACTTGGTAGAAACTGTGATAATTCAAGTACTGGCAGTCAAAGTTTCTTTCCTGTAGATAGATTTTTCAATTGTCCCATCATTTCTTCTTTTTATTGTTGAGATCTAGGAATTTGAAGTGATTGTCACTTTCATGGTCCATTGTGAGTGTTATGTGAGGGTGAGCAGCACTGAAGTTTTCGAACATCGTGGATGCATGATCCATATTGTTGCAAACCACAAACTTGTCGTCAGCATACCTGCAGTAATATGTCGTCCTCTCTATTTCTGGCTTCATTCGTGTCTGTTCTATGATGAGTCATGAATATGTCTGCAAGAACAGTACCCAAAGGTGATCACATAACCATCCCGTCAATTACCTGGTACAGCTGATCTGGTTAGGGAATTGAATCTTAGGTGTGAATACATACAATAATAAAAATAGTAGTATGAAATGAAATTAAAATGTTTGTGATTATAATCACAATTAAATTTCAAGTGGTAAAACAAATAATGCCATGTATATAGGATAAATCATCGAATGTACAAATATTGCAGGAGGGTGTAAACATCGTCCAAGGGAGTGCGAGAACACCATTCTGCATGGATACGAATATGTGGAGGTTGAGCTATAAGACACGTAATCACTGAACATCTACTCAATACTGGTCACCCTACATCTACATCCTCTTCTTCTGAAGTCATATACAAGGCAAAAAATAATTTGCATATCCGACTCATCTGTATTTCTGAGGCTACGGTCATGGAAATAGAAAAGCCACACATCTGCATACAGAAAATGTTTGTTCAACCTCTCCAACTTTCGTGATCTTATTCCGTCTATGCTAAAGTATGATAATCCCAATTCATATTTTGGACCTACTCATATTTCGTTTTGTTTATTCAGTTGGTGTACTCTTCCTTTATCACTTCAATTTTTACTAATACAATTCTCACCTTGAACTATCCCCGGTATTATTTCACTTATTCCATTTGTCATTCTAAATCAATTCTGTTTTACAACGTTAAATTCTATGTTATCAAATTTCATTCAGTGTTACGTAACGTTTTTTTATTTTATTCTGTTTGCCTACTAATTTTATAATTGCACACTCCTTCCAAGTTCTATGCATCCTATAAATTATTCTTTAAATAGCGAAAATATTCATTCAGACATCTATAAAACACAAAATAATTGAGCAAAGAATATCCTTTTCAATAATTTCCTCTTCTGGCTCTACAATTATATATGCATGTTTATATACATAAAATATTCTAGAATAGTAGTCAATAACAATATTAGTGTTTTAATACTATCGATTTGTTAAGTAAGATCACAGTGGAATTACAGTTCAATAAGAGATGCATAAATTGTAATAATAATAATAATAAAGAAATATAACAGCAAATAGAATATCAACTAAAATTAAGGAAATTTCTACAAAAAGTTAAGGCTCATTCGAACCTAGATGGCCAAGGTAAGGACAATGTCTGAACTAGCTTCTTTTGGACACATAAATTAGGCTTCTTAATAAGGATCCCAACAGTCTCAGCAATATTTAGTAAACGAACTCTTAAGGCGAAGTTAAGATTTGTTGGTATGCACTGTAAATGATTGAAAGCCTCGTTGACATCAATCTTGTGTTCTGTATCCACAAAATGAGATAGAATAGCTCTATGAATGGATTTTCTTTGTCCTTTACTTAACCACTATGCAGGATGATGTCTGGAAACCCGGCGAGAAACACGCCTAATTGCAGTAGATTGGATAATGCAACAAACAGCGGGCAACGAAGAAACAGGCATAAAATGGACACACACAAAAAACTTGGAGGATCTGGACTTCACCGATGATATTTGTCTGATTTCCGACAAACTGGAAGATATGCAAGCGAAAAGCAACAAGTTGTCAGAAGAAGCATCAAAGATAGGACTTCAGGTGAACAAAGAGAAAACAGAGGTGATGAAGATTCCTGGGCAAAAGAACAACAACAACAGACAACGATCAGCATAAATGGGAGGAACCTGAAAGAAACAACCTCTTTTACCTACCTGGGAAGCATCGTTTCAACTACAGGCGAACGGAACTGACGAGGATATCAAAGCAAGAATCGGAAAAGCAAGACAAGCTTTCACTACTCTCAAGTCTGTGTGGAGGTCAACAGCACTCAGCATCAAAAATAAGATCGGGATTTTCAACTCCAATGTGAAGTCAGTGCTACTCACTATACGGATCAGAGACTTGCACTGCGCGTCATAAAGAGCATCTCAAACAAACTACAGACCTTCATTAACAGTTGTCTTCGCTCAATACTACTCAAGATCAGATAACCAGAAAAGATCATCAACAGAGATCTCTGGCAACGAGCGAACCAACCAATAACTGATTGTGAAACAAATATGCAGGAGGAAATGGAGATGGATTGGTCATACTCTGAGGAAACCATGAAGTGACATCACTAGACAAGCCATCGCTCGAGTGGAACCCGAAAGGGAAGCGGCGAATTGGTCGTCAGTGCAAGGGTGACTTGGAGGAGGTCATGTGAAGAGGAGATGAAAGCATGTGGTCAGACTTGGAGCCAGGTGAAAAGGTTGGCAGAGAACCGAACGCAATGGAGACGCACGGCTGAAGCCCTATGTTCCTCTAGGAATTAAAGGAAATATTAATAATCATGTAACTGGCTTCAAAGGAACAGTTAAAATGGTAGATAACACTCCTGTGGATATATATATATATATATATGATTGTTCAGATTGACACTGAATCCATTGAAAAGAGTCTCTTCTCTGAATCACTTGGTTTGATTTTCTCTGTGCCCTAAAGAGAATTTTCCACGAATAATACACTGAATCTTATTCGAAATATTCAATTTCATCTGCTGGTTGATATAAGTGGTAACCACCTACTCATACAGCTCAGTCAGTAGTATATGACTCCATAATGGATAAGATTTTATTTTGATAAATCACACAGTGTAGTACAGTTATATTAACTGATGACGTTTCGAGCACAAACTATTGCTCATAATCATATCAAGTTGATATCAACTTGATATGATTATGAGCAATAGTTTGTGCTAACACACTGTGTGATTTATAAAATAAAATCTTATCCATATGATAACTTACAGTGCCAAGTCGTACATTTAAGTCGGATCATTTTCTTTTTCGGTACCAAATCATGTTAGTGAAAGTAACTTACCTTTTCTGGTGAATTAGGGACACTTCCACTAGCTGGTGAACTTGGTTTATTAGGTGTTACCGATTTCGTTGGCACTGCCGGCTTCTTTTGACTTTGTCTATTTTCACTAGGACGTCGAGATGTTTTAGTTGGTTGTTCAGTTTTCATTGGTTTATCAAGATGGATTGTTAGTAGGTAACTATCATCACTTTCATCAAAATCTGCTGAAATTACCTAACATATATCGGAAATCAATAGAGATATTGTGTTACACAAATAGGGAAATTTAAACTGTTGGGAAAAATATATATTTCGTAAATACGTAAATGAAACATTTATTGTACGTTTCAGGTTTGCAACGCGTCGGCGGCACAGCGGTAGAGTGCTGGCCAACCACGCAGGTGGTCTCGGGTTCGTTCCCTGGACACCAACGCACTCCTTTACCTCACTGAGTTAGTAATAAGTTTGGTAAAGAGGAAAGTTTGGGCATGAGGCTAGCAACCCCATCTCGTAAAAATAATCACCACTGCTACAGAAACTTGAAGCCTTGACACCATAGTTGTTTATTTCTTCGGTTTCTCATCAACTGCTTACAGCCCGAAGACATTATTAAGTATGTTTACAAAAACAGGATTCATTCAAATTGGTTCTAAAGGTGAAAATATTGCAGCAATTGTCAATAGAAGATTTAGGACGTCACTAGCCAGAGCCTATCCTGCAGTTAAGCTGGTTCCCGTTTATCGGACAGCTTGGTCTTTGGTGGAATCAAAAATCAACAGATATCCTTCTCATGTTAACTCCAACTGTATATATACAAATTTAAATGTATTTGCGGGAGCAGTTACATTGGAAGAACAGAAAGAAGGGAATATCTACGATTTTCTCAACATGTAACAAATGCTTTAAACAGTGCCATCGAACGGCATCTTCTTGACACGTGTTATGAGGTGGATGTCGCAAGATCATTCAAAATTATCAATAGGCAAAAGAGTTCAGTTCTCCTCAAGTTTACCGAAGCAATTTCAATCAAGTGCCTAGAACCCGATTTATGTGTTCAGAAAAAAACGGTTATCAGTCTTTCCTTGCACATCCTGGGAACTGGATGTTTTCATCCTCTCTTCCATTTGATTGCGCAACGCCGAAATTTTCCATTGTGTACGATTATTATTGTTTGGAATAAAGTGATTATTATTACTATTACCATGGTATACACATATTGATTTTTTTTGTTTAAGCTTGAACTCTTTGTTTAAGTATGTTAAAACTGTTTCTGTAGATAGACTTAATAATGTCTTTGGGCTGTAAGCAGCTGATGTGAAGCCAACGAAATAAACAATGATGATGTCATTTTATTCTATACAAACCACTGTGTTGTTATTGCTTTATTAAAATTCATTAAAGGGAATAAATGTATGAAGTTTTAATTCGCGCAGTCTCTTGGATTTCAAGTTTTGATTAAGTTATAGTCTAGTTAGACCATCTAAACAAGATTTAGTTTATAGAACATTTTTTTAAAATAAGTTGAAGCAAGCTCGAAGATCATTAATTCCGGTTGTTTTCGTCGTAAAATCATGAAGGAATAATTACTGAGTTGTTAAAATATATGGTGTATATTTTTCTAATATATTTTCTGTGTACTGAAATTTCTGTAGCGATTGGATCGCTAGCACCACGCCCAACCTTCCGTCTTTTGCTAGGCTTAGGTTCGGCTAGTCACTGACTGACTGGCTACTGGCTTCAACGTAGAACTTTGCACAGATGTGCAGCATTTCAAGTTGCAACACTCCCTTCAGTTAGCACACAAATTTCAAAAAAGAGATAATAAACAGAGATGTGAGGCAAAAAGATGAGTATTATGGAAGAACAATAGAGTTTTATTGAATATGATAAATCACAATGAATGGATGCATCTGAGCCAGCGATCGACAACATGGATTTTGAGCCATATCACTAATTGTCTCCAGCCTTCATTGGTTTTTACCATCATCCCGAGGACCCCAACAAGTAAGTCAAGCACTCTACACCTTCCTACGTGGCTTAAACTAACTGTTGTGGATTTTATTGACTGATTTAATGTTTTGGTTTGACCACGACTACCTCTTTTCTAGCCTGATCCTCCGGTTAGTAAACTAGTAAACTAAGAGACGTTTGACCTGTCGAGGTGGATACAAACCACCAACATAAGCATATGAACTTTCAACTGAGACGTTGAAAGCTCTTGAAAGTTCGTTTACATCAAACAATCAGTATATAGTATGAAGAATATCCAACTCCGTTAACGGATATTCCTCCTTTAGATGTCCTCTGCAAAGGATAACCTCTTAACTTAAGACTGGTTACTCTGATAATCTTGATGTCTACAGTTTTGAGTCACATCTTGCAACTGTTTTCAGTGGTCACTGTTAAAGTGTCCGGCTTTTATTCCATAACTGTTTTAAAATAAGGTACTTATTGGATCAACAGGTACTTTTACTGGAAGCTTAAGATCAAATGACCAGCTGGAAGGGATGAACAACAAGAAACTCTAACAAAGAAGTAAATAAAAAGCGATCGTCCAGCGAACATGGAGGATGAAATCGAGATGGATTGGACATACCCTGTGGAGACAATTGAGTGGAATCTGAGTGGAAAACAACGCATTGGGTGTGATTCAAAGAACAACATGGAAGAAATTGTGTCGGTAGGAAATAGAAGAATATCAGCAGTTGTGGAGCAAGCCGAAAAGACTGCAAAGAACAGAAGGAAATGCAGATGTACTGTTGAAGACCACACCATGTTCCACTTGGAACCCAAGAGAATAATAATCATTTGGATAATCCCATAAACTAATTTGTCAATTAATACTGAATAAAGAAATTTTGAATGGTGTGATGAGAAACCTGTCAGTTTGTAAATCCATGACTTTACATGCACGAAAATATGAATTAATGATGAATAAACCAGATAGACATCTGATCAATAGTATACTCTTTTCCTAAAAAGGAAGTACTGAAGCAACTCAGAATGTGGTCTGTTTCCATTTTTAGTTTTTTCCTTCACGTGCAGTGAATAGGGCTTCAAGCTAGTCGCTTGAAGCTTCTGTAGCAACGTTTATTTTACAGGATGAGGTTCCTAGCCTCATGCCCAACCTTACCTCTTCATCAACATTATTTCTAGCTTGGCGAGGTAAAGGAGTACATCGATATCCGGGGATCGAACCCCGGACCATGTGCATTGTCGGCGAGCGTCCTAACCGCTATGCCACCGACGCACACATTTTTAGTTTTAACTAATGAATAGCACTCATTACAAATATAAAGGAGTAAGCTTTTTGTTGACAGCAAGACATAGTGTGACAAGTTATGGAGAGTCGATTTATTGTACAAGTTTACAACTCAAAGAATTGTTAATGAAAGTGTAGTTGAGTGTGAATTACTGCTGCTGTCGCATGTGCTACTTAAAAGATTTAATAGTAGTATGCAAAGAGATGTTCATCGGCATAAAAATATCGAATAGTAGGGAGATAAGTTACAAGATTTCATCATGAGCTGACATTGGTTTGAGAACCACTGGACAGCCCGTTGTTTCGTCCTAGTCTGAGACTTTTCATCACTACTCACTCACCACAGGGATTTTGAACCCAGGACCTTCCCGTTACAAGGTGAGCTCGTAGACAATTAAGCCACTGGGACTCGCCAATCTAATGACCAGTCAGCCCATGAACCCATCTTCTGACAATTCACGACATAGCGCGTCCACTAGCCAATGTCTTCGCTGGCAAGTATTTGTCCTCACGCCCAAACTGTTGTACTCTACTGGTCACGACTTACCACTAGAACCGAGAAATATCTGCTGAATAGGCAATAGCTAGTTAGAAGGGAGATATATTTGATGCCAGAGAAAGCAAATGATATAGCGTTGCGCAGATACATAGGAGAGGCGAAAGGAATACAAATAAATACAATATGAAGGTCAGAAGTAGCACAACACGGAAGATCTGTGAAAATGGTGCTTTGAAGATAAGGTGTACGTAATTTGTCTATAAAGAGATACCAAATTGTAAATAAACATTTCTTTAGCTCAACAAGTAGGCCTTTAAAGCCAATAATTCCAAGACTAATGGTTCAAAGAAGGTTTTCATCAGATAAGCCGGTTACATTCACCATGGTGAGATATTAGTCACACTTTAAGAAATGGCTTGGATTAAAATTCATTATGCAGACTTTTTCTTCTTTGGGATTACTCATTTCAATGAAATCGAATGTCAGAATACCCAAGGTGTCTTCAGTAAAAATATAAAGTAGGATTTTTATCCACTATGGGGGATCCGTACATGGGGGATGTATTTGAATACAAACTCATCTGATTAAAAAACTAATTTGTGCTGAAGATGTACTAAAACAATAACTGAAAAGATGAATACGGTGTCCAGCATCTGCCGATAAGACCAACAGCAAAATGGTACACCAGTTGACTGACTACTGGTCTTCAAGAGAACCGAACACGTCTATCCCTGTCATTTACGAGACGAAACCAGCATGTAGTAACATCCTGTGGTGCAACCACTCGAGAGCCCTCTCTTTTGGTGGATGCACCATTATTGGAACGCCAAAAGCAACCATAAGGCGCATAAATTTTTCTCCAAAGTGCTCAGGGTAGAGTGAAACCTCCTTTACAGAACTTTATGTTAGCCATTATCACATAAATAGCAGAATGTAAACGCCTTCAGTGTGCGTCAGTGGCACAACGGTAGAATGCTCGCCGAACCACGCTTCATGTAGTCCGGGGTTCGATCCCCGGCCAGCGATGCACTCATCTAACTCGCTAAGCCAGTAATAAAGCTGGTAAAGAGGAAAGGTTGGGCATGAGGCCAGCAACCCTATCCTCTAAGAATAAACACCACTGCTACTGAAACTTCAAGCCTCTAGTTTGAGGGAAGGAAAAAGACGCCTTCAACCTATTCTTCGTAAATAACATCCGTTTACTGAAGCATAAAAAAATTGAACTCAAGGGTTGATGATCATTCATTATGTCACTTGTCTTCTTTTTATAGTTCATTCACTTACATTACCAATTTTTGCTTGAGATAATGCCACTGAAAAGTCTTTATCTTGTCTGACATATTTAATCAAGTGATTTTTCACATGCTCAATTTGTTCTATTGCATTGCCCCCACCTGATACCGGTTGATGTGCCATATTGTATAAATCACCATTGTCTTTTGCATTAAATTTGTCAGTAAGTTGTTTCATAAGTCCACGAACTTCTTCTACAGTCATTTGACGTGTTCGATCTATGCACTAAATGGTTAAATAAATAAGAAAAAGTAAAAAAAAAATAAAATTTGAAAATAAGTATTACGTCACATCGGTGCTACACAACATTGGAGTAAAAGGGAATAAATGATGAAAACAGATCACTGGATCTCGAACTAATGACTAGATGGTAAAGTCGCAACGACAGAAGACAAGGGTCAGTCAACAGATCGTTTATTGAGAAAATCAACAGATATTAATAGATTTTTATGTACATTATTATTAGCGTTATTGTTAGCAGAGAAGCAAACTCTTCTGATTGGTTGTTTTCTTGCTGAAGGTTATTCTGTACTGCTTGTGACTGTTTCTTAGAAAGTTAAGCTCTATATCTGCGAATCGTATTTGCACACGTTAAGTCTGCTGTGATTGGTTGTTGAGTTCCCCAAGGTTAAGCTTTGTTATTGTTTTTTCTCATGACCCCGATTCGGGACGTAAACATTGACGTAAACTGTTGTCTATAATTTTGGCTTGCAGACAGCTGTCACCACAAAGTGATCTTCAATGGATATAAGGATGAAACTTGGGTATTGTGGTGGTAGAGTATAATTCTGTTATGGATAAAATTTTGTTTTGATAAAATTTCACAGTGCTGTTATACAGTAATATTTATTGATGACCACATTTCGAGCACAGTTTATTGCTATACTCATAACCATAACAACCCAACTACTTTCTAACTTCATTAATAAACATGAGTAACAAAATGATGACTAAACATATAAGTCAATAAATAAAAGTCAATGTAAAGTTCCATAGATATGTGTGAAACAGAAAAGAAGATAAAGTACATTCGGGTATCAGATGAGTGTTATCAATATAACATAACACGATGGAAGAAAGGACGAGTGGTTTTAGTTAATAAGATGGGGAATAAGACGTTTCGTCAGTAAAATAAAATAAACAACATGTTAGACTGTGATGATAACCTAAATTTTATGTATGTAAAACTTGGGCACTATAATAAGTAATTCCATATTAGTTTGTTTGTTAGATATATCATACAGTCAGTGAAACAGTATTAATATTTACTGGATGACAAGGTTTCAAACACAATCTATTATTGTTCATAATCATACCAATCAATTATAATCACACGACTTGGAAACTTGAGTTTTATAGTTTTCTTTGTTCTCTCCTATTTGTCGTCGTAGGGGTAGTAAAATTTTCCAGATGTCCGGGTGGACAGGTGTTGAATCATTCCTATTACACGTATTTGCAGTTGATTCGACAAACAAAACTTCTGTTATCAATCTCTCCCTATACCCTGTGACATTAGATTGTAAAACTGTCATCTTATCCCATCTTCCTATTGTATGTTTGCGTGTAATTGCTGTAGTGAGTGCTATAGCTGAACTATTCTCTAGATTTCTTATCTAATTCGGGTCAACTAATCTAGAATTTTGCTAGGTTTTTGTGCTCCGCTAGTCTGTCTGACACTGTTCTACTGGTATGACCTACCTATTTGATCTGACAATGATTACAGGCAGGGTATTAGACAAAGTAAATTATTTTGTTTTATTGGCTCTTCTGGTAGGATCCTTTAACCTACAAAGCTTGTTTCTGTTTGAGTTTGTGAGTTTGAATGCCACTTTCATTACTTCCTTGTTAAGTGATAGTTATAATAATATTAATGACGACATGCATGTCAAAAATACACGAGATAATGACAACACCAACAACTGGGAATCTAAATTATCAGTAGTACTTCCACACAAAGAAGGAACCTCAGAAGCCTTACGCAAAATTCTTAAAAGGCAGGAATAAAAGTGGCTGGCATTCAAAGCACCCATGTACTGGGTGTAGACTCGATAAACAAAGACTCTGTAATCAATCTCTCTCCACCTGCGTATAGTACGTTTTAGGATTTTAATTCTCTCTCACCTTATTGTGTGCTTGTGTGGTAATGCATGCAGTGCAATTGCTGAGCTGTTTTCTAAATTACTTATCTTCGTGAGATCAATCATTATATCCTCAGCTAAATTCTTATGTTCTGACAGGCAATCTGACTACTCCTGATTTACTAGTTTGACCTATGTAGTTGACCTCACTCACATCCATTGCAGGGTATTTTGTAAATTATATTATTTTGTCTAATTGGGTCAACTGGGTCCTTTAACCTAGAGAGTTTGTTCTATCTGAGTGATTTAGTAGGTTTGAATACCACTCTAATTCCTGCCTTATTGAGAATCCTACGTTGGGTTTTAGATGTCCCCTCCTTATATGTTAAAACTGTAGATCAATGCCTTATATTCTTTCTTATTTATTTTATCATTACTAGTTTCACTATTGTTTTTATTTTTCATTTCTGATTAGGATAATATACTGATACGAACAAGACAAGAATAGAACAATGAGATGCTCAATAGCGACTGGCCTGCCCTATCCAGGTAGTTAGTTACCTAGTGTTCTAGTAGGATGTCGCCACCAGTGGAGTACAGCAGTTCGGGTGTGAGGACAAATAGTCGCCGAAGACACTGGCTAGTGGTAGCGCTATGTCATGAATTGGAAGAAGTTAGAATTCATGGGCCGTTGGATGAGGTCACAGTGGCTTAATTGTCTACAGCTTCGCCTTGTAACGGGAAGGTCCTGGGTTCAAACCCTGACGGTGGGTGCGTACTTCTGAAGAGTCCCGAACTAGGACGAAGCAGCTGGCTGTCCAGTACTCCCTGGCTGGTTTTCCAATGGTTCTCTAACCGATGTCAGCTCATAATGAAATCCTGTAAGCAACCAATCAAATCCCCACAAATCAATATTTGAATAAGAATAGGACAGTTGTTCAAAGTCCCTTTGGTTATAGTTGGCTGTCTACTTCGTGATAAAATTTCATATTGAAATAGATCTAAGTCGCAAACAAACCAATGCACAAATGATATAAAAACTAACATGAAACTTATGCAGATGGATAAAGTTTGAGTGGAAAGCGAATAGGATCTCGATGTTTGAACTGAAGCGTTGTTGGGGCTGTTGTATAATCTTCCGTGGTATCGGAGTGTCTCCAAAGTGTTGAAGAGGTTCGTTAACAAGTGATCTTTGATCTGTAGACTTCAATGAAAAGCACAATGAATTAGTGGCTTACGAAAGAATATGACTACAGCTAGTGCCCTTAATAAGGACTACACTGGCTTACGTAACAGAAGAGATTTCGAATCTCTCTTTTGAAGACCCTGTGAGAAACGGGAAAGTGGAGGAAGCTTAGTATTCTGTTTGTCGTAGCTGATGCAAATAATCCAAGGCTTTCTCACCTAGTTGCTGCTTGAGACTCAGGAATGAATTTTACACAGATAGAAGAGCTTTTATCTGGCACAAAGCATTGGTTTAAAATATTCTGGTTGCTGGTTAGCTTGTTAGCTCACACACATCTCCCATGAATAGCTTTGTGGAGTTAGTCATAACTCTGTGCCAACATTATATGAAGTTAGTGCTCCTGAGGTGGATAGAGGCTTAGTACATACTACATACAGAAATATTAGACTTCATAAACACCGGCGACTTCGAAAACTGGAAGTACTCTAACAGTGATGCATATACACTGACTTTGAATTTAGGGAATCCTGCAGGTGATTCATTTTGATTAGGGATAGGATTCATAGTGAAGTCGACACTATAGCATTCCCGAAACCAATTTACGTAAGGATAACTAGAGCTCAGGGATCAACTTTGGCTGCTAAACAGGAAAGAGCACATACTGACCAACCGAACGATATGAAGCGTTGGAGCAAAACGAAGGCTGGATGGTCGATACAGTAGTGACATGAACTCCTTGAATAATTATTACTAAGTATCAATAGAATGTTATTGAGTGCTTATGAGTTGTAGGAATAGAGTAGGAAAGCAGCGTAGGGAAAAATAAGAGGAATAAACATGAGATGGAAACAGAATCAACTTTTGAATAACAGGGAGGATGTTTAAGCTAATAATCTTGGTATGAAATGTTTTGTATTTTTCTGGAAGCTATTGCTGAAGACACCAACAAGTGTAGGTAGAGATGTAACATCTCAAAAACTAAATATCACAGCTCAAATAGCAAAGAAGAACTTTCTAGGGATTAATATTCACGAAGACGAAGATGAAAATCTCTATGTCAATAAGCACAGATGGATTATGAAGGCTATTTATTCAAAATTCACACTTTTATGGCATTCTGTTGTTTTTCAGTCTCTGAAAGATCACTCGAGAAATGAATACTGTTCCATTTTGTTTTCATATTTTGTCATCATTACACATCTGAATGACACTCAGCTATAGATCCGCTTAAAATTTACTACAGTATTACTAACGTTTGCAAGGATATTGAGATACTAATACAAATAGTGACAGTTTTCACTTTGGTAAAAAGGGCAGAGTCGGTGACACAGAGGTAGAACGCTCACTGAACCACGCCTCATGAGGTCTGAGGTTCGATTCCGAGCCACCAACGCACTCCTTTACCTAGTTAAGCCAGTAATAAGACTGGTAAAGAGGAAAGGTTGGACATGGAGCTACCGACCCCATCCCGTAAAAATAAACACCCCTGCTACTGAAACTTCAAGCCTTTAACTTGAAGCCACCCTATGTTCCACTGGGATTGCAAAGGAATAGAAAAATAAAAATGGTAGCAAAGGGGGAGAATGTTATAGAAGGATTTGACCAACAAGATGGATATTACCTGGACAAAAATGCCTCTTTGTAACGCAAGCGTGGGTAGTTGAGGTAAAATGCTCACCAACCACGTATCTGGTCAACGATTCGATCCCAGACCGTGGAAAATTCTCAGTGGGACATACAGAAAATGAAACCAAGTGATTCAGATAGGAGATTCTTTTCAACGAATTCATTACCAAGCTGTACAGTGGCATATATATGGTTGTTAGGGAATTATATCCGGTGACGGGACTGAATCACAGGTTTGAATACACAAAATAATAATAGTAGTATGACATGCAGTTAAAATGTTTGTCAAGAGTCGGTTTGTAAGGATTAGATTTGTTTTTACGAGTTTGACCACGGATTGATATTATTTAGAGAACCATTGGCAACCATCAGGGAATCATCGATTGTACGCACCCACCAACAGCCTTGGAACCCAGGACCTTCCAGTCACAATCAAGCAAGCAAACTCGTATACCATTCAGTCACTGAGACCCGATTAAATGAACGGCCCATGAATTCTAACTTCTACCAATTCGTGATTTAGCGCGACTACCAACCAATATCATTGGTAGGACATCCATCCTCACACCTAACTGGATGGACCTCACTGGTCACAACTTCTCACTAGAACTCCAAGAAACTCCGTCCTGTATCAAATAACTGGCGAGCATCAGATTAATTTTCTATAGTTTGGTTTGTAAGAGATTTAACAGTTGGATACATGGTGATTAAGGCAAGTTATTTTTCGTCTCGCAAATGAATGTCAAAGGAAGGGATTGAAGAGATAAGGTGATCAGTATCGATCAGATGTTCAACGATTCTACTTCTCATAGCTCGACTTCCACCCTTCGTAACCACGCAGGATGGTGTTCTTGCACCCTCTTGAACAAAATCCTCTAATCCACCTCTTATCCAGAGTTTGAATGATCTTCAAAAATGAGCTCATTTTATTGAGCTGCCATGAATTATTTATGCCTTTCGCTCCATCATAACACCATAAAAGTAACAAACTACTAGAAATTGTAAAAAGAAATTGAAGTATGATCACAGATTGATGTCAGCTAGATAACTATTGAAAACCAGCAGAGAGTTCTGGACGGCTGTTTCGTCTCAGTTTGTGATTCTTCGTCAGTAGGCATCCACAACCCCACCAAGGATCCAACCCGTAACCTTCAAGTTACGAGACCAATCTCGTTGAGCATTCACTGAAATGTGAACTCTAAATTCTGTCAATTTATGATTTTAGGT